>VZSV01000170.1:1209010-1297380 GCA_013398735.1 Nothocercus julius | reverse complement strand
AAAAAGAAAAAGAAAAAAAAGTATTTTGCTAGCAGAAAAATGGCTGTGCTGGAAAAGACTGAAGATCCACTAGCCCAGCACCTCTGTTTTGGACACTGCCCAATAGCAGGTGAGTTTAAGAACAGGGCAAACAGGGAAACTTGTTCTGAGATATGTGCAGCTCAGAAACTTTGAGAGCAAGGGGTCAAACCTTTCTATTTAACAATGTTTCTTCTGTTTCTTCTCTCCCTCTTTTTTTTTTTCCTCCCATGAATGTCCAGTTGTTTTTGAGAAGCTCTGTAAATTTTCTATCAATCACCTGCAACCGCCTACCATGCAGTGGTCAGGATTAGCCAGGCCTTTTCCTTGCCTCTTGTCCATGTCAGTCCAGCTGCCTGGAGAAAGACTGATAACATGCTTAAATATGAACAGCTCTCATTGTGAATTTTCCTGCTTTGCATTGTATAGTTTGGCTGACCTTGAAGAGTTCATAAAAACTGCTGATAAAGGTTTGAGCAAAAAGGTTGAAAAAGGAGATTATGATGGTTTGGTGGAGATTATGGGTCACCTGATGGCTGTTAAAGAAAGGCACAGCACCACTGATGGAATGTTTGAGCCCCTAAAGCAAACCATTGAACTACTGAAGATATATGAGCAACAGCTGCCAGAGGAAGTCCATAAGCAACTAGAGGTGGGTGGAAATCTGTGATGTTACTACTCTCCAAGTAGTACCTGTCAAAGAGAATGCAAGCTTAATGAAGAGCAAAAATTTTTAGGACCTCTTTTGCAGTCATTAGAGGGCCTCAGTGAATAGTATTTTCGTATTGTGGGATGTGTCTTAATAGCTCTAAATTTTGGAGTTATACTTGGATTTTCTTTTAAAGCAGAGATTAAGCCTTTTGTTATGTATGAAAAACATAGATTTGCCTGCTCCAACTCCCAGCAGTTATTCTTGAAAAAAAAAATGCATTTTCAAATACATCTGTTAATTAGCTTGAATTATAATTATTTTTAAATAAGCCAGTTCTTGGCAACTGTGGAGATGGGGAAGATTAGGAAGCTCCTCCATTGCCAACATTATAGGACTTCAGTCCTCCCTGTGATCTGTGACATCAAACCTTCTTGACCCAGAGGACATCATGGGGAGCAGATTATAAAAGTATTTTGGCATCTTTCCACGTCTGGATCTGATGAATCAGTTTCCTTTATGGAACTCCTTTTGCTGCTGGGAGATGGTCCATGAGCTGAAGGTTAGAAAATACTGTGGGGTGCTCAGCCTGCGTGGGTGAGAAGCACAGGGAACAGATAAACACCCAAGTGCTTACCCAAGTAATATCATGCGGGTGATGTTACAGTGGAGAAGTGTCTGTGTGCTGGTGAATACCCTATAGTTATTAGATGCTGTGGGCAAAGGGATCTGTGTAGGACACAAGGTAGTTTAAAGCTTCATGGGTGATGTTTCTGCCTATTTCACATGTGTAGCAAAGGCTTCAGCTTCATGGTTGGATGGGACATTTGTGGGGTTAGCAGTTCCCTACCTTCCTACTTAGGCAGTCATAGTCTGTGTATGGTTGGATCATCAAATCTGAAGAAGAAGTAAGTGTCCTAAAGACACTTAAGCTCCTAGAGACTCCCTGAAAACAAAGACAGCCTCATTATATGGCTTGTGCTGGGAAGAAAGGGAATCCATGAGGGAAGAAGAGCATATGGATATTCTGACTGCTGGAACAGTCCAGCCATAAAAGAGAGTGCTGTAGGGAACCCAAATTTGCTAATTTGTCTGCCTGAGAGCTACTTATCTGGTGTATGTTTGTGGCAGTACATTCAAACAACTGATTTATTTTCTGATAAAAGAGATGAGAGATGCAGGTGAGCCTTTCAGATATAGTAAATAATTAGAAGTTTTGTTCTTTCTGGCAAGCATCAGCTACATCAGTAGTTGAATGGTTGATTCACTCCTGTATATTGTGGTGAAAATAGAAAAACTTTCCACTAAGTCCTGCTCCCTACTACCTGTCTCCATCATGGCCACAGCTATGGACATGCAGAAGCTGGAGATCTGGATGAGGACAGGGAAGTGACTTCATATGAGCCCAGTGACAACTCACATGGATCTTTGGATTATGGCTTCTGTTGATGTTGAAATGCAAAGTGCAAGAAAGAGTCCCCTCAGAAAGGAATGACCCCTCTTTGGCCATCTCCACCTCTTCAGAATTGCCTCCAGGTTGTTCTTCCTCTTTGGACAGTGCTGGTGGCTCTCTGTGTCTCTCCTGACTCATTGAAAGTAGAGTGAGAATGAAGCTGAAGTTTTACTGTAGATTTGGAAATTGCTTGAAGAAAAGAGTTTTTCAAAATGAAAGAACTGGGGTCCAAGGACAGCAGAGCCCTCAGCTGGAGTCAGTGTGCATGTGTGTGTGAGATGACATGATGACCCAAGAATTTATGTGGAAAGAAATAAAATGTCTTTCTAAAGAAAACAACATATGCAGTAAACTGATTTTCAGAGGTACTGAACATTGCAGATTGGATGCAGACCTGAAAATTAAGCCCATTTTATTCAACAGTAATATTAAATACACAAGTTGGAGGGATTTGCCCTGAAGATCTCTCCAGAAGTGGTTCTGACATAACATCTTTTACTGTAAGAGCTGTCAGGAAGTATCCCAGGCTGTTTCTTTATTACCTTAGGGAGGTTGGTTGATGCAATGAGTTTGTTTATGCAGTATCTTCTCACACCTTCAGTCTCTTCCATGAGGACAGTGGATCCAGCGGTCAGAACACAGTTTTACAATAACAGCACATACTTATAAGGTATCAGTGTCTTCATCTTCAAAACTATGAATTGTCTTAACCTAAATTTTGTGTTTGGCCTTCATGTCATGACAAAACCTCCTTACAAATTTAAACATAGAATCTGTTGCTTTTTCTTTATTTTGATTATCCATAAACAGATCAGATATATATTATGTGAAGTAGAAAATGCTGTCTACCAGCATTTACAATTTTCTTGCAGGAGCTGCCAGAAAAATGGAACAACATAAAGAAGCTGGCAATAGCTGTGAAACAGCATGTGGCTCCTTTGCAGGCAAATGAAATGACAGTACTTCGTAAGAGCTGTGCAGCGTTTGATGTTCAACAGCATAAATTCAGAGAGCAATTTCGGAAAGAAGCACCATTCAGGTATGGGCAAATTAAAAATCACAGTAGCCTGGAGGAAAAAAACGGTCAGCTCTAGGTGTTCTAAGGACACATGCTATAGTGCTTCTGTACATTTCCTACCTTCTACTGGTGTTTCATCTGTTATATCTGGTATGTGATGCCACAGGAATACTGTCCAGAGTTAACAAGGGATTGAATTTTGATGCTGAGTGTGCAATATCACTTTAAGGTAATAACCATGCCCCATGAAAGTACCATCAGTGTGTACTATTGATATTTCATCTGTATGTTTTATGTTTTCTTTAGATACTGTTACAGTATTGCTTACAAAGAATAAACATTTCTTTCTAGGTTTGACACTGAAAAGCCTTATCAACTGCTGGACGCAAAGCATATTGAGATTAAACAAATGGAGTTGGCCATGACCTCAATTTATGAATCAGCTGGCCTGTTTGAAGTCATGGTTCCAGATTATAAGCAACTGAAGCAGTGCAGAAAGGAAATGTGTCTTCTGAAGGAGCTTTGGGATATGATTTCCATTGTAAACTCTAGCCTTGGTGACTGGCAGAACACTAAATGGGTGGATATTAATGTAGAAAACATGGATCTTGAGTGTAAAAAGTTTGCAAGAGAGATTCGAAATTTAGATAAAGAAATGAGGGCATGGGATGCTTTTACTGGGCTGGACAGCAAGGTAAAGAACATGCTGACAGCTCTGAGAGCAGTGGCAGAACTTCAAAATCCTGCCATTAGAGAAAGACACTGGAATCAACTTATGCAGACAACGGGTGTAAAGTTTGTGATGGACTCAGACACCACACTGGCTGACCTCCTGAAGCTCAACCTGCACAATTTTGAGGATGAGGTTCATGGAATTGTGGACAAAGCAGTGAAAGAAATGAGCATGGAGAAAGTCCTGAAAGAGCTAAAAACAACTTGGAGCAGCATGGACTTCCAGTATGAGCCTCATCCTCGCACAAACATCCCGTTGCTGAAATCAGATGAGGAACTCATTGAAACTTTAGAAGACAACCAGGTACAGCTGCAGAATTTAATGACATCCAAGTATATTGCTTTCTTCCTGGAGGAAGTGTCTGTGTGGCAAAAGAAGCTCTCCACTGCAGACTCTGTCATTTCTCTCTGGTTTGAAGTGCAACGTACGTGGTCTCACTTGGAAAGCATATTCATAGGCTCGGAAGATATACGAGTGCAGCTTCCTGAGGTAGGAAAGACTGAAGTCCTGTTTTCCCTGCTTGTAAGGGGTCTCTGTTATGTGAAATGGGATTATCTGTAATGCCCTGCTCTCCCAAATGCCATTTTTTCCCCAGCTGTCTGCCTTTCTCTGGAGGCTCCCTTATGCTACAGTAGTTTCCCCAGCACTGTCCCAGGATGTTTTTGTCCTGTAGGTTGTGCTTAAGCCACACTGAGAAGCTGATTTTTCTTCCCTTCACTCCTGCCTAGCAAATACAGGGTTACTGGCAGCTGCACAAGAGTGCAAAGCTGTTAGCTTGGTTCAGTGCTGGAGGCAGATTCCCAATTTCCTCAGGGACTGAGGAACAGGGATAATTTCGCAGACATTGCAAGTCATCAGAACAAAGCCGAGTGAGGCGGCTCTGGCTTTTCCTGCCTTTAGCACTGGTGCGGTGGGAGAGCAGCTGTTCTCCCACTCATGCTTTGGAGTCCAGCACAACACTGTTATTGGTGACCTCTTTCAGGAGTCCAGCTTCCAACTCCAGATTCCCTTAATTACTAAGAAAATCCTCCAGGCTGATTCTTTGGCCACCCACCACCCGTGCTGAAGGATCTGCCTCTCACTTTCAAGTGAGCCATGTGTGACTGTGCCACTGCGTTCCCTGCTCGCACACAGGGGCAGGTATTGCCCCTTAGGTTGAGCGGGGCCTGGCCTCCATGGCAGCACTGCTGTCAGCCCTGGGGGACCGAGACCAGGGATGCAGGTGTGCACGGCACAGTGACATCCTGACTGCAGAGGATGCTGTCTCCATCCCTTCGTCCTGCTTCAGGGCTAGGACTGTTCCTTCTGCTGCTTTGGAAAATGCTCAGCATGCCTCAGTTACTGGACAATATAAATAGGTCCCAGTAACGAGCCCAGATCGCCAGTGCCCTGAAGACTATGCCGTGTGTCAGCAAGCTGTTAATATCCAACAGCTCTCTGATGGCATGTGTGAAATCACTTCATGATTTAAATCTGCATCCTACCAAGCAGCAGTCTGCATCTCAGTACTAGCCTGGCAAGTGGCACGAAGTAGCAGTAACTTCTCTTCAGGACAAAACTCAAAGCCTCTGAAGACTGAAGACCTTTGGGATGCACCTGGGGTTGGGGGAGGTGTCCCAGCAGAGCATGGGATGTATGTCTGGTGGCCACTACATTCACTATGTGCAGGGGCACTCCAGTCTCTAGCCAAAGCCTTGCTGCCAGAGCTGAACTCAGGTGAAAGTGTGATAGTTATTAAAAAGTCTTGGAGCACTTTTATTCAGCATCCTGGCTCAAGAGGCCTAATGTTGGAAGAAGGGAAGACCAGCAGCATTTTGAGCATTCCTTTACTTATTCCTCAATGATTTGCTCTAGAAATTCTCAGGCCCCGTTAGCTGGTTACCATTCTTGTCAGTGTGCTATTCTGCTGACAATGATCAATTTCCCGGCTCTTACTCAAGGCAAGGAAGGGCTTTGCTCTCTTAGAGTGGTCATACTCTTTCCAAGGATGGAGACTGGGGGCTTCTATGCTGTAGTGGGAGTGGAAAAGCAAATTTGCATGAAGTCGATCATCTTACCCCTGTAAAGGAACATCTACTGCTGCTGGGGGCTGGGGAACTTGGCATTTCCTCTAGATATTGGAGAGGAAGAATTAAAAGGAAATGGTCAAAGGGGAATCCAGCCCCACAACATAGGTTGGTCCTAGGGTTTGGCTTTTGCATGTTTTATCCGTGATCCCTTTGGGATACAGCGACAAGGAGGCAAGTGCCTACCTGGGTACTTGTTTCAGCCACACAGTGGAAGAGCCCTCCGAAATACTGGAGGGACTCAAGGCAGAAGGTCACTATGGAGAATCTCCATCCTCACCCCAAAGCCAGACAGTGGGATTGTTTAGCAGGAAATGGGGTGTTTTACTGTGAGTTTATTGTCTGTGCTGATAATTGTAGGACTCCAAATGCTTTGAAGGGATTGATGTCCGTTTTAAAGAACTTGCCTATGAAGTGCAGAAAACGCCAAATGTAATTGAAGCCACCAATAAACCAGGTCTGTCTGAATACCTGGAGGACATTCAGAGTAGGTAGGTAAAACTTCAGTCTTTGGTAGACACTGTGACCAAGGTTCTTAAGTTTATTTACCCTGTGCTTCATCCTTTTTTCTTAGACTCTCCTGGGTTGTTTTTGTTCACAAGTCACACCGCTTCCGATCTTTCCTGAGTCTTTTTATTTGTGATCTATCACTGCAAAGCCCCAAAAGTGCAGTCTGGCTTTAGGTATGTGCTAATTCTCATCCTGAATATTGATGAATATTGATTCAAGATGAGAATTTGTGCAGATGCAAAGCTAGGCATTCAGAAAGTTTGAATAATACGTGGTCTCGCTGCAACCCCAAATGCAGTGTCTTAAATAGCTATTTAGCAGTCTAAGGAGGGATATCTGCAGCAGAGCTGAGTCCATGTTCTTTTAATTTTACAAAGTTATCACTTTGTATGTGTCCCTGGCAACTGATATAACTAGACTCCGTTAAAGGCCTTGGTGTCCTGAGAGGGATATGCTTCACATTGAACATACGAGCTTGTCTGCTTGGAACACACGAACTTAATATGAAAGCTCTCCTGTCAGTAATAACTATCTATTCAAAATAAAGCCTCTTTTTAATCAGAAAAGGCCAGTATTCCTCACAGAAGACTAATTCCATGTTAGTTATGAACTTTGTAAGCTGAGCAATAGTTTAGCCTGCAAACACCGGAAGATTTATTTTCTAGTGCAGCAAGCAAGTTTTCTTTCATTCAGGCTTCTGAAACACAAAAATCTGTGTAGACTTGAATCAGACTTTAGCATACAGTTCTTTAGAATGAGTGTAGCTACAGAGACATTTATCCCAGTGTAAAATCACCTGTGAAAATTATGAGATTGTCTAAAACAGGTCAGACTGCAAAACCTTTTCCAACCTCTTCTACCTGTGGTATTTTTATTTATTTTTTTGTTTGCTTTGTTTTTTTTATGAGTCTCCTCTGGCTTGGAGCTCCTTTGGCTTTGATTCTTGTGAGTAAAGAAATCTAGCAGGAGCAAAGTAGGCACCCACTAGTTACTATGTTCTCCAATGTCCTATCCAGAAAATGCTCCATAGGACCAGTCCACAGAGGAAACTCATACTTGGCATTCCCCCTTGGTCAGGAAGAATCTGCTCTATAACCCAGAATGAAGAGTGAAATGTGGAGAAATATTTATCTGCCTGTCCTGGACTGTTTATCTTCTCTGTTTCGCCAGATTGTCTCTCTGTGAGAAAGCTTTAGCTGAGTATTTGGATATGAAGAGGTTGGCCTTTCCCAGGTTTTACTTCGTTTCTTCTGCAGATCTACTGGACATTCTTTCCAATGGCACCAATCCCCAGCTGGTAAGCCTTTCACTGGGTCACCTTTGCATTTTCAAACCATCAGGAATGGCATGGTGAAGGACTCTGTGCTGGAACTCTCCTGTAGCTTCTCCTTTCTTTTTTGGTAATTTTTTTTTTTTTTTTTTAAAAAGGAGGGACTTTTCTGATGGTATATAGTGAAGTTAAAGGAAATAATCTTTGCCAAAGATCTCAGCCAAAACTTTTGCTCTCTTTGGATCCCCAACCTGGGATGCTCCTGAGCAACATCTGGGAGATTGAGCACTCAAGAGGCAGAGTTTGGGCACTCAGATGTGGAGAATTTGGCCACTGCTAACAACTTTAAGAGGTCCCTTTTTGATACATAAGAGATGTTTATCATTCCGGCATTGCTTCTTTTGTCCATTAGAAAGATCTCTGAGATCCCCTAGCTAGAAGAGAAGAGCATACAGTGGAAGAGGCAAGGCAGCTGGAGACAGCTGCTCCTCAGACAGTGGCCACGACCAAAGCAAGCCAACAGATCTCTTGTGTTGCCTTCCCTGTGACCCTCAGGGACTGGACTGCGTATCAGTCCTTCAGAGCATGAAGACCTTGTTGCACCGAGGAAGTGTTCATGTGCATTTTGGAAATGCTGCTTGTTTTGCACTAGCCTATAAAGCTGCTTATAAGTGTCTCTGCTTCTGGGTGATTTCAGCCCTTACAGCATCACAAGTGCATAGTTGTCTGACACTTAAAATAGAGAGGAAAAAGATGCAGGAAACAGGTAGAAAAGATGCTATGTCAAAATGTTCCACTGTATAGGAAACTCCTAGAATTTTCTATATTATTTGAAACTAACAACAGTAAAATCAAAGTAAATATCAAGTGGGATCATACATGGATACACTTTCAGCCTTCACATCGTAGTCTCAAAGTCTGTCTGGTCAGTCCTAAAGGAGGATTAAATACACAACAATATTAGCCTCTTGAACTTATGCTGACTCAGGTGTATTCAAGGCTCCTATGGCAGTATTGCATCAAGCATCGGAATATGTCAGAACATGCAGCTTGTCTAAGGTATGGGAGTGGGCTGTGGGCATTTCTGAGCAAAAGCTTCAAGGTGTAAGAAAAGGTTTCCGTGGTTTACTCAAGAGTTGAAAGGAGAGGTATAAATCTGGAGAGATGCTGAGTGTCAGTTGCTTCTTGGATCAGAGAGGTAATTAGAACCTTCCAGGGCTTGAAGGTTGTTGCAGTTTGAAAGTCGTGGTAGTTGTGGGGGGAAGGAGATATCAAATACTGTGTTAGCCAAACGCCCGACTCTGGCAGTATCGGATTCACGAGCAGTCTGTCAACAGTAGGTCTGACCATCTTCCAAACAAGTAGTTGAGTTCACAAACAGCATGATTTATTCAAGTGCAACATTTACAAAGCAGGTTTCGGATGTCAGTACAGGAAATTCTCTACTACAGTGTGGGATTTTTTAGCTAGCTCTGATGTACAAATGTGCAATCACCACTCACCCCAGAAGATGGGAGAGGGCTCTCAGTCTCGAGTCTCCTCAGGCGACATCCCTACCCGAGGGGAGGAAAGGGGGATCAGCCCATCAACCGATGCAAAATTTACGATGGAATCTTCTCTCCTCTTTTTCCTCCTTAGTTCACCTTTTATACTTTTCTTTGCATTCAGGTGGAGCTTGAGTGACTATAGTCATACTTAATAGTGTTACTGATTGGTGAAAAAGTTTCTCGCTTTCATTTAAAGGTACAGCCAATGGAAAATCTAGAGCGCACACTCAGTGAGGAGTGGTTGTACCTTGGAGGCGGGTAACTTTTGGGATGGAGGTGTATTTTGACATTATAATGAACTTCTAATGAGCAAAGTTCATCCGAAAGGAGTGATTTGCCACCCTTGCTGGCTCAGCACTGGACGTGTTATCATACATCTCCTCTTGGGCAGCTACTGTGTGGCTGATCAGCGGCCCAGCACAGGGAGGGCAACAGAGTTTGGCCACGGTGCCTTCACTCCACTCCACCCTCTGTTACTCCTCTCTGCAGCTGCGAGGAGGGCAGGTTGCATTGCCTAGGGAAGCTTGGAGGAGCAGAGTCTGTGCCTACCAACCATCCTGAAATTGGCAGCTGTGTATCACCCCAAGCAAGCCCCTGGAATGCCAAAACTTCTGTTAGGCCCTAATTTTTCTCTAAGTTTCCTCTTTTCAAGCAATTCTTCCACAAAGGTGTAAAAAAAAAACCACTGCTGAGCTATGTCCCCTGCTACTGTAATCTTTTCTGAATCAGTGTGTCATAATTAAATGGACAAGTCCACCTGTCTTTGAAAGCATTCTGCTGATCCAGATGTCTGGCGTGATTCTTTACTGTTTTCACCTATGGGAGCTTGGGCTCTTGCTCCCCATCCCTGACTGTCATAGACTGAAGAAACTCTTGTCTCGTACCAATCTGTGAATTGACCCTTAGTTTGAGAACATCAGCCTTGGAAGAGGCCTGTCTTTGTTGGTGGTTGCATGTGACAGATGGAGTAATCGTGTGTTACATCATGATCTGAAAGAAACTCTGACTTGCTGAGCTCACACCAGACAGATGTCAGTGTTGAGATCCCATTGAAGCAATTCTAATGTTTTCTACCTGTTGGCTTTTCAAACTCAATTGGGTGTGAACAAGACAAAACTAAATTATTTACTTCTGAAAAAGTCGCTTAAATCAAGATGGGGGAGGAGTCGGGGAAGGGAAGGTCTGGGGCATTGAGCTGCCTGTGACTCTTGGACAGAAATAAAGACTTTTGTCCTTCCAGGAGGAGAATTCAGGACTTTTCACTGGCACATAATTGATTTCTAGCAGTGAACTTTCATTCGGAAGAAATACCAAGTTTCACAACAGCCTTCAAGTATAGGATGAGTTAGAAACATGGCTAAAGACCTGTCATCTTTACATATAGGGCTGTGGGGCTAGGACATCATGTAACATTTTGGATGCTTGCTTTCTGTGGTGGTGTCCTGTAAGCATGGGAGAAATAGGAGATTAGCCAATGGGGAAGCAGGACTCATTGTTATATCTGTTTTCTAGATAAAGTAGAAATTAAATGAAGTATTTAGACAGGCACAAGTACAGAGCTGGAGGCTTGTGACAACAGTGCCCTGGCATATGTGAAAATCAAGAAGTTCAGAGCACACTTTTTGACTATGACTCTGTGCCTGTCACATACATGTGGTGATGTTCATGCTGCTTGTCCTGTCATGGTCACTTTTTGATACAATCCCTTTCAGGTGCAACGGCATCTTTCCAAACTCTTTGACAACTTGGCTAAGATAAAATTCCAGCTGGACTCTGAGCAAAAGCCAACCAAGACTGGCTTGGGAATGTACAGCAAAGAGGAAGAATATGTCAACTTTAGTGAGCCCTGTGACTGTAACGGGCAGGTGAGTTGGAAGACCATGACCTTGTCCATCAGTATTATCTAGTGGAGTTTGGTCTTTTGCCCTTTCCCTGTGACTGCTAGGAAATCTTCAATAATGTGTGAGAAAGGACAGAACAGGTAGTGTGTAACTTAACCCATCCTTGCACAGTAGCCTTTGCTCCCATTGGAGCTTGCTCCTCACTAAAGCGAGGTTTAGGTCTCCCAGCTGATAGTGGGAGCAAGGGCTATGTCTTTTCCCCTTTAATTTAAAACCATTTAATTAAGTTTTCTCATGGGTTCTAAAGTTGCTCTTACTGCTTGTATAGATATCCTGAATGGAGGGGAAGGTTGCAGATGGCAGATAGACTGAACTATTTTGTAGTACTTCTATGTAGGCATTTCTTGCAAAAGAACATTTTATTCTTGTTTTCAAATCCTCCTTCTATCTTAGGAAAAGTCAAACTGTGAAAGGCAAAAATCAAACTGCTACTCAACTTATGTGTCCCTGTAGTCACACCATTCTCTGTGGAACATACAGCAAGCTAAAATACTCAGCCACTGTGCTGTGGAGTGATGGAGCTTGCTGCTTTCAAACTATCTCCTCAGTGAGGATTTTGCCTGCAAAATATTAGTTTCAGCAGGAATCTCTTGTTCCCAAATTTGGCATCAGCTTTTGCCTGCTGCTGGCAGATTGTGCTTGACTCCCAAGTGTGATTCTTCTTATGGCCTGGAGGTGGAATACATTGAAGAAAATTATTCATCAGTGGAATTCATTTTGGTTTCCGGTATAGCTGGAGTTCAAGCAAGCCTACCTTGCATTGCTAGTGTCTGTAAGAGCCTGTGCATCATGCTAATGCTGAAATACCGGAATCAGCTAAATCTGCTGAGTCTAAAGTCTCTGAGTCAGGTTTAACATGAGCACTAAGATGCTTATCCCATCCTATATCTTACTTATTACCGAAGATGTTTAAGAAAAGCAAGTATTTTGTTGCATTTAACATCTTGCATTTAATATTTTCTTCAGGTCGAAATCTGGCTGAATCATGTACTAGATAGCATGAGGGCTACTGTGAGAGACGAGATGACAGAAGCAGTCACTGCTTATGAGGAGAAGCCCAGGGATCAGTGGCTCTTTGACTATCCTGCCCAGGTATCTGCCTGTCTTGCTTGTCTCCTCTTTGACTGGCACACTGGAAAAGGCCACTCATGGCTTTTTCTTCTGCCTTTGTTGTCTTTTAATAATGCCCTCCAGCTGCTGATGGAATTGGTTCTGGCTTCCGCTCTGCTATCCATGAGGGAGGAAGGGATGAATTGTCCTTGATAGTTGGAATGGCATGAATGGAGTTTCTGAGATGTGGTCTGCTTGTAGCTCTAGGGAGGGTATATGAGGTGTGCCCAGCTCCATGAGCTTTTGTGCCTTTTTTGGCACAAATACCTTTTGTGCCCTGGTGAGCCATGAAGAAGTTTATACGCTCAGGGAAGGAGAATAAGAAATGGCCAGGGCTAAGAGAATAAGAAATGGCCAGGACTAAGAGCCTGTCAGATTCACTTTTGACAGCTCGTGATCATTCTTGTTCTGCTGTTTTCTCTGCCTCATCTGACTAATTTACTAATTTAATTAAATTTTTAAAAACTCAGAAGTTAAAAGATGCTAACTTACTAGTAAGTAGTTGCTAAATATGGTTGTATCACTGATGTGATATTTGAAACGACTGTCATGGGGCAGGCCCTGTTGTCATACGTGTTGTGACTATTGTATCTTAAATGCTTATTTTCTTGTCCTGTGTTCTTGGTTTTTGATATCCCTGTGAATCAGACACTCTTAAACATGGATAGTTCTGGAGTTTTTCCTCATCCTGAGCAAGCCTTTTCCCCTAGGTGGCTCTTTCCTGCACCCAGATTTGGTGGACGACTGAGGTTGGGATTGCCTTTGCCAGAGTAGAGGAAGGCTACGAGAATGCGATGAAGGAATATCACAAGAAGCAAGTGGCCCAGCTGAATACCCTTGTTACCATGTTGATTGGGCAGCTCTCCAAGGGTGACAGGCAGAAAATCATGACCATTTGCACCATTGATGTGCACGCACGGGATGTGGTAGCGAAGATGATAGCTCAGAAGGTTTGTGTTCATAGCTCAGCACCATCCTATGCTGGACAAGAGGGTTAATGGGGTGGTAGGGCAGCCAAGACTTTTCCACTGCTGGATGCACTCAGATCACTACCTACTTCAGTGGGAAATGTATGATTTAACTTACACAAAGTTGTAAGGAAGCAAAAAGTACCCCCTAAGCCTGCAGTACTGCTGCGCATCATGGTCCTGCAATACTGAAGGATCTGGGGTACTTGTCATAGGTTCATGCTGGGAATGAAAGTATGGCCTTGTGCCATGTTATCAAAGCATCTGTTGGTAGGTCATATATCCAACAGCTTCCCAAGATGTTTCCAGTCTCAGCTGAGGATCTAGAAAGTAAGAAAAAGCATTTATGCTTTCCTTTTTGGAGCCTCCTTGGTTCACTGTGGGGTCTTTGACAGAGCTCATGGATACATTTCAGGTGGACAATGCTCAGGCGTTCATTTGGCTGTCACAACTCCGGCACAGATGGGTGGATGAAGAACGGCACTGTTTTGCCAATATCTGCGATGCCCAGTTCCTGTACTCCTATGAATATCTTGGCAACACCCCTCGGCTTGTGATCACTCCATTGACTGACAGGTAGGAAATCAGCAGCCTTCTGCAAGGTGGTGGAAAACATGATGTTTTCTATTGAGAACTTTGGGCAGCAAAGGGAAGGTCCTTTTCTCTCATAAAAGCCAACCTCTTCTCATGCTATCTGGGATCTGGGACACACCTAGTGTCAGGCTTTCAGTATGTACATGCACTTTGCTCACTATTGTTTTGCAAAATGAGGGTGTGTTGCCTCATTCTCATTGCTTTAGACTCCATCAGGGACATGTTGGAACAAATCTCAATCTATTTTTTGTTTTTCTTTATCTTTTGCTGTGGAAGATGTTACATTACCCTGACCCAGTCACTGCACCTAACCATGAGCGGAGCTCCTGCAGGTCCTGCCGGCACTGGCAAGACAGAGACTACTAAGGATTTGGGGCGAGCCCTGGGCATCATGGTCTATGTTTTTAACTGCTCTGAGCAGATGGACTACAAGGTAGGGCTTCCTTTCCTCTCCTGGAGCTGTACGGGGCTCTTTGGGAGACAAAGACCCTAATTGTGCTTGCTCAGGAGCCAAGTGCCTTATTACACCCTTCCCTTGTCTTTTGGAGCTAAATTTTTCAGTGAAATGCTTCAAAATTTTTGGTCTGTTCAGTCAAGAATGGGACTGCACTGGTACTGTTGGCACTGTTTTTCCTTCCCACCATCCCTGCAGACTGATGCCCCTTGGCATGGGGAGACGCCAGTCCTTTGCCAGAAGGTCACAACCTGCTGAACCTCTAGTCACTGCATAATACTAGATCATCAGATTGTGGCTTGCTTCCTGCATGTCTGGCATGGTATAGCGGTTCTGGTAGCTTCACACCGTATTTTATTCAGCTTGTAGGCTCTCCCAGGAAGCAGGACTGTCAGTAATTCAACATAGGTGACCTTTAAATGAAACTTATGCACAGATATATCGAGAAAGTGCAATTAACAAATCAAGTGGCAAACTGTGCAGAGCTATAAATATTATAATTGAGTTGTGCCTGCTGTTTCCATGCACTTTTCTAAATACCCACAATAGACTGTAAATTTCTATAAATAAACAGGCTGAGAAATAAAATCCATCTTCTTTTTTCTTCTGAGTTGATTTCATTGGTAATATCATGTTTGTAATTTTTTGTTGCAGTCTTGTGGGAATATTTACAAAGGCCTTTCCCAGACGGGAGCCTGGGGCTGTTTTGATGAATTTAACAGAATCTCGGTTGAGGTGCTTTCTGTGGTGGCTGTACAGGTAAGTAAGGAAACACTCGTAAATAAATACAAACAAAGCAGAGCCATGCTCTTCTAACTGGAGTGAGGGTGACGATGGAAAGTGCATGTTGCTGGTTTCACAGTTTAGTGTGCAGGCAGGTGAGGGATTATATCCCGAAATTAATTGCACGAATATCATGGCACTGACACAACATGGTAGTCATGTGCTATAAATGTTGTCTTTTCTCTTTTGCCCCCTAGAGTGCTTGTGTTGGCACAGTTCTTTATAGCACCTTTTCCCAGGTCCCTATGCACCATGGCCCATGACTTAATACTTGCATGTCATCAAGACTATTCTGTCCTTCTTTCTGCTTGCATGTGGTTGTAGACTTAATTTCCGTGTTTGTAATGAGAGCTCTGTGAAATGGCTATAGAGGGGACATTGCTAGCTGAGTGTGATCTTTTCTATAAGGGTAGTATTCAACCTCACAATTGCAGAGCGATGCTCAGAAAAGTCTGTAACCACCAGGTGACACTCAATAACTGGAACCACAGGGAGAACTGCAGCCATTATTTATGTGCTTACCT
This sequence comes from Nothocercus julius, assembly GCA_013398735.1. NCBI lineage: Eukaryota > Metazoa > Chordata > Aves > Tinamiformes > Tinamidae > Nothocercus > Nothocercus julius. The sequence continues at coordinate 1,281,782 of VZSV01000170.1, read as the reverse complement.
AGTATGCACTGATAGCATGGAATTAAACATAGCAAAGAGCTATTTGAGCTGTGCCCTTCAAATGCATAGGCATTTTCCCTATAGGATGATTTCTAGTCTCCTTCTTAATCTAGCTGCTCAGTGCATTTTACTGATGCGTTTTGTGTACAGCACATCAGTAATCCTGGGAGAGGAACTAGAAAGGAGACTGTCCTCCCTGCCGTACCAGAGAGTCCTGCTTGCTTGAGCTTATGTGCATTTTGTCACCTGGCCTCCTTCCTTCCTTTTTCCAGATGACCTATGAGTAAATCTGGAGGCTCTTGGCAGTCTTCTCATGAATGCCCAGTGCTCAGTCAAGGAGCATTCTGTTAGGGTAACTGCTGCACATTATGAATCCCCTCTGGCAGGGCCTGAGATGTAGGCAAGTGTTACAATTTCTTGGCAGCAGGATGAAAACAGTCCTGCTGCTGCTCCTGGCCCTGGCTTAGAGAGCTGTGGCTGGATGTTCCCCAGTTTTTACACTGCATTGGCCTCCTCTGAAAACTCCAAGCATGCCCTCATGCAAGGTAGAGATGGAATCCCATGGATTCCAGCTACTCCTGGAGTTTGGGCATAGGTTGGATGCTCAACTGCATTGTCCATAGAATCATAGAATGCTTAAGGTTGGAAGGGACTTCTAGAGACCATCTAGTCCAACCCCCCTGCACACACAGGGTCACCTACAGCATGTGGCTCAGGACTGTGTCCGAGGGGTTTGGAAGGTCTCCAGAGAAGGAGAATCCACAACCTCCCTGGGCAGCCTGTTCCAGGGCTCTGTCACCCTCACTGTCAAGAAATTTTTCCTAAAGTTCCTGTGGAACTTTTGGTGCTTCAGTTTGTGGCCGTTTCCTCTAGTCCTATCAGTGGCCATCACTGAGAAGAGGCTGCCCCATCCTCCTCACTGCTTCCCTTGAGGTACTTAGAGACACTAATGAGGTCTCCTCTCAGCCTTCTCTTCTCCAGGCTGAACAGGCCCAGCTCCCTCAGTCTTTCGTCACAGGGCAGATGTTCCAGGCTCTGGATCATCCTCGTAGCCCTGTGCTGGACTCTCTCCAGCAGCTTCACATCCCTCTTGTACTGGGGAGCCCAGAACTGGACACAGTACTCCAGGTGTGGCCTCACCAGTGCTGAGTAGAGGGGCAGGCTGAATTTTGAGCCTTGGGGAACTTTAGTGTAGAAAACTGAGATGCCTGAGGAACCAAAATTCTGGACTCAAGCATGAGCTGAGTGCAGGGTTTTAGGATCCCAATGTCTGATTTTAGGTATCGCTTTTGGGATCAGGAATCTAGAAAGTAAGATCTAAACCCAGGAAGTTACTATATTCTTGTAGATCTAGGAGTAAAAGTTGTTATTCTAAACCTCTCCATGGATTCTATGCTCTTCTCATATTCCTTTTACTCATAACTGGTACCTTATGTGACGTCCCAAAGAAGCCCCAGGCTGGTACATGAGTTTATACATCGTTCCCTCTCAATTTCTGTTCTGTCAGATTCCAGTTTAAAATTGTCATTGAAAAAAGACTTTGAGGATCTTAAAATAAAAGGGGAAGCTGAACAAAAGAAACCCAGATATGACTCAACTGTTAATGATTCTCTTGCTCCTGGCTGGAGTGCTGCATCTGAATAAAGCAGCACGGCTGTCATTCCTTCATCGTCTCTCCTGGCTGCTATTAGGAGTGTAACCATGGCAATGTTTAATTGGCCGTCTTAGTCATGCACCTAATGTCGATATGCTTTCTTACAGAAGGGATTTGATTAATTGCTTACCTTCGAGATAACAAACAGTGGTAAGGTTAGAGTGGTGAAAATAGAGACAGTTCTCACTAAAGTGCTGTTTGTGAAAGGAATGATTTAGCTCTAATAAACTTCCTCTCTTAAGAAGATGAGAAAAGAGAACAAAGCTGCAATCACAAAAATGTAAAAGAAAACACAACATTAATGAGTAAACATGGCAGGGGAGCATCTCACAGCTTCTGCCTTGTGTTTCAGTTTTAAACAAAACATCTAATATCCCCAAATCTTAAGAAAAGGTATTAAGTTATTAGTTTGCAATTGAGTTGGGAGCAAGTTTACTGGGAAACACTGCTTCTTTTCAGGTTCTTGGTTTTTTATTTAAGGAACAGAACAGGCACAGAAGGGTTTCGGGATGCCATAAAGAGCAGTTGAGAATCTGTGTGCAGGGAGGTGTGAAGAAAATAGGAGGCCACATTGTGTTGGGCTCCTGGGACTGCATTTGGCTGCTGATACTGTTCTAGATGCGTGCAAAGTCCTGCATCTTGTCTGTGTGTCTGGCCTAGTGCTAGGTGAGGAAGCTGGCAGAGGTGATATGTTCTGTACTTTGTCCAGTTCCTTAAGCAATTCTCTCTGCTTTGTCAGAGTTTGGTAATGAAAGGTGGATACTGTTGCAGATTTATTCCAAACAGTGTACAAAGCTTTACAAAGTCACTAAAAGAGTGATAAGCCATGTTCATCATGGGGCCAAATATAAGGCAGGCAGCTCTGTCATCTGATGTGTTTTTTTGTTTGTTCGTTTTTCATAATTGAACATATGTACTGACTTGTTCCTAGGTGAAGAGTGTGCAGGATGCTATACGGGAAAAAAAGAAATCCTTTAATTTTCTTGGAGAAGACATTAACTTAGTGCCTTCAGTAGGTATTTTCATCACCATGAACCCTGGTTATGCAGGTCGAACTGAGCTACCTGAGAATTTAAAAGCTCTTTTCAGGTAAGTCTAGATCAGGTTTTGTGTCCTATATAAGAGTAGTAGCAGTTGTCTTTTGGGATATAAAAGCTTGACTTTATTTCCTTGGGGAATTCACTTTCATTGGGATTTTCAGATAATTTCTGCATTGCACAAGAAGCCTGAGTCTGCGAAAGCACAGGTAGGGCAAATTGCAGTGATAAAGTCATTTTGTGAACCTGACTCGTACGTAGTAATGGAAAATAAAGCTGCAAATCCACTGCCTTGTTATCTCTGCAAGCAAGTTCCTGATTAGGAATAAGCGAAGGCTATTGCTGCCTTTTGGCTCATCTCTAGGTATCTAAATACTTTAGCAGAACAGTTACAGTCCAAATATCTCCAGTGAGTAAATCCAGTGAAATCTAGGTAGCGAGCTCTCGTGTCTTTTGGGCTGTGTGAAAGCAGTGAAGGCTTCTTATTTTTTGTGTGTTCTCTGAATTCAAACCCAAGCTAGCCCTTACTAATAAAGGATGGCAGCTTATTGTGCCTGTCCCCTGTTTGTACGCCCTGTAGATGAAAAATACTTGTTCTGCAACATATTCTCTGCTATGTTTTTAGGCCATGTGCAATGGTTGTGCCAGATTTTGAGCTGATCTGTGAAATTATGCTGGTGGCTGAGGGTTTCATTGAGGCCCGTGCTCTAGCAAGGAAGTTCATTACTCTGTACCAGCTCTGCAAAGAGCTCCTGTCCAAACAGGTGAGTCTCCTTTCACAGCTGGATCATATGATAAAGCATACTGATCACCCAACAACCAGTGGCACAATCTTGTATCACTTCTGCAGCTAGAACTTCACAGTTTTTTTTTAATGAGTGTATTTAGTCTGGCTACTGGGAGAAGATTTGTGATTGTCAGAGCAGTGAAATTTTCGGACTGCTTTCTTGGAGGATCTGCAGGGTCCAAAGTGCTTTATCAGCTGCATTAATGTGAGAGATTTTTGCCATGCATTCAAATGACACCACATTTAGGGGAAGTATCCAGTGATCTTGGTAGCTTGTGCAGATCCATAGTACTAGGGATCTGTCTTCCATGGCTCTAGCTGTTTATTCTTTTACATGGCCCAAATTGCTTAGGTCTTGAGAGTGCAAGTCTTAACCTGAGCTCACATGGTGGTGGGAAGAGTTGGTGGTGGGAAGAACTGAGTTATTTGACTCCTTAATACTGTCCTTGACAGGAATCTCACCTACTGAATAGAAAGCCAGGTGACTCATGCCTCAAGCCTGGAGGAGGTCTCTAGCTGTGATGTAATTAATAGATTTGGATGTATTTCCAGTGCTGACTTGCCTGGCAATTTGGAGTTGCTGGTTCTTCCCCCTGTGGACCACCTAAGCATAATGATATCCCTCCTTTTTCCCCTGTGCAGGATCACTATGACTGGGGATTACGTGCTATCAAGTCAGTGCTTGTTGTTGCTGGTTCTCTTAAACGAGGGGACCCAGAGCGACCTGAAGACCAGGTCCTGATGCGCTCTCTTCGCGACTTCAACATCCCCAAGATTGTGACCGATGATATGCCAGTGTTTATGGGTCTGATTGGAGATCTTTTCCCCGCACTGGATGTGCCTCGGAAGCGTGACCTGAATTTTGAGTCGTTTGTAAAGCAGGCCGTGTTGGACCTCCAGCTGCAGGCTGAAGATAACTTTGTGCTCAAAGTAAGACCAAGTAATCTTCTGTCCCTGCTGTGTCACCATCAAATCGCTTGTGTTTTCTCAACCATTGTTGCTCTTACAAAGAGGGCTCTGTGCAGTAACCCCCTCGCAGGCTGCTGTTGGTGGAGGTCCGAGTACATGGAGATGTTTAGTAGATCTGAACTTCAGTGTGGTATTTTTGTCTGAAATTTGAGTGTGTTTTTCTCAGGTGGTGCAGCTGGAGGAGCTGCTGACAGTCCGACACTCGGTCTTTGTGGTCGGTAATGCAGGCACAGGCAAATCTCAGGTGCTGAAATCCCTGAACAAGACTTACCAGATAATGAAGCGCCGTCCTGTGTGGGCAGACCTCAACCCCAAGGCAGTCACTAATGATGAGCTTTTTGGAATTATTAATCCTGCAACAAGGGAATGGAAAGATGGTAAGTGTATTTTCATCCCCTGAACCTATAGATGAAGAAGGATATTTTAGTGAACTTAAGTGGGTGACTTTGGATGAAGGTCTCAAAGCTCAGACATTTGCCTGTTGCTCATAGCCATGTGGGATTTTGTTATTAAAAGGGAATAGGAAGTTTTAGCTGTTTGATCTTCAAGTGAGAAAAATAGCATAAACCTTCTTCGACTTATTTGCCCAAAGAAAAAAATATCGTGTCTATTAATGCTGAGATATATCAGTTTCTAAGTGGGACAGGCAGCTCCTCAGAGGGAGCTGGACCAGTGATGGAAGGGAGGTGGGTACTGAATTCTGCTCGGTGGTGTACACAGGCTAGCTCTAAAGCAGGGCTTTCCCCTAACTTGGAGCTGCAAATACTGCTGTCCAGTCTTTCCGCAGTATACGACATTTTTCCAATTTATTTGTCCTGAGCACTCCTGAGGAAAATGTGTGTCTAAAATCTGCTGAAAGATTACAAGAAGCTGTAGTGAAAATGTTTGATTGTATCTATTATGGAAAGGCACTTTTGATTAGGTTTCTGACTGGTTTGGGAGGTGTGAGGGAGGTGTGGGGAGACATTACCATAAATCATCCCCAGACGGAATTTCTCCAGGAGATGAACTGCCCACCTGCCTCCCCTGTCCCCAGCTATGGAACCTTCTTGACCACTTGCTCTGCTCCTGTATCAGGGTTAATTTCATTTTAATTGTAGTCAGGGGATACTGAGTCAAAAGTGACAGAGGCAAAAAGTGATGGATTATAGCTTGAACTCCTCTAGACTGATTGCAGGAGTTTCTGCAGATCAAGGACCTCTGGTATTACTTAGCATCAAGAGCATTTTGAAGGTGGCTGTCCAGTGCTTTCCTAGCCTATGACATTTCAAATGAGTTTAGGGTCTTCTGCCCTAAGGTTTTAAGGCAAATATTTTCTGCATTAACCATTCCTGAAAATTGCATGTGAGGGGAGTACTGGTGACCTGAGACAGTAACTATTTCTGACAGTATCGTCTTGGAGTAGTTTGAGACTGCTGTCAAGTCATATGTCCAACGTGTGAGCAACTGAGTTGAAGCAATGAGGAAAGTGTTGTTATTTTTTGACTTGACTTCCAGATCTGGTACCTATTGCATTTGCTCTGCACAAACTTCGTCTTCAGTCACATAATGCCACTAGCCATACCTGATATGGGTCACACAAAAATAGCTTGTCTAGAGGGGCATGCAAAAGTGCTTGTCACAATTTACCAGAAGAACTTTTTGTAAAAAAAAAAAAAAAGATGCCTGATGTTTCTTCATGAAGAGAAAAGTCTCTCTAGGTATTTTCACATGTAGAGGAGAGTGATAATTTTGTGGAGTTTTCATTTGCTCTGCAGTATTACTGCTCTATTCCCAGCCTTCTTGCTCTTCTTAACATTCATTATTTACTCCCCTCGAGACTCTGTATCCTCTCAGTCTCCTTGATTTTACTGACATTTTGTTCTGTCATTCAATGTCATTCTGAGCTTGTTCTCCCCTCAATCTCACTAAAGCCATGACCCAGAGTTTAATGCATCTTGATTTCCCTGAAATACTTTGAGCCACAAAAACAGTTATAAGAAATTCCAAGACATATTCAGATGGGTTTCTTTGCGCTGTGTAATTTATGCCCTCTTTTGCCTCTGAGTATCTACTCTTCACTTTTCTTATCACTCATGGATCTCGGGGGAAGGAAACTTGTGTGTAGGTCTGCAGTCATTCTCAGTGGTGCTAACTAATAATGCAGTTTTTCTTCACAGGAGACTAAACTCTTATCATTGGTATGGTAACATTTATTACATAAAACATGTATAGGTGCAGAGTTCTGAATGCTTAAGAGGAAGGCACTGAGTAGGATAATTTTTAATAAGTTGTTAGAGAAAGGTGGAATAGCAGGAGGCAAATTCAGTGTTCATTAAGTTATTCCTGTTGTTGTCTTAGGACTGTTTGCATCAATCATGCGAGAGCTGGCCAACATAACACATGATGGTCCCAAGTGGATGGTACTAGATGGAGATATTGATCCAATGTGGATTGAGTCTCTTAATACTGTGATGGATGATAATAAGGTAATGCATAAAGTTAAAGAAGTAGATATTCCTTGATTGCATGGCTAGATTCAATCTTGGAGGAATACAGCTGCTGAAATAATACCTCTTGGAATAATACAATCTTGATGGTGTTTTGTTGAGAGATAGTGAGATGTATACACCTATGCATATATATGTGTGTGCGTGTGTGTATGAAAAAAAAATAGAAAACGATGCATGAATTAAATCGTCCACAGGAATTATCATAGGAATACTGGAGAGCTGGAATCATGAATAACCACAGATATCGTGGTCATAATTTCAGGCCATTTGAAATGGAGATTGTAGTCATACCTACATCTTTTCCCATACATAAGGAGGTGCTATTCACCTAGGGCCATGAAAGAGATTGGATTCTTCTGTGTTAGAAATCAGTTGCGCTGCTTTGAGACACTGGGCTGACACCACCAAAAGTTTCTACTACTAAGGACTAAGCCCATCTTGTTCTCATTCCTGAGGAAGGTATGAACCCTGGGTTACCTGCCACTCTGTGTGTGTCACATGCAGGTGCTGACTCTCGCAAGCAATGAGAGGATCCCTCTGAACCCGACAATGCGGCTGCTCTTTGAGATCAGCCACCTGCGCACGGCCACTCCAGCGACTGTGTCCAGAGCAGGTGGGTTTTGATATGAGAAGTTCATGCTCTCCCTACAGGTAATGATTGGCCCAAGCTGCACTGTGGGATTTTGCATAGACCAAGCAGGGTTTAGTGCCATTAACTACTGTCTCTCATTGGCCAATTTGATCCCTGTTGGAAGTTTCCCACTTGGGGGTCACAACTGTCTTTTGTGGGAAGGATAAGTGCTTGAAGCACACGGACAAAATCAGGATCTTGACCCCAAATCCAAATGTGGAGCTGTCACCTGGGAGCTCTACTCAGGTTTCTTTGGCTGCTGATGGGTGACAATTGCTTTAGTAGGGCCAAGAGAGTGCTTCTGCTGTGCAATGCCCTGTACTGACTTGATAGGAAAGGGACAGGCCATATCTCAAATAGCTCTTGATCTTCTGGAGAAGTTCATGAAGTATGGAGAAGGGAGTAAAGGTGTCTCCTGGTTTTACACATGGGGAAATGAGTCCCAGATCAATAACATAAGTCAAGCAAGACCATGTTATTCATTTGGGCCAACATCAGGAAAAGCTTCCTGACTGAAGTCTCTTTGCAGTTTCCCTCTCCCCCCTTCTCCCTTTTTGTGCAGGAGGGCTGTAAAGTGAATTGTCTTTGTAGATATCTACTAATCCTTCTTTGTGATGGCATCTCTCTAAATCCATGTGCCTGGCTGTGTGGGTGCAGGGATACAGGGAGCTGAATTACCCACAAACATACCACTAGCGAAGGACAGAGCTGTTCAGTTCCTTAGTCCCTCTCTGTTGCCAACTCTCATCTCTGCATTTAGGGGGAACTCTTAGCTGTGGTTATAGGGGCCAAGTCTTTCTGTGCATGTGAATATCACTTAACACCTAGAGAGTTCTACTGGGTCCACTCCCTAGAGCATCAGAACCATGGCATGCAACTTCTTGGGTTGCGACACAGCTCAGATCCCATATGGATCTTCATAGAGGTGCCCCAGGGACTAAAGACAGTGTAGAAAGCTGTGCAGTGCCAAGGATTGGGAACATCTTCTGCAGTGGGACAGAGAAAGGGGAAGGTGGTATGGTACACAAGTGTGTTTGGGAATTAGTTGAGTGAAGAGAGATGAGTATTTCTACTGGAGAAAAGGAATTGTCTCTGCTGTGTCCTTAATTTACATGTTCCCCTGTGTCTAAAGGGATCCTGTACATCAACCCAGTGGACCTAGGCTGGAATCCCCCAGTAAGCAGCTGGATTGACAGGCGAGAGATTCAGTCAGAAAGAGCTAACTTGACTATTTTGTTTGACAAGTATCTGCCACGTTGCCTGGATGCACTTAGAACAAGGTAATGCATAAGAAAGTGAATATAACTGTTGGCAAGGGCAGAGGGGACACCCACAGCCTTGCAGACCACCCTGTGCTCTGCTTGGGCTGAGTTGCACATCGGTGGGTGCTTTCTTCTCTGCCCAAAAGAGCCCTGACTATCACTGGCTTAACCATAAAGAGATGTGTATACGGGAAGTCGCAGAGTGGATGCTAATGCTTCTTCCTATCGTTTGCTGGCCAGATCTGGTTTCATTTGGTTTTCATTTGATTGTTCTTCTACTCCTTGTGTCAGTTCTGCATTTCTTAGAGATGAAACCCAGTAGATCCTAAAGAGGAACAGTTTTGACTCTCCTAACATGTCTGGCTTTACCTGAGTCCACTCCACAAGTCATTTTTCAGCGGAGCAGGTTTCAAATGATTACTTAAAGAATATTTTCAACCCACAGTGTGAAAAATGGGGAGAACAGATCCTCTTTTTCCCCTTCCCACTTCTCTCCTACCCCTAGTTATCACAAGAAAATTGGTGTTTTTGAGAGAGGTTAGGATCGGTTTCCTGGCAATTGCTTCACTAACAACTTTTCCTGGTACATTTGAACAGAACAAAGTAAATCTCTCTGAATACCCAGGATGGGTGAGTTTCATGGCTGGACACCTGTCAAATGAATAAGAATAACTTTTTTGGGAAGATTTTTGGAAAAGTTCTGATGTAGTGCATTTGGGGTCCTTTTCAGCCTATCAGCAGTAAACAGGAGTGTGGGCTTACATTAGCTTCTAAATGCTGCCTACATGAAGTACTTTGGAATGGTTCTTGCTCATCATCACAGGAAACAGCTCTTTCAATCATGAAATGACAAGGACTGGCCACAGTAGAGTCTCAATAGACTTGAATAAGAAAGCTTCTCCCATCCTTTGATTGCTTCCCACACTAGAACCTCAGTTAAACAAACAATGACTACAAAAAAGAAGGACAACCCAACATCAAGTGTGAAGGTTGTCAACCACAACTGTGACATGCCGGAATGGGATAAGTTAGTGAAAGCAGAAGATTTTGGAAGTAGGAGGTAGGCAACTTACTGGAGACGGCTGCTTTCTAGGGGGACCAGGATGATCATTGCCACTGGCAACACAGTCCATCAGACATTTCCTACTCTGTTTGCTGAATGCTGTGTCAGGCTGTGAAATCCACAGGTTTAGCTGCAGGCAGTCCTGAGCTGGGTATTTTTGTAGCTAGCTTAATTCAGAAATTGTAGAATCAACCTTTCAAATAGCTATAATTACTTTATGGAGGACTTCAGTGCTCCTACGATATTAGTTTGGAATTCTGTAAGTGTAGCTTAAATGAATGTAAAATGGCAAGATGAAAGGGTTTATTTTATTACTCCTATTTGACTGCTTTTGAACTTGTCATGTTCACAGGAAATCATTCCCTTTAGCAAGTCTTCCATTTGACTTCTTTCAAGAGGATGGAAGTTTTAAAATGTTTGGAACTTCTGATTACTATTATTACTTGTATATGTGCTGGTGCCAGCAGGTCTGGGGGAAAGAATGGGTGTTTTCTTTCTTTTTCTTTCTTTTTATACCAATGAATAAGATGCACACTGCAGAAAAACAAAATATTAATATTCTGAAAAAGGATTTCAAAGCAAGTCTTCCTGGACTGTGAGCAGTTGCTTTGCTGGATTCAGTTGTATTTCATATACTGTCCGTTTCCATCCGTCAGATTTAAGAAGATCATTCCCATTCCAGAGCAGAGTATGGTTCAGATGTTGTGCTACCTCCTTGAATGTCTCCTGACAGAGGAGAACACACCCCCTGACTGTCCCAAAGAGCTATATGAACTTTACTTTGTGTTCGCTGCCATCTGGGCCTTTGGTGGATCAATGTTTCAAGACCAGGTAAGAAGGAAACTACAGCTTCAGCATCTTCTATGCAGACCTTTCTTTCTCCTTCTACTTGACTGAATATAGCATTCTAGCAGTAAGGCTTATTTCCTGTGGCTCGGCCCTACCGTATAGGTGATAATAAACTACAAACCTTAATGCTATAGTTCCTTTTCCTTCTATGAAAGACATCTTCATCCAAAGTATAATACCAGATGGAGAGGAAGAGGAATAAGGTGATAAAGGCAGAGTGATGTTTGCTTATGTGCACCCGTTTCACTGGGACAAACACTAGGTTAATTTTTAGAGGCCTGTGAATATACATAATGTGACCAAATTAAGACTGACAGATGAATATATCATTGGAACTGTGTTTCAGCCATACAACTGTGCAGGTATAAGTTATATTGTAATACACAAACCAGGCAATGCTTTGTCAGCCCTGCATTTTCTTTTAGACAGGCAGATGTCAGGTATCAGCTCTCCTGATTTTCTAATAAAAGTATTTAAGAAAGAGAAGTGACAAGCTGAGCAGAATGAGCTTTGGGGATTGCTTGCTTCCATGTAAGTGGAAGTATCTAGTGATCCTGTTCTTCAAAATACTTGCTGTTTTCCAGGAGCATGCTGTTTCTGGAAGCCATCAGGGCTATTACAGACACTCATAAGCTTCAGGGCCTTTGGGTACTGAAGTCTGGCCAGAAGCATCTGAGATGGACCCTCTGGCTTCTGAATGCCTATGAAAATTTTGTCATATGAGATGTGGAAGGGTCATTCTTTAGATGGTGTGAGTTTCAGAGTCAGGTCAAAGCTTTTCTGACCTTTTGTCCTTCAGACTCAGTGTTATGCAGAAATGTAACTGTGTGGCCACTTTCCCAGCTGATGGGGAGGTTGGGCTGTTTTAGGCACTCAACTTGCAAAATCTTGTTGGGAGTCAGCTGTTGGGCATTCTCTGGCATGAGTTACTGGGCTCTTGGTGAACTGCAGTCCACTCCAAAGACTACATCATTGGAGGGCACAATTAGAGGCCAAAATATTCTTGGACCATGAAGACTAATTGGACTGTGTATCACTAATGGTGTCCTCGACATTCAAAACATACTAATGTCTGAGAGTGAGAGGAAGACTAGGCACTATTCTCCATGCTGCTTTCCACAAGACATCTATCCTGTGGATTAATTGCAGATGTCAGCCTCTGAATCTTTCAGCTTGCATTGGACAAGGTGGGTGTGATCTCTTGCACAGTGATATTATTGTAAGACTGAGTTCTCTCAAGGTCAGCATTTGATTTTGTTTGCTTTCAGACCCCTCTTCAAGTCTCAGTGTTCAAAAGGTGCGAGAAGAGCAGGTTTTCCCAGTTGAGCTGAAATTCAGGTACTTTGTTAGAAGTTTACCATGGGTATAACAGGAATCTCTGACGGATCTTCTCCAGACTTGCCATGGAAAATACCAGGCTTGTGCTGCTGCCTCTGCCCTCCCTTGCACTGCCCTCATGCCCAGGCCTTGTGCTCTCTCTCTCCCTGAAGACACACAGGTGAGGGGGAACAGGCATGTCTTTTCACTCCAGCTCCTTGTTCTGCCCCATTCCGTGGCTGTATGGCTTACCTTGACACTGCAGGGCTGTCTCTTGAATTCCAAGTAATTGTAAAAGCTGCTGCTGTTTTATCGCTTCCCACTGTTAACAGTAATTATAACCAAGAAGATCATGCCTTGTGTGTCAGAGCCCTGCCATGAAGCTGCTGCTGCTGGGGCCTATCCATGGCTGTGTTCCACGAATATGTTCCTGTGCTTGTAGGTTGACAGTCCATACTACGGAGGCATTGCTTTCTCCAAACTGATCACTAGGCTAGATGGAGAATTCTCCAGAGGGGTTTAAAAGCATGTATTGCTGTTGGAGTGGTCAACTTTGAGTGCTAGGTTGTCAGCAAGTGGTCCAGTGAGCAATATGACTACCTGGTAAAGCCTGTGGCTAGAACTGTGTTGAAAATCCACTGTAATGGGTATCATAAGCCCTAGAAACCTGCCTGATGCAGGATTCCACTTTTGCTTCTTGCTGCAAAGTCTGAGTGCTTTTCTCTTGGAGCTGCCAGTGCTTTGGGTTTGAAAGCTGTGCTTGGGCAAATGTCTTGGGGCAGCAGAGAGGGTGTTTGGAGAGGGTTCGGTTTCTACTATGGAACTGTTCTCTCTGAACCTGCTGAGGGTTAAGAGACTGACATCTGCTCTTTAATGGGCTTATGCCAAGTCCAGTGTTGCTTGCAATATATGTGAGGTCTCTGACACCATGGCTCCTTCCCCAGCTTGGGCAGGAATGATACTGTTCTCAAGGGTCTCCTGAGTGCACTCAGGGTCTCTTCATTTTCTTTTCATTTGCCTCTCCACTCAACTGGAAATGTCTCCAGGGCTGTTAACATTTTCTTCATGCCAAGCTTTGGGATGTGATGAAAAACTGTCAGCACAGCTCAGGCATGACTTGGTACTCGCATGGAGCTGTTGCTGCCTAGTCATCATGGAATGACCTTTGAGAGACCAGCTCCTCTTGGTCCTTATGAAGGGTTTAATCCTCCTTTTCCTACGTGCCAGCTTGTAAGTAATCAGCCCTTGTGTTGTAAATGTGGGATGGTTTTAAAAAAAAAAAAAAAAAGAAAAGCTTGGCAAAACACTGCTTTTCCTTGCTTCAGGAGTACAAAACTGTCTTCTAATTACAAGACTTCATAGCTCCTCAAGCAAGTCAGCTGATGTGTGGTTGCAGAACAGATGGACATTGTTCATGTCCATAACTTTCCTCCGCATCTGAGACAGACAGTCCTTGGTATTGCTTTATGGCCCTCTGCAACTAGTAGACTTTTCTGCCCGACTCGTAGGGGAATGGTGGGCCATAAAGCATCATGTTCTTGCTGGGGCTCTGTGCAAGTTGCAGGAGGTGTGTGTGGGCACAGTGTCCCTCTGGAAGGTTTTACTTTGAGGGTGGACTGTAGATTGCTGCTTTTGATGCTCTGTAAATGTCAGAGCTGAGTATAGGAGGATACAGCGGTCCGAGCGAGAGCGACTGAAAGCCTGATGAAAAATGATCCAATATAAAATCTGTTTATTGCTCTCCATTGAAGGTGCCCTTTGTGCTGACCTTTTGCTGCTGAAATGTCAGGATAAACAGTCTGGAAGGCTTCCTGCTATTCTGCGCTCGTTGGTGGGTAGTGTGGCCCCTGTATAAAAACAGATGACAGATTTGCCATTTCAAGGCTCTGAAATTAGCAGAAATCCATATGGGGTTTTTATTAAGGAAGCAGTCTGAGTTCAGCACAGTTCTGGCAGTGTCGCAGGGGATGGAGGGGCTCCACTTCACTGCTCTGCTAGAGAGGGCGGCAGCACATCCCAGTGCAGCTGCAGGCAGTTTGGCTGTGCAGGGGTAAGGACACCCTTGTGAGAAAGCTTTTAACAGCGATGCACATCCCTTTGCACTGAAGGCTACTCTGCTGCCAGTGCTGAGAAGTTATAACAACAGGAGATTAGAGAATTACAGTTACTCTAATGCTCTGAATAGCACAAGGCGACGAAGTCACAGATACAAATAATGTGTTTTTAAAATCTTTTGGTCTGCTGATGGATAATGGCTCTGGAGATTTTATAGTTCTCTCAGTTCATCTTAGCTTAAAATCGTTGTTTCCTGGTGGAGGTGTAGTGGTTATGTGAAATGCATTGGTGGTCCCAGATGGGTTTCTGGGCAGGGAAAGCATAGCAAATGGCTATGAGAAGGAGAGATCTGCAGATGCTCCAGGAAAAATCTGTGATGTTAAAGCTGGCTATAATTTACACCCAGATGCCTTCTTAAAAATATTTTTCCCCTCCTGCCCCTGTCCTCTCTTCCCCAGGGCAGAGTGGTACTGCAATTCCTACTATGTGAATCGAAAGTCAGTCAGGCTGAGTGACTTGCCCAGTGTCATGTTGGACATACGTGGCACAGAAGAGAACTAAACATATTTGCAAGTCTCGACCCAGCATCTAAAAGCAGAATGATCACTTCAGATGTCCTGAAATCTGTGTACATAGAAGGACGTAATGGGGAAAGACAGGAAAGCAGGTGCTTCCAGGGCAGTAGGGCAGCACAAAAACGCAGCAGGGCCAAGGGGACCTGGTCCCTTTCTAATGCTTTGGTGCACTGGTGTCTGCAGTCCTCATCTCTCCACAGAATAATGTTGTGGTTTGAAAAGAAAGGCCAGAAGACAACAACTAAGTATTAATAGAATGCTGTGATTTATGAGGAAAGGCTTTAATATGCATGCTTTGACTAACCATGACCAAGGATGTAGACGGATGTTGTGTCCTTGTCTGTTGGAAGAAGTAGGCACCAAGAATCAATCAAGTGGTCTGTTTAGTCATAGGCACGTATTTCTCTTTTTCAAATTGATCCATCTATCTCATCTCAGATGCACCAAGAATGATCAACACAGAGGATGAATTATTTAGGTGAATAAATAGGAGTGATGAGAGGGAATGAAGAAAATGAAAAATTAGGCTTAATAATAGGAAAAAGGATATGATCCATTATGCTGTGGAATATGTTTTAAGCACCAGGCCCACTCTGGTGGCCTGGGTTAGATAACAATTTCCATCACTAATGAATTTCTCTGGATTAACATATTTCCTTTGCCTTCCTTTCTTTCAGCTTGTAGACTACAGAGTGGAATTCAGTAAGTGGTGGGTGACAGAATTCAAGACTATCAAATTTCCCTCTCAGGGAACAGTCTTTGACTTTTACATTGATCCAGAAACGAAGAAGTTTGAGCCTTGGTCCAAACTTATTCCCCAGTTTGAATTTGATCCAGAAATGCCATTGCAGGTATGTGAACTTTTTTGTTAGGGAAGAATATGTGCGTGGATGTTTCAGGGAAGTCTTACAAAGGGCTGGGTGTTTCTTAATAAGGATGGCATTCTTCATGAGATGCAACTAAGGTCTTTTTGTGCGCTGTGACAACATGTCTCCAATTAGTGTTTGAAATGTGACAGATGTACACCAGGGACAGTCTCAAAGCCACTGTGATTACCGAGCAATTGGTGTATTAACGGAAGTGTGCATCCAGAGTGCATTCAGAGAGGTGAAGTTTAGCTGTGGAGCAGAAACTGGATGTGAGATAACATAGTGACAAAGCCCGTGAGGTACCATATCATTGTTCTGTGTCTGGCCGAAACTGGAGATGTTTTTGCCAACTACACTTTCTTTCCATTTATAAAGGTGTGATGGGAGAAGATGACTTGGAAAAAAATGTTACCATTTTAGCAAAATGTATGTTTGCAAGGAGATCCAGATGCTGCTCCCAGCATCCAGTTGTCAAACTTGCCTTTCTGCAGACGACTTGATGAAAACTGGCAGCAGCATCGGTCATTCCTCTTTGTGATTAATAAACTGGGGTCTCTTCACTCGTTTCTGGGTTTCCCAGTTTATCTTCTCCCCAGATTGTGGTATGGGAGTTTGGGGATCACTTATCTGCTCATTATCCCTTTGTCAGGCTTGTCTGGTGCCCACCACTGAGACAGTCCGTGTGCGGTACTTCATGGACAAGCTCCTGGAGCGCCGACGGCCGGTGATGCTCGTGGGGAACGCAGGCATGGGGAAGTCTGTGCTGGTGGGAGACAAGCTCTCCTCTCTGGACACGGATGCCTATGTGGTGAAGAATGTTCCTTTTAACTATTACACCACCTCTGCCATGCTGCAAGGTAAGGCAGGAACTGAGTGCTTTTGCCTGGTGGATTCCCAGGGTGTCTGGTGGGGTTCAGAGGCCCGTAGACTCTCAGGATATTCTGCAAGTTGGCAAAATGCCCTGGAGTATGGAAGGGTGGGATCACACTGTAGCCCAGGCGCACAGGAAGAATCCCAGGTCCCCAAAATACCACACCCCTCTGAGGTGAAAAAATAAGTCTCCCAACCCTAGTGACTCCAAACTCTAGATTTTGGGCTATATTCTGTGTTTCAACAGGAGGGTCTGAATTCTTAATACCGAGAATCTAGTTATGGGTTGTGTTGAATCATATGGTTAAATCTGCTATTTTGTACAATATATAGGTGTGTATTTAATATGCTTGAATTTAAGCCTATGCTGAATAGGATGAGGTTCTTGGCTAGGATCCAAACTGTCCTCAGGGTGTGCTGATAGGAATTGCATCCCAATTAGCACTGGAGATGGTGCTAAATGATATGCAAAGGCCCCATCCAAGGTTTGCCACTTCCCCGTGCTGCCCTTGGTGTTGTGCTGAAGGGTGACATGTCCCATGGGACAGGGATGTGTGTTCCACCTCTGGGGACTGCACTGCCAGGGGGCACTAGGCTGGTGGAACTCCAAGCCCTAGGGAAGTGCAGGCCCTTGGGAAGTCTGCGAGAGTAGTACTGACAAGGATTTGGGCAAACCAGTGAGAAATGAAGTTTGGGAGCAAAATTTTAATATTTAGATTGGTTTTACTGAATAGTTTCTTGAGGTAAGAACAGAAAGAAGGGAATTCTTGAAGAGAGAGAGACTCATTTTCAATTGGAATTTTCACTTGGAATTGAGCTAGAGAGGCAAAATATTTTTTTTACCTGTATTCTCTCAGCAGAGGTGAAGCACCCTGTTTTCCCTTTTATTGAATTAAGTGGCAGTAATGGGTCAGCATGAAACAAAATATTTCTTTTTCATCATCTGTCTAAAACCTCATTTGATTTGACCCAAACAGCCTGAAATCCTTCTGGTCCCTTGCTCCTAAATGAGAGCACTGTCCCTGGAGCATCAGTGAGACGGAGGATTTAGCCTTCCCAGCCTGTGTTCCTGTGGACCAGGGATTTTAAATTGGGGACAAACGTGTGTTTTCTGTAAATCTGACTGCCAGGAACCCTGCCGCAGGGCTCCTGGCTTCCGTGAGTCAGAATGTGTATTGAGGAATGAGGAGAAAGAGACTCCATTTATTTGTATTTATTCACCACCAGGAGAAAAATGGGGCTAATTGGAAGGCTGTTGAGGTCAAGATAGACACAGGTGACCTATTTCTGCTAAATAAGAGTAGGAAAGGGTGATAGGACTTCCCCTGCTTGCTCTGCTTTCCTGTTTATCATGTTCCCAGCTTGCTTCACTGCATTGCTGTGGCTAAGCAGTTGCCACATCTTATTTCTCCCCAATTTTCCCCTGCGCATCCCACTGAGCTGCAGCGATGGAAGGAGAAAACATCTCTGTGTCTTCTGTCTGGGCAGGAGGAGCATTAGAGCCCCTCCACTGTCAGGAGGTGCCAGGCAGGACCATGCTTGCAGCCCAGAACGATGGCCCAACACAACAAGCCACTGTCAGTAGCATGAGGAGACTTCTGCAGCCCCAGGCTTGATGAAGAGCCATGACGGAGCTTTCTGAGCTGCTTTAGGGCAGGTTTGCAAGGCTTGGTGGTCCTTCTGCTGGCAAAGCTCTCCTAGGAGTTCCCATCCTTTGTGATGGGTGTCTGTCAGAATAGGCACCTGCATGGTGTGAATGCAAATTATTGCAGTTCCTTCAAGCAAAGCGCAGGGCAAAAATCTCACCTTTGGGCCAATCTGCAGTTCTGAGTTGGGGACAGCTCCCCTTTCCCATCCGAGATACTCCTTTTACCTTCTCTTCCTGAGTGGGGTGTCAGTAAAATGCCCTTGCAGTAGGACATGGACTGAGCTTCTGTCCAGCCCTGCTCGCTGCAGAGAGGAACGTGCGCTCCCATTTATCTCACTGCGGGATGCTATGAAATTGTGCCAGCGCGGAGATTTATATAGACAGGTCTGGCAGCATTTCCATATTTACCCTGACGGTGAGCTATGGTCCACAATGGGGCTTTTTTCTTCTGTGGATATGAGCAAGGCATCCTGTGCGTGAACCACAGTGCGTGGATGGAGACGTGGTGCTGGGAGGAGTGATTTATACTGCTCGGCAGAGCTCCCTGCTGCTCATTTTTTAGAGTTAATTTGTTCCTTTTTTGTGTAGTTTGTCAGTTGAACAGGTTTTTTTCTTCCTTTTTTTTCCCCCCCAGCAGGCTCTTCTTTAAATTTGTAAAACACAGATACAAAGCAGTGATTTCTTTTTTTTTCCTGAAAAGAGAAGTAGAAGTGAAAGCCAGTAATTTCTTAGACAAAGATGTATGCTGGTACACAGATTTATAAGCGATAGGGCGAGATCCTTTTAGAGACAGTGTATGTGATTTAACTCCTTGAGGGACCTATGGCTTACAAAATTGTCACGTGCATCAGAGTCGAATGGAGCCGGACATCTTCTCTGCCCAACCTGGGACCAATTGGCTGGGTTTTCTTGTGTGTATTTTGACAATCGCTTTTGATAGCTCTAGTTGTGCCCCTGAGGTATTTTCCTGTGTCTTATCCCATCACCCTTGACTCCTGAGCGGCTGCTTTTTGGACTCCCTATCCTCTTTGACACCTGCTTCTCCTTGCTCCTTCCTGTGATGCAGACCCATCTTCCTCATGCTTCTCCTTTCCCTCAGCTCTGGTGATTCAGCAGCTTTCCCCACTAGTTTTACCTTGAGAAAATTGCAAATTTGCAAAATTCCTCTGTCAGCAGCCACGAGGCAAGAAGAATTACAGTGACTAAGTTTAATTTCCTGGGACTGTTTCTTTTGGGCACTAATTTGAGTATGTCAGGATTTCAGAGGCAGGTACATGTACCCTTTATTTATTATTATTTTTGTGATATACTGGTTCAAATTAAAATGCAACTTTCACAAGCATGTCACTCGATTCCCAGTAATTGCATTTCAGTATGATGAATCTCCTGCATACTTGTTTAACCTCAAAAATGGCTGATTTTATATGTTAATTAAGGACTAATTAAATTTAAATTAAATGCTTATTTGAAACATTTAATTTAACTTGCTACCAGAAATCTCAAATATTGTGGTTTTATTGAAGGGAGAGAGGTCCTCCGCTGAGGAAGGATTCATCATTTTTTTAGCACAGTATGTTCCTTTGTGCAGCAAACGATCTGTGACAAGAAATAAGCTGAATTTTGAGAAGTGGGAAAGAAAAGCTGTCTGAAATGCACTGAAGCAATGGAAAAAAGAAGGCATTTTAAAAGATATAAATATGTAATTAGTGGTCTGAAGAAAAACAGAATATAAATCTTATAAATCTCTCTTAATTGCTTTCACACATTGTAATGCATGGATTAAATGTACACTCTAACAAACAGATTTTTATAAAAATTCACAGTCCCATTTATGTTTGCCAGTATTCCCTAATTAGAAAGAATTGCTATTTACCATGCCGCTTATATGACACATAATAGGTCTGACCAAAAAGTGTATAAATGAAACAAATCCTGCCTATAGCTATCAAAAAGCAGTGAGCCCCTGAGACCAAAGATGTTCTCAAAGTAAGCACAGGGCAGAAAATCCTTCACAAGATCGAGGCAGAGGATAACTTTTTCTGTTTGTTTTTCCACTTACGGAGTTAGTAAACATTGTTTGTGCTGGAATCAAAGGAACTGATAACCTATAAAATATTATGTGCAGTAATGTGGAGTGATTATATTAAATATCAACCTAGAGCTGTTAAGTATTCCCAATGTTTTAGAAGTCAAAGCATCTCACAGCCTCACCCTTCTGCTAGAACAAATGAAGACCTTCCAAAACTCTGAAGAAAAAAAAAAAAAAGACATTTTCTGGAATTTTGGATGATTATGGGGAAGAACTTGTGAGTGTCTGGTGTATTTATATGACAAACATTTTCTTTTTTTCCTGGAAATTTACAGGAATTTGGTCCCAAATATTCTATGTCTTTTGTTTTGAGGAGGAAAAAAAAAAAAAAACTATCTGTTCTATGGATCAGAATAACCTTCGCAAACAGGATTTTGCTTCCTCTTCTGCAGCTGCTAGCAAAGCTGGTATCCTGGTACCCGCATGGGAACCTCTTCTGCCATAACATGTATCTGAGGGTTTTGGAGGCTCTTTTACATCAACAGTGTGGTTTGTACCACTTCTGTTCTTGAATCAGCTCAGCTTTGGGTCTCTGCTTCCTTACAGCTGTACTTGAGAAGCCCCTGGATAAAAAGGCTGGTAGAAACTATGGCCCTCCTGGTACCAAGAAGCTCATCTACTTCATTGATGATATGAATATGCCAGAAGTGGATGCCTATGGGACTGTGCAGCCCCACACGTTGATCAGGCAGCACCTGGACTATGGCCACTGGTAGGAGATCAGTCGTGCTTCATCATCCAAGACCTTTTTATTCTTACCCCAACTTAAGATGGGGTTCAAGATGAAGTCAGAGCAATGTCCCTCCTTCCTTGCCTGTGTTTGCTGCTTGCATCCTCACTTACTGACTTTTTGAGAGACATTTGATGTGCTTGGTTTGGTTAGGGACTGTGGCCTCAATTTTTATCCTGCAAGGTGAGTGTGATGCTGTACATGCAATGCTGAGACCAGAGGAAGGTGATGGATTTGGCCTCTGCTGGGGAAAACATCCCTGCTGGATTCCCATTTTGGGAACCTGATGTTGTTTTCAGTTAGGCACTGAAAACAAGCATTTTCTAGGCAGAGGTAATCTGAAGAAAAAACAGTGATAGTGCTTTGGAAGGAGATGGGTACTTTTTATGTTATAGCAAGCAGCACTATAAGAGGCAGAAATACTCCCAGGTCTTCTCTGCCATGAGTGAGGTGGTGGAAGTCTTTGCAATTTCCAGCTTCCTTTTCCAGGCAAGGACCTAAGCTGGGCAGAAAGCATGTTTGGGCTGGTGTGGAGGAAGGTGAGGAGATGTGCCAATTTTGGGCTATGGATGTGCAGGGAGAGAATCAGAAGGGGCAAGTGGGAATTGAGCAGAAGGAGAAGGACAGTTCTGCTGCTTTTACAGTTTGGTTTTCTACGTATGCGAATGGTGCCTTAACTAATCGTAAGCTTTGAGCCATAGAAATACCAGCAATGCTTGTTGAATCTGAAAGGCTTCCATGTGTGCAAACACACAGGCAAACCTGGACTGCGCTTTGGTGAGAGGCAGAATTTGATCCCAGATTTCTGTGCAGTGCTGAAGATGGCATGAGGATGGACATCAGAATGATGTCCTGAGCATGCAGGGAGAAATGGAGCAGCTGTTGCTCATATGTGCTTGCTATGATGCTGTTCTTGTTTTGCTCAAAGGTACGACAGGACTAAGTTGTCACTGAAGGAGATCATGAATGTGCAGTACGTGTCATGCATGAACCCAACTGCAGGGAGTTTCACCATCAATCCACGTTTGCAGGTAAAACTCTGCACAGTCACAGGCACTGCTGATGTTATTTCCAGGCAGGTTATATTTGTGACCCTGACCATGCAGTTCAGATGCCAGGCCAGAAGAACAAAACTGGCAGACCCAGATGTTGTTTTTTCATTCATTTTAGAAATGACATGAATCCATGGAGTGACCATAATTTATAGTGGTGAAACATCAGACTGCTCCCTTTTTTTTTTCTTATGTTTGCCTCACATCCTGCTGTTCAGAGTTGGAGGCAAAGTTGCCAGCCAACTTAATACCTACCTACTTTTAAGATAGCCTTCTGCTTAGGAGAAACAGATTTTGCCTTCATTTAGCTAATATTTACCACTGGAATGTATTTCATGAAAACTTTTTTTTTTTTTTTTTAATTTCCTGATAGAGCTGGCAGTGCATTCACATGATGGAAAAAAAATAAAGGAATACAGTAATACAGTAATGAGTCTCGATGGTAACACAGATATAAACTTTGTAAGATATCGTAAGCCTTTAGGGCTTGCTTTGGGGAAGTCATCTCAACCTTCAGATCTAGAGCTGATAATTGTCAACTCTAAGGTCATTTATCCCTTTCTTAAGTCATGAGGAGACAGTGGCTCTTTTATGACAGGAGGGTAGACCCTGTCTTGGAGGCAATTTGACTATGCATCTGTGCAAATCACAGCCCTAACCCCTTTTAAGTTGCAACATGTTGTCAAAATGAGATGTTCCTCAGCTGGAAATGTGCATCTCTTGGTCTTTATAGCCCCCCAACCAAGGGGATGGCGGAAATCTTTTGGGAGATGGCCCCTTTCAGGGGCTCTGCCCAACATGCAGCATGGCCATGGCCCTCCCATCCTGGGAGGAAGGGAGGTTCAGCTGATGGGGCTGAGTCAAGCCATGCCATTGCCTCCAAGTTGGAGAACAAGCCACAGGCTGCTCTATTTCATAGTATAGATGAAGCCCTGAAAATTAGGAGTCTGTGAAATGAGCTCAGAACAAGGAAACCAATCCAAAATTCTTGCTAGTTCAAATCACGATTACTATAACTCAAGTTCAGGTCAAGTACACTGAATACGAGGCACTGAAATTCAATGCCCGAGATGGAGGCTTATCTCTGTCAGAGATCAGTGAGGCCTTCAGAAGCCCTTTCATTCTTAAACAGACTGAATTCTGAATGTAGCAGTTGTGAAATGTGTTTGAAAATACCTTATTTAGAAACTATAAAAATGTCACTTGCAAATTTCCTTCTGCCTGAAAAGCAGAACTGGGAAATGGATTTCACAGAACCACAGAATGATTGAGGTTGGAAGGGACCTCTAGAGATCATCTAGTCCAACCCCCCTGCTCAAGCAGGGACACCTAGAACACGTGGCACAGGGTCACTTCCAAGTGGGTTTAGAAGATCTCCAGAGAAGGAGATTCTACTTCTTCCATATTTACAGCAAGTCTCTAAGGACGTTTTGCTGCATAGGTCGTTGACCACATCTCTGATCTTTTCATGTATTTCTTTCTCTTCCTCAGCGTCACTTCTGTGTCTTCGCCCTCTCGATTCCTGGGCAGGACGCCTTGTCTGGAATCTACAGCACCATTCTCACGCAGTACCTGGCAAATGGGAATTTCTCAGGGGCTGTGCAAAAATCGACTCAACAGCTGATCAACCTGGCCCTGGGCCTGCACCAGAAAGTGGCTGCTACCTTCCTGCCAACGGCCATCAAATTCCATTACATTTTCAACCTGAGAGACTTCTCCAATATCTTCCAAGTAAGTGCAGTTGCTGTTCCTTGGTAGTGTCTGGAGTTGGCCCAGAGCAGTGTGAAGAGGTTGTGGATGGGTTCTCCTGACCCAGCTCACCTTGGCATTTAAAGAATTGATAAATTACTTGAATCCAAGGCAACTTGGACTAAATTTGCTGAAATAGAATTACCACTGGCCCAGGTTCACTACAAAGGCGAGGATTCCAGCCTCAGTTTTGAGGCATCAGAAATACTTTCAGAAATAAGGGCAGAGATATTTTTCCTTAGAAAACTTATAACTTAAAACAGTAGATACTGCTGTGCAAGGAGCCTTTGAGCAGAGGCTAATCCTTTCAGAGTTTGGCTGATTAATGAAAGTCTGAGAAAGTTCTCAGCAGTCAAATATGAGAGGTTTGAAATGACACAATCCATTCTAAAGCTTGGTTTGTAATTCCTTGCTATCATTATCATTAACAGCTATTTTACAAAGTAGACAGAGAAGGTTCAATGGCTTGTTGTTTGGTACATCAGATAGGAGTAAAAGTAATGTTAGGCAATAGAAAATCCATGAATGGGACTGTGAAATAACTAATACTCCATTGTGTCAAGGAGGTATAAACCTGTCACTCATGCATGGCTAAACATCATGGGTCTCTGCTTTTGGACTTGGGTCATTTTAAATCCTGGCTCCTAGGTAATCTGTGCTTTGAAAGGCTGAGAAGGGAGAAGAGAAGCATATCTGCAGGAACCTTTGATATTTAACTGTGGTCTGCTTGAAAAGTGCTCAGGCTGTGGGATATTAGAAATCATGCTGTCAGATCTGGATGCTGGGCCAGAGGGCAGGTGTGGTGATAGGAGCTCAGACGGCTTTTAGTTTATCACATGGCTGCAGGGGGAGAGGAATTTGGCTTTTGGGGTTCATTATATTTATTTAAACTTCGGGTCTTTTTTTTTTTTTTTAATTCGTCCTCACCTTTTGCTATTACTTTTTGATACTTCATTACATTGTATATTCCATTTTTTTTTTGAGATATTCTGATTTCCTATTTAGTTCTGGTTTTGTAAGAGGTTGCTGGAACACAAATTTCTTCTTGAAATTGTGAGAGGAAGAAGCCCTGGGCTCTGAGAATGCATTTCCATGTGCTGCATTGAAGATTTTTTTATAGATTCCTAGAATAGTTTAGCTCAGAAAGGGCATTTGAAGGTCTCTGATGCCAACCCCATGCTCAAAGCAGGGCTAACTTTAAAGTTACATCAGGTTGTTCCAGTGGATTTTGACCATGTCCCAAGGTGAAGATTCCAAAGCCATCCTGAACCTTCTTTCACCATTAGACTCACCCTATGGTGAGGGATAGGGATGGGGAGGATGAGCAGGGACATCCGCGTTTTCTTAGCCTTTGGGAAGACAGAATGGATGGATGGAAACCTTGTGGGTAGGAGAACAAATTTTCAATTTCTTTTAATCACAGACAAACAATCAAATGTGAAACCTATAATAGCAGAATATATGAGCCACTTGGGGATTGCTTTTACACTAGCTCTCCTGTAACTATAAAAGCAGCTGATGAGATCTAGTGTGTGGCATGAAATATACGTAAAATGCAGCCATGGAGGAGTCAACCCTTGGAACCTGCTGTCTCTGTATTGAATCATTGCCGACTGGGCACAGGTTAACAACAGCTCCGTTTGCAATCTGTCCAATAGTTCCATTGTTATCATATTAGATATTAATGCTGTATCTAAACATTTGTGCAGTGCCTTACAAGCTCTGCTTGATTCTTTTCATCAAAACTGCCTGACAGCTCCTATTACAAGGAACCCTGTGCTAATCATCTCATTACAAAGCACTCCAAGAACCTGTACCTTAATTGCTCCAGATAATGAAGAATGAATGAATTTGAACTTATCTGTGCTTGTGAGTGTGGCAGAAAAAATAAGAAAGACTGCCCCAAAAGAAACAGCCAGCAGGCAGACCTATGCATATTTCCCTTTTGTGTTGGCCTATCTGTACCCAGTAACCATTACCCTTCAGCTGATGTCTGTGTTACTCACCATGAGGAATGGCACAAGTCCTGCTCCAGGATGCACCTGAATGTGAAACTAAAAGGCATTCTCTCCAAAATGACTGCAAAATGCAATAGGCACAACCAATAAGTTTTGACCAGGCAAATAAAATATTGGTGAAACTGAAGGGAAAAGGAGCAGCCCATGAAGTCAGGGACTGAAGGTGCTACCAGAATGGTGATACTCATGTTTGCCCTGCTTAGGCTGGAAGGACCATCTCTTGGGATCTGAGCCTTGGGCTAGGAATCCTCTTTGGCTAATCATGCTCGAGAGAGGAAAAGGAAAATTCTGTGTGCTATTTAGCTCATCCTAAAGTAAACAGGTAGAATTGCTCAGAGGAAATGTGTTTCTGAAGCAACCTCTTTCAGTAGTGGTGAAAGGAGTCCAAGGTAGCAATGACACCATGCAGGTCTAAGGTGGGACTTTGCTCTAGGTTCAGGCTCTTGAATCCAGGGGTGTGAGGTATCCAGGTTCATCGTATGCTGTGGGAGCAGAGGGCAGCCCGGCTCCCTGCCAGGGACACAGCTATGGCTTAGCTTGTTTGCTGAAGCTTGAGCGTCTGGTGTCACTTCATCAGGACATCCCACTTGCACTCAAACTGCTCCAGTAGGATGCAGGTGTCTTCCTGTGTCATGCCTGCTGTCCTGACCGAGCTGCTTGAGCTCTGCCACACCTTGGTGTTTGAGTAGGTATTCCTGGACTGAAATCTCACCTGCCGTGCATGCAGACACCTGCACTGAGGTTTAGGTGTCTTAATCTCAAATGGAAACCAGCCTGGAAATCTGCCAAGATAAACCATCCTCCTGTGCTTGGCCTGAGAAAGTCGTGTGAAATCCCACATGTTCCTACTACATTATGATTTTCTCTGCTGTTCTCAATTGATTTTGTTTGTGGACCTCACTTTTAGCTGAAGAACCCAGTACTTTACTCGGTGGGGTGCAGACATGAAGCTGTCATGTGCTGCAGCTTGAAGTTTTGGGTCAGGTCCTCTCACAGAAATGAGCCGGTCTCCCCAGCGTGGCGCTATGCAGTGATGTTTGTACTGCCCACCGAGATGTGGGAACTGACTCTCAGGAAGGGAATGCAAATCACTCGGAGAGATGGGGACTGGCAGAAGGATGAGGAAGGGAGAGAGTACACCTGGGAGAGTGAGGCCAGTACAGGGCAACAGTTTCTCTGACAAGTGCACCAACAAATTTCAGGTCACTGGTGACTCAGAGACCTGTTGTGATCTGGCTTGAGGGATGCTCCTTTGTGGTTTTGAAAAAGAATAATGAGGTTGAATAAATGACCTCCATCAACCCCTTGACTTCAAGGGCTGGTTTTGAAAAGTCACAGAAGGCTGAGCAGGTACTACAAAGCCTATCCAGCATTAGCCACCTTAAATTTGCTATCACAGGACCTGCTCCTTCAGCTGGAAACATTCAGGAACTGGACAAGTCAAAAACTGCTGTCCAAGGTGACAGGTAAGTAGGAGCTGGTGCAGGATTAGGTGAGATTTTACAGAAGTGATAATCCTGGTTCTTTGTCCTCCTACTATATCAATCACTGTTGCCTCCATTGTTATTCCTGCGGAAGGTTACCTTCAGTCTTTCATATTCTGATGAGCCTTTGGCTACCCCAGAAGAGGTTAGCTTTTGGTTTCCTCTGTAGAAGTCCCATCTGTGATTAAAGTTTGACGCTACACTGCCTTGCATTTCTATGGCACCTTCTCATTCCTCTGGGTGCCACCGCTACACTGCAGAGTTAAATTGATTGGTACGCTCCAGGCAATTTACCCTTGATTAAGGAAGACAGGTCTCAGCAGTGAGAGAGTTGTGGATTATGCTTTTTAAAAATGTATTCCCTGCTGGCTCACGCCATAGAAAGCCCTGTTGCTACCTGTCTTTCCATCTGAAAGGGTTACCATGGTATTATACTCTAAATTATATGTCATCTCTGTAAAATAATAATCATAGACTCAGCAGGGTTGTATTTTGCTTTTTATTCTCATTTCTAACAAGATTTTCAACCAGCATGTCACATTAAGATCCGTAGCTTTTTAGAAAGAATGGCATCACTTTCTTCTTGACAGCAAGATGATAAGAGCAATTCCAGCATGCCTTTCTCCAGCCTCACTCAGACACAGCTTAGTGTTCAAGTGTGCTTTACGGGCAGCAGACCGTGCACTTCTTTGCACGATGGATGGCTCTTTGTGTTTCTCCCTGGACAACAGCTTGCTAAAGAACCATAGTGCAAATTTTAGACTCATCAAAACACACCACATGCATCGTCTGCATCCATGTGCATACACAGTTGCAGAGAAGGCTGCAAAACTGTTGCAGCATCAGAAGCATATTCATTTGCTTTCTTGACCTGTTGCAGTCCTCTGACGTGACTTAGCCTTGGACATCAGGAATGGCAACAGGGGACGTGACGAGAGCGCTTTGCCCAGTGATGTGGAACAGCTGGAAAGGAATCATAACGCTGATGGATTATTTTTATTTTAAAAGCTATTTAGACTGTGAAGAGAGTATTTTTTTCATACCTTTTTATACCTAGGAAACTTTGTTTTGGCACTTTCTGATCACCTTTGTCCATGGGAGCATGTTAGCTGTTTCTCTTCACATTCACCTATGCATTTTGCCTTCTGCAGTACTGCCCACCTTGGCCTCCACCTCTCCTGCCAGCAAGCAGTGGACGATAGGCTGTATTCTTCATGCTTCACTCCAAGCTTTTGGTTACCCACAGCAGCATTAGTAGAAAATTCACCTGCTGTCAGGGAGCACTTCATGCAGGATGCAAGGCTTAAAAAGCAGAAATAATTAACAGCTTAGCAAGTCTGGTGTCCAGAGTTCACTTTGCATTTCTTCGGGCTGCAGTTTATGGAGGACAGCTGTTATAGCTCTGCAGATTTTGCAAGATTAACTCGAATATTTCTGGTGCCAAAAGATTGCAGATGACTGCGATTCCCTGTATTAGTGTGTTGGGTTTTTTTAATGTCTTAGATAACAATATGCACACAAAGTCTTTGACCATTCCAAGGCTGTCCTGCATGTGCAGGGGCTTCTCCTGCTTCTGTCTTGGTTATTTGTGCACAATATATTTCCATGCAAAGATGAAACATGCATATTCTCCATGTATGCCAAGGAGAGCATGCTAGGGTAAGAGAAAGAATTAAATGCATCTCTCCACTATTTTGGCTTAGAGAGGCTCTCAGAGAAGACATTCAGTTATCAAAAATCCTTTAACTGTGTCTTGTGGGACTCTTTGGTATGCTGAGCAGGGCCAGTGCTCCTGCATCTCGCTATATATATATCTATATATCTATATATCTATATCTATATCTATATCTATATCTATATATATATAAAGGCAATCCTTTCTATTTTAGCACTTTCTTGGAAGCTTTCTAGGATTTCAGGTGGGAGACAATAGTTGCTTGGAGATACAACTCAGGAGACCTGGCTGAAGTGTGGCTGTCCTAGAAGGTTTCTGGAGGCCATTCCTCATTAAAGGACTTGGATACTGCTGAGTTTCAGTCAACTTGTGGGCTTGAGTCATCAACGACTCTTCAGTGGACATTGCCCCACTCTGTCCTCATTCAGCCTCAAGTGCCAGCTGCAGAGTGTGCTGACCTTGTCAAGGGTGAGGTGATCAATGTTTGTCATGGTTTGCAGAGCTCTGATGGACAAAAAAAATATCTCATTGGCCTCATCACAGTCTTAGTCGGTGCCCGGCACATGACATCCTGTTGGGTGGGATGGGTTGTGTGCCAAGACAAGCTGACTTGATTGCTATCCCTCATCGCTTGCTCTCCTGCTCCCGTTCGCAGAGCTCATGAAAGAAAATGAGAACCTGGTTTAGGTCAGTTCCCATCTTGTGAGAGCAGGAACAGCCCCTCTCATCAACTTCCACACGGTACTTTGATGTGTGACAAAGACACAAAAGATGAATCTTGCTGAGATAATTAGAATATTTTCTGTGTTAGTTCCAAATATGCATCGTCTCCAGGGAGGATTATTAAACTCTTCAAGTATCTGTCACTCAAGACTACTCTTTAATAAACCCTGATCTAATCAGGCTCAGCGGGAGAAGGGTTGTTCCCTCACAGTCCATGTCTGTGCAACCCAGATGATCCCCATCAAACTCTAATGGCCACATTTGTTTCTTCATGCAAATACCTGTACTATGATGTTTTATTATGAATATCATGGTATCAGAGATATCATCAGTTACCTACAGAAACATCCAGGAGGAGTGAGAGGGTGTGTGTGGAGGAATTCCTAGCTAATTTCTAAGATACATGGAATAGGAAGAGAAGCTTAAAGATATAGCTGAAATACAACCTGAAGGCTCAACAGCCAGATAGAAAAAACTTTAACTGTCACAGCATTGGGCAAGGGATTGTCTTTTAGTTGTATTTTTGAGCAGCACCCATCATAAATATGATGGCTGATGACCACAAATCCTCTCTGTTGTCCCAGTTGTAGGCCCTATGACATCTTAAAGCTCAGCCTAACAAACAGAAAAACCGCATTGCTGTTGGAGGCTGTGACTAATTATTTCAGTGGGAGCAGCTGGGAGCAGCACTGCTATGAATGAGCAGTGCGAAGGGATTGGCTTTCATAGTGAGAAATGGAGAGACTTTAATTGAACTACATAACTTTGAAGTGTGGATTTTTTCTGCTCAAAAATAGCCACTCATTTACTTGTATCGAGAATATGTTATCTTTTGCGTTGTGATGTGTCTTTAGAGAGGTCAAGTGATTTATTTTATTTTATTTTATTTTATTTTATTTTATTTTATTTTGTTTTGTTTTGTTTTGTTTTATTTTTCTTCTCAGCTGAAGGCCTGATGTGTTGCACTTTAGCTCTTTCTCTTGAGTTGTCAGCTATTCTCTCACCCATGTTGTTTCTGAAAGAAACAAAATAACAATTTGGCAGCTGTAAGGACAAATGTGAACCCGAATTATTTGACTCCAGGCCGGTTTGCTGTGTTTTTTGCTTTTAATGCGTTGTATATCCTTCATGTGAATAACTTGACTTCAGGAATAGAAGTTGTCTATTTAATTCAACTCATTGAAAAACTTTTGCACTTTTAATAGGCTTAATTATAGGTGACACCTTCTTAAAATATAATTATTTTTGATCATAGTAAACATACTGTTGCAGATAGCAACTAATATTTCCTGTAGGCAGAATGTACTTAATTAAAATTATTATTTTTTAAATTCATCAATACTGAGATTTCCAATGTGATTTTTCCTCTTGAAAATGTACCCAGTATGGTGTGAATCAAAAAGCCCTACTTCTGGGCTGACACCTGGTTCTCAATAGTCTTGACTGCTGAGAAGGAGACCAGGACCACTGGCAAAATTGGGCTGCATGGGTTATGCTGGTGCAGACCTTCCGGCACACAAAATGAACACAAAATACTTTGCTGCTTTAAGAAGTTAAGATGAAGAAAAGACACTTTTGCCATGGATGGGTGAGTAGGGAGTTATTCATAAGCCCAACTATAGATTGATGTAATAACTGCATTTGTAATTCTTCAGCCCAATTCTGGCATGGTATCTTGGATGCTAAGAGTGAGGGGGTCCCTTGTGATTGAGATGGGGTACTCTGACTGCCTCTCTTCTCTTCAGGGCCTTCTGTTTTCTTCCCCTGAAAGTTTGAAAAACCCCCAAGACCTTGTGAAGCTCTACCTGCATGAGTCAAACCGGGTATACCGGGATAAGATGGTTGAAGAAAAAGATTGTGGTATCTTTGATAAAATGCAGCTGGAGATGGTGAAGAAATTCTATGATGTAAGTGTTGCAGTTCACGAGTCTAAATAACAAAAAATGTTTCTTGGGGAAAAAAAGAGTTTAACTTGAGGTCTGCACATGGCTCATTTGTCTGGAGGGCAATGCTCTTGATGGGAGCACTGCTCCAGGAGCAAGTCACTGCCATCTATATTCTGGGCTGTCAACAATAAGATATGGGGTAAACGAGGTGCTGTGTCTGTTCTGGGGATGGGAGGAGGAGATTTGGGCTCTGTAAATTAATTTAATTACTTTATTTAAGAGCTTTGAGTCTCAGAAGGCAAAAGCTGGAGAAGAGTCAGATTCTGTGCTTTCAGTGGGAGGTACTGGAATGCAGAAAAAAAGTCCTTAGTGTCTTTTCTTCCTCCAAAATTTCTTTCAAATGAAAATGCTAGACCTGCTTTCCTTCAGGCCTGTCATCACCCAGCAATGCTGCCTTATGAATTATACAGGTATCATCAAAGTCAGCAGTGGTGCAGATAGCTAGTTTTCCTCCAGGGGTTATCATTGTCCCTGCAACAGCCTAATGTTATGGTTATGGCTTTAGGCTTTTTCTTGTGGCCATGTTCTTTTATGGCAATAAGTTGAGTTTTTTTAATGTTTTGCAAAAAGTTGTGAAGTCAAAGTATAGGATCTTTGCATGTTTTTTTCTTTTTTTCCTCTTGTCCACCTTGACACTTTTTTCTACCCACAGGTGCAACTATATAGCTATAAAAAGGCTAAAAAGGCATTTTCTGAAATAACATGTTTTTCTTGGAAATCTAGCATACAGCTGTAGTGTTTTTTTCAGTATAGTCCATCCCACACATTTTGTGGGATGGACCATCTATTCTGTGAAAAAAACATTTCCAGTGAAGATCTGTGCTATGCCATACAGCCTTGGATGGTCAGAATCTCCATTCATTACCCATTTCAGCATTCTAACACTATGTATATATATGTATTCATCATTATTTTATGTACTTTGCATTTCCTCTTCAGGAGATGGAGGAAACTTTAGAACAGACCAAGCAGATGAATATATATTGTCATTTTGCAAAAGGCATTGGAGAATCCAGCTATAGGCCTGTTCCAAACTGGGAAGAATTGAACCAGATCCTTGTGGAAGCTTTGGATAACTACAATGAAGTCAATGCTGCCATGAACTTGGTGCTTTTTGAGGATGCTATGTGCCATGTGTAAGAGGATTTCCTGGCCTCATTTCTCTAGTAGTACTTGACTGCACAGATTGCTTGCATGAAGTTTTCTGGGAACTGTAGATATCCATAGTGGTGGCTGATGTAAGAAAAACTGGAGGTGTTGTGGGAAGTCTCACTCTGAGCATATTGAAGCAGACAGACAAAAATAGAGGTTGGGAGTCCTTTATTTAGTGTCCACTTTTTTTTGACAAATAGAGCCTTCCACATATTCTGTAAAGCATCCTGCACAAATACTGAGATTCTTCTCTGTCACTTGGAAGGCACTTAAATCTGTGAACAGGCCCTGGAGTCTGAGACAGAGAAACTGCGTGTTAGTGGTTATTTTAAAATCTTGACACTGTGCCTATTGCACAAAGATTTATTGTATGTGGTAATGTACAAGTGCTTTATGGTTTATGTGAGTCCTCACTTAGACAGCGATCTACAGAAATAAGTATACCGGAATTTTCATAAATGTCTTTATTATTTGGTGCCATCTCTGTTACAAAGGTGTGCTGTCAGACCTGATCTAGAGCCATGTTTATGCAAGTTTTTGCATGGGATTTTCAAATTTATCTACAATGATATCACGTGTGTTGTCTATTAGTTTAAATGGGTTGACGCTTTGCGTTTGCAGCTTTGAGTCTTTGAAAACCCCTGTTGCATTTAGAAGCTTGGAGGTCCAGACAGAGTCTCTTTAAAAATTGGACATTTGGGAATATCTGAAAATACCAAGCTTTAAATTCCCAATTTAAAATATATTTATATTATGTTATTTTTATTATATTTTTTTTATGTCTGTGAGGTACTTGCATTTTTCAAAATCATCAAAACAGTCTTTGAGAATCCCAGTAGAGATGGAACCTCATCTCCAGGTGCTTAAATGATTTTCACTGGGACGGGGTAAACTTAACTCATTTCATTTGGAAATTGCATTTTGCTGAAATATGCAATTTATTCAGTCTCAAGCAGTGGGTAAATTTCAACTTGAATTTGCTGAAATATTTAAGATGAAAAAAACAATTTTTAAGGTCTTAATTTCTGAAAGGAGGTAGGAAATACCTGTCTACCATATCCCAATCCAGGGCTGATTGCAGATGTTCGCAACATGTACAGCCCTGGAGAGCACAACAAGGACGAGGGGAGAATTAAACTAGGAAGACTTGCTTTCTGCACAAATCTGATTGCTTTTCTGGGTATAATTTCACAATCAAATGAAGTCTGTGATCAAATTGCAAGATACTTGAGTAAAGCAGCACGGTGCCCTTCAAAGTCTTATTTGAAAAATTGATTCAGATTAGGCTAGGAAAATACTCAGTTAAGCGAGATAAATACAGACAGTGATGGGAAGAGGGGAATAGAGCTGATGTTTAAGAGGGCAGTGAGGTTTTCAGAGGCAAAACAGTGTTCGTCCTCACTTGGTGTTTTAAGGAGTGGGGAGCATTGGCTATTACCTTAAGGGAATAAATTGGGGCTTGTTAAAGCATTATGTGGGCTTTTTAAAGCATTAAGTGGGCTTGTTAAAGCATTAATGGTGCTTCTCTTAAGTGGAATAAGTGAACAAATCTTGGAAATAATAATGAATTCTTTTCTTATGGAAGATACTTTGGTAGAATCAGGAGTTTCCTTTCCTTTAACTCTGTATCTGATGCCTCTGTTTTTTCTTGACTTGTTAAGAAATAGAATTTTAATAATTTGGGTCCAAATGCAGAACTTCATGGCTTCACGAATGCCAAAGAAAGGTGCTGTGGAAACAGGCGCCTCTCCCATCCCAGACTAAGTCACTCCATGTGTTAGCTCTCGGAAACGGACCATCCTTGCATGTGTGGGGGTGAGACATGGGAATGAAAGTGACAGAATCATGCTCTGAAGTAGTTGGTCATTTGAATGAATAAGAAATAAGATTGTGTTTTCTAGAAAGGATTTATACTGTTCTAGAGATAGGTTAAAATATTTTCATGTATAGAAGGACTCCTCCTGTGAACATGAACCCCAAATACCAGATTCATCAGGTCCTTGAATTTTGTTCTCAAGTTCTGCACATGAACATAGTGTGTTTTTTCACTTGTTCCCCTGCAAAAGTGGCCAGGCCTTCATATATTTCTGTCTCACCAAACATATCGGATGTAATGAGAATTTGACACAGCCTGAATTGCCACTGCACTATTTTTTTCAACAGCTGCGTCCCTTATATAGGTCTCTGCAGAGATTGGGATTGATAGCTGACATGCTGCTAAGATTGCCATTTTTCATCCCATTTAGAGTACAATTTCCTAGTGAATAAAATATGTATTGAAAAGCACCAGGCAGAGAAAAAGAAAAATAGTCTTACTAATGAGAGATTTTGTATGCTTCAATTTAGTTGCCGCATCAACCGTATCCTGGAGTCCCCCAGAGGTAACGCTCTGCTGGTTGGGGTAGGTGGAAGCGGCAAGCAGAGCTTGACAAGACTTGCAGCATTCATTAGTTCTCTGGACGTTTTTCAGATCACTTTGAGAAAAGGTTATGGGATCTCTGACCTAAAGGTAGGTGATTTTTAAGACTTAAGCAGGGAGAAAGAAACAAAAAGCATAACTATTCCTGAAAACTTTGTCTGAATACTGAGCAGCACGGGTGTAAATGTGAAAAAGCTCCAGTTAGAATAGTTTGGACTACAAAGCAGAAAAGTTCATCTCAAAATACCTTGATGAAGTATATTTACATTAAGATGTATACAGATCTGACTTCTAAAACCGGTCCTCCTACCTGGTGAGACTTGGTACTGTTTCAGTCCAAAGCTTTGTTTTGAACTCAGAAGTTGTAAATTAACATTTTAAAAATACTTCTGAAATTATTTAAAAGTATGTTAGCTGAGACTGAAAGATGAGTCCCTGCTCTGACTCTGGAAAAGAAGGAAGAAGTCCCCAACTAAAAATATCCCTGTATCCAAAAATCTTCCTCCTTCCTTTTCTTGGGAAGGAAAAAAAGAAAGTAGTTGCAGCACTTCAACAAAGAAATAATTTATGTATATGCACATGTGAAAGCAGAGACCTACATTGGGATACCAAGGACAGCCATATCCAGACGCTACGCTCTCTCCCAGTCTCTGTAGTGCTTTGGCACCTTGTGCTTGTGACCAACACGGGCAGAGCCAGACTTTGTGAAGATCCTTGGCAGCCTCCACCTGCAGATAAGGGATCCATTTCCTGCTGAGCTTTGAGCCCAAAGGATGGCTCAATGCAATCAGGGATTGCATTGATAAGGCAGCAATTTCTCATCTTCAACCACATGCGTTAACCTCTAAGTCTTTCAGTTGCAAAAGCTTCCCTGTGCTTAGCGGTGTTAGGCAGGACTTTCTTCTTATTTTTGTTTTCTACAGACCTGGGCATAATGTTGTCTTAATTTGTAATAAGTCTTACATTGATGATAGCAAGTCCTCCCTCATATTCCTAGAAAGACTTAGCCATGAAGATGGAGAGGGTCTAAAGCGGTGTTTCATGGTAATTAATTACAATTCCTTTGTTCTCCATTAACAGGAAGATTCTGAACGTGAATCTTATTTTAGGCGTAATGTCTAGCTCACAGTTTGTAAAAGATAGGTGCAACTTCATGGTCTACTTTCTTTTCAACCTTCAGGCAGACCTGGCAAACCAGTACCTGAAAGCTGGCATGAAGAACATGGGCACCGTGTTCCTGATGACGGATGCACAGGTGGCTGATGAGAGGTTCTTGGTGTTGGTAAATGACTTATTAGCATCAGGTATGTCTCTCATCACTTTATTTGCCCCATTCCCCTTTTTCAGTGCAGATTTGGTTAAATGTTAGGTGAAATCCTAGGTTAAACTCTAGGATAAAAGTAGCACTAAGGTCTCATTAGTAAGGATGTACTTCATTGTCTGGTGTCTCATATCTAGTTTTTCCGTATTTTTGTGGTCCTGTAGTATTGCCTGTGGATGTCAAGTGATGTGTCTATCATGCTATTGTAGCTGAGAAGAGACCTGAGGGAATGCATTGACAGATCATGAGTATGACCTATGGATGCTGAACATTCATACTGTAGTGGTCTGATAAATACGATTGCTCCTGGCTGGAACATTTAACAGGAGCGTGTGCAAGTCAATAATATAAAGTCACTAATATAAAGTCACTGACTGACATGTCTGTGTTATGTGATTTCTGATCTCCTTCCAGTCCTTCAGCTATTTTATTCTTCCAGATATCTTTAAGTTCTTAAATTGTTGCTTGCCCAAACAATTGGAAAACAGTCTGTCCCGATGCGAATCCTGATTTTTTATGCAGAATATGGTGTGGTTATGTGTGTGTGCAGCATGCGGTGCAACTACAGCACACGTGGGAGCAGGCAACTGTGTTGCCATGACCACACGAAGTAACCTAGAGAGTGCGTATTCCCCAAACTCCCTGACAAATCGCTGTGAGTGACTGTGTGCTGTGTGTTGCCTTATTTATAGTCAGGAGTGGGAAGATACCAGCTGGCTCAGGTGGCCTCTGGATGGTGGGGGATGAAGAACTGAGAGCACAGGGAAGTGGTAGATTGTGAATAACTCCAGAGTTGATGTATGCGACTATAAATTGCCCATATGGTTCTGGGCAGCAAACAAGGCCTTCCTATGAGAAATTGATAACCAGGAATAAGGACCTGATTTGTTGTAGAGGGTAGTGTGTATCTCCTACCACCTCCATTGCATCCTGTAGATCCAGTGAATATGTTGTGACTTGAAGTGAAACTGCAGCGTCCTGAGCAAGGAGCAGGCCCTACAGCCCCTTTGAAACACTCTTTCCAGCTCAGTTGTCGTCCCATGTGATCCTGTGGGTCTGTGCTGAGGCCAGGCAGAAGGTCCCTGGTAGGAGATAGCTTCGCTATAGGGCCAGACAACCCTACATGCTGCTGCAGTCTTAGCTGGGGAATGCCATCATTATCTGCCATTTTGCCCAAGAAGAAACAAGCTTTTATGGGGCCTTTTCTAACTTTCTGAAACATGGTTCTCTTATTGGAACAAACTGCAGCTGGGCCCTGGTGATCAGTCATCCATCTTGTCTATGTAATAATAAATCTGGACATATGTTTATGTCCATATTGACAATATCCTATTCAATAACAATGATTTAAATCAAAACAAAAATCAGAAGATAAGTGAATAGGTAGGAAAATAAGTAATCACTAAAAAGATGGTTTACTGTGTATATTTTTGCCAATCAGTTGCATAACTATTAGCTTTTAAAAGTTCTTAAAGGGCTTAAAACCCCTTAAAAACCTTTAAAAAACTTTATCCTTTCAAAACTTTCAGTGATCTGGTTGTTCTTTGAATGTTGCTGGAAAGGGCATTGTTGAACATCTGCAGAAAGTTTTTATGTAACCATTCTATTTACAAATCTAAAATGATTACATTGCTATGTAAAGCATACTAGGGATTCAATATTTTGGAAATCTGATTATCACTATGCATCAGAAAAACATGACTTCATATACTTTGATCTTTTTATTTAATGCTTGTTTCCTTTGTGCTCTGAGGAGGCTTGCTTTCACAACTGCTTGGCAAATCTGTTTGTTTTTTAGCAATGCTAAAAACTGCTATGTTGCTTTTCTGCTCCCAATGCTCTTGGATGTCCAATAACTGTTCCTGGAAGGGCCTTTCCTGTGCTCTGATGAGGAAGGCAGAATTCACCTAGCTCAAATCCTGTAACAAAACTGAGACAAGCAAATCAAAGTGTTCCCTCTTGTCTTAGGTGAAATCCCCGATCTCTTCCCTGATGATGAAGTTGAAAACATCATCAATGGTGTGAGGAATGAAGTCAAGAGTCAGGGCTTGGTGGACTCCCGGGAAACTTGTTGGAAGTTCTTCATAGATCGTGTTCGGCGACAGCTGAAGGTGAGATGATGGCAGGGGCAGCAGGGATCTTCAGCACTGACTTTGGACCAAGAGCACCTTGCTGGAAACCCTTTGGGCTAACTTGACAATCCACAGCCAAAATCACAGAATCACAGAAGGGTTAAGGTTGGAAGGAATCTCTAGAGATCATCTGGGCCAACCCCTCTGCTCAAGCAGAGCATGTGGCACATGGTGGCATAAAAGACTTTAAATGACATAAATTGCAGCATCATATATTAGGAACTGATATGCTTGCAGGCTTTCTCTACTTACAGACCAGCTTCCCAGCCCTAGAAACCCTTATAACAACAGGTTAATATCCCAAAATGGTCTAAAGATTCTCCAGACATGCCCACCCCCAGAGAAGATACAGTGCAAGGAGTTAGACTTTTCCAGGAGGTCATTGACCATATAGGTACCTCTGTAGGTACGTGCCTGAGGAAATCCAGAATTCAAAACACTGGGTGCTTTTGACTGGACATTTTATGTACATTTGTAAAAACAAAAATATTCCTTTAATTCATAATCAACTTTAATTACAGTTTTAATATTTTTTTTAAATGTAAAAGGGGTACATGGGCTGGTTTGGGGGACATAAAGACACTGTGTTTTGAGGGGAGGAGAAAGTGGGCTTATTAAAGACTGGCTCTCACAGCCTCCAGAAAAAAAGATGGTGATGAAAGTGCTGACAACTTAGTTAATGCCAGCCTGGCCCATGACACTTGCAAGGCTGCGCAGATTCCTGCCAGGGTTGACAAGCAGGAGAGAGGTAATTCATGCAATGAGTTATATAGCTTCCCATGCTTGTTCTGGCTCAGATATTTACTACGTCATTGTATGGTATAAACCTGTCTTGTGTTCTGGTCTTCAAAGAGTTCATAAATCTGGACACAGTTTGTACAGACAGGAAGATGTTATAGAAGAAAGGCTCAGATGGATGGTGGCAGGTTTTGTTTTTTCTTGGTTTGATTCTTAGATGTCATATCACTATTAAAACGGGAGTGGGGCAGAGAATAACAGTACTTTACCTTGTCCTCACTTCTGCACTCATGGTGAGGAGTTTGTTTCTGGAAGGGGGAAGAGATTGGGCCTTCCTGAGATCAACTGGGCAGGTTGCCTGTAGCAGAGGTGGCTGATGGAAGATGAGTGACTGAAGACTAAGGAGAAAGAAGACTTCTGAGTTTGAGCCACATCAATCCTTTTGAGCACTGGCTTTGGGAAAACAATCTAGGCAGACACATCTCAAAAGGGTGGTCCTGTCCGGAGAATTTAGATCAATTGACGGTAATTCCTCGTTGCACCATTTGAAACAGAATCTCTGCTTCCAGCCAGGTGAAAGCTTTATGTCATTGCTAAAGTTGTGAAGAAAGGGATTGCTTATATTTGATCCAGGCTGCAGACTTGAAAGTTTGCCAGGGTTCTGCTGCAGACCGTAGCAGTGCTTAATGTGCCTGCTTGTTTTTGTTGAAGAGGAAAAATGTGTTTACTGCTAGATTATGCATTTTCCTGGCCTAAGGCGCAAGGGCTCCAAAGTCAAGGTTGCTGTAATCTTACCTGCTGATGTGAGGATTTCCTTTGGAGTTGGGCTCTGTGCCTGGAGCCCAGCTATCTGCTCCCAGACATGCTGTCTCAACTCCTCTGTTTCTTTGCCTTCTTAGGTTGCGCTATGTTTCTCCCCGGTTGGTAACAAACTGAGGGTCCGTAGCAGGAAGTTCCCTGCCATTGTGAACTGCACAGCGATAGACTGGTTCCATGAATGGCCTCAGGAGGCTCTTGAATCAGTCAGCCTGCGCTTTCTGCAAGAAATGGATAACATTGAGGTGAGTCCACTGCCATGGCACACTCAGTACCATCTCACTGGTCCATGATCTAGACTTGGTTTTGAATTCCTCTGGAGGATACAAATTCTGGCATGACCAAGTGCAGCATGGTTAGCATCCAGCTGTGGCCTCAGGTCAACGCAAGCAAAGAATCAAAAATAGTTTTCTGAGAATGTAGCAATGGATTCTGTATTCACATTTGTTACCCTCAGATGCTTATCCAGGACATCTGGATCACTGTGGAGAGTAATTACTGGCAGCTCCGTATTATATTAAACTGAATTGAACCAAGCTCATGAAATAGGGGCAAGTTTTTCCTGGAATATCATGGATCTTAGCAGAAACAGAGCCATTGACACCACACTCGTGTATACTTATACACTGATAGCGTAGTCAGTGAAATTACAGTTTTGCTACCAAAAAGGCAGCTTGCAAATCAATGCAGAAAATAACCTAACACTTGTAATTATTCAGTGGAACATACACTTTCTCTCCACATGCATATCTGAAGATCTGTAATTCTCAAGGGCACAAGTATGCCTACCTCTCATTCATGACTATCAGCTACTAGACTAAAAGAGATTCAGTTCTGTTTAGTTTTTCTGTACAGGATTTTGGAAGAATAAAGTCTAAAATGTTTCTTTATGAGTGTGCACTTTCCCCATTTGTATAGCAGAAAAAGCCTAAATTTTTACTTAGAAGGCTTTGTTTTGTAGAGTTGAATGGTAGAAAAAATTGCTTGGAAGAAGATAAAATAAGAGATTAAAAGATACAAAAAGAGGTATAAAGTACAAGAGCAGATGAAGTTATTTTAGAGATAACAAACAAAAAGGAATTGACTAAGATGCTTCATCCTGGATTTTGCTGCAGCAGAATAAAATGTTAATAAATTCTTTTATATAAGGCAGAAGTCTATGTATCACAGTTTCTTTCTTTTTCCTTTTTCTTTTTTCTTTTTCAAAAAATATTTGTCTTTTCATTTTAACTTCAGGTTTCAGTGAAAGAGTCAATAAGCAAATTCATGGCCTATGTCCATACAAGTGTCAATGAGATATCCCGACTGTATCTGAGCAATGAGCGCCGATACAACTACACCACTCCCAAGTCATTCCTTGAGCAAATCAAACTCTATCGGAATTTGCTATTGAAAAAGGGCAAGGATTTAACAGCTAAAATGGAGCGACTAGAGAATGGCCTGCAAAAACTCAATAGCACATCTACACAGGTGAGAAAACTGATTGTTGGGTCTAAAAGTGGATGTTTTATAGTTTCTGAGATAAAAGGCATCTCTGTAACCTGGTTCAAAAAGAAAGGTGGGGTCCTGGATGAGCAATGGTTATGTTCTATACCGGAAAGGAGAAGGGAAAAGATGTATGCGTGTAGAATCTCTTTTTTTTTTTGAGCCAAGTTAGTCTAGTTTAAAGACTGCAATAAATTGAAATATGGATCCAGTTGTATCGTCATATATTTTAATAGCTGTGTTTCAGCTACAGTGACATAAGAGCTTATAAAACACATAAGTGTGCATATTTAGGGGAAGATCAGTGATTTTTGTAGTTGTGTAAAGGAAATCATAGAATCCTTAAGATTGGAAGGGACCTTTAGAGTTCTAGTCGAACCCCTCTGCTCACACAGAGTCACCTAAAGCACGTGGCACAGGATTACGTCTAAGCGGGTTTTGAATTTACTGTAACTTTATTGTAGATAAATATCTACAATATAGAATATCTTTCTATATATTTGAATAGGACATCCATTAAAACTAGGCTGAAGTTCATTTCTCATCATGTTAAGCCATCCATCTTTAAGGCAAACTAATATGCATACAGTGTAGACTACTCCACCTAAAATACATGACATACCTTTGAAATAATGGCACACCTTGGAAATAATGAGTAGCTAGGTGGCTAAAAAGAAAGTGGAATTTGTTGCCAGTTGGAGTGAGGCTGGAAAAAAAAGCCTCTCTTTATGAACTTGATTAAGATGCAGAGCACTGAGGACAAATATGTCAAAATTGCATCTAAAATTAGCTTGGGGGTCCTAAAATTAAACACCTAAATTATCAGATCTACGTAATATTCAAAACTGCTGTTAATTTGATACCAGTGTGGATATTTAGCACTATTGGAAATCATGCCAGTTAGATCTTGAATAACTATTTATATCTGTAAACTTTATCATTCACCTGTACAAAAGGTCCGTTGTGGTGCTGAGGAAGCTGCAAGACCTTTTTTAAAGATTTGGAATTCTTGATGTCTGGCCAGTTTTCTTTCCCTGCTTTTCACTAGATGACCTACCTAACCATCTTTCCCTAAAGGTAGAGGCTGTCCTTCTCAGTACTCAAAAAACTGGGAGCCAGGCTCCAGCTATTAGAACCTAATAGACTAGGGAAAATCTGCGGGATGAGTCATTTGTTTTTGAGAATGGCGCTTGCTGGGAAGAGGTCAGCATTCTCTTCAGAGCCTGCTGCTGAGTAATTTTTAGCATGACTTTGGTTAATATTGCATCAGAGGATTCTGGATTCCAGTCTTGCTTGCTCTATCAATTAATTTCTGACCTTTGTGATGTGTTTTGTGTTCTTGAAACAAGACAGGGAAATCAGATAAAATGAGTCTCCTGGGAGCCTGTCCTCCAGGTTTTCTACTCTTTAATAATTCTTTTTTTTCTGTTTTTGTGTTAGGCAACTAGTTCTACTTCCCAGTTGGAGTCACAGTACATTATCCTGGAGCCTCTCATTTGCTTTGCTTTTCCCTTTGTACTTCACATTACTAATTGCTTATCAGATTCTCCAAGACTTGGGAAGCTGCTCATGGATTTTTCATATTTCTTAGTGCAGTTAGAGACTGAGTGCTGAACTTTTTATGGACAGTAGTTTTATTCCATGTGTTAAGACGTATTTTGGGTCTGTCTGCTAACACCTTGATCTGCTTGTTATACTGACGTTGCATATGCGAAGGATGGTAATAACGTTCTCTCTTTGCTTGGAGATGACAGTCTGCTGTGATCCTCAGTCACTCTGTGTAGTGTTATTCTCTTGTAATTTTTACTTTTTTCTGCTTACCAGCCTAAAAGGCATCTTTTGCTTTCACCTGTGTTGGCAAACACTGAAAAAGTCAGTGGTGTTTGTCTTGCTTTCCCTGGAGGTGGTAATGACTTTCCTGTGACATACCTGTATTATTATTTATAAAGTACTTGTCTCTTGGCTGCTTCACAGCACAGCGGAGTCCAGTGTGTTGGCTAGAACTTAGCAGGACGAGTCATTACAGTACTGGGAACTAGTGTTAGCTGCAAGGCCTCATGCATTTGAAGAGGTTTGAATTATGTATCCTTGCTCATGATGTCAAATCTCTCCTTGCTTCTCCACATGGAGCTTGTTTTTATCTTCATATTATTTTCCTGTGGTCCTGGAGGCCCAATTGTCCATGCCTGTGTCCATGTCAGGTATTCCTGCTGCGCACCTTCTACCCTCTACCCTCTGACTTTCAGTGACACTCCACTCTTGTAGACTGATAGCTTTCTAGTTTTCCATTTTCCCACTGCTTTGACTGTTCTCTATTTCCTTTATAATGAGACAGGACTAATAGATGTTCCCAGCTTCCGTCTCCAGAATGGCTTATATTTTATATGTTGTCACCTCTTTATCTCCATCAGTCTTCATTCTCTCAATATGAGCACAAGCCACTGTGTTCCAAAGAAGAGGTACCACACAGCATGACAATATTGACCATGCCGTTTTCCTTTCACATCGCGGTGTTTCGCCTGTGATGTTTTTGCATCCAGATGTTCCTTGTGATGTTTTTCTTAGCCCCAGGCAAGAGCTCTGCCCACAGGTCTCGTGAGCTGAGAGTGAGCAGGGCAGAGCAACCTGGAGGCTGCCTCTCAAGAATGACGGATGCACTGCTCCTAATCTGAGCTGTCTACAAGACTTGGTTTTCATTGGGGATACTGGAGGGATGGGGGTGTCAGTGCATGGAGGGAGACCGTGCGTGACTGATGGAAAAGTCTGGGACCATGAGAGGCTGCAAGACACGAACTGCGTTGTGAAAGCTTTCTGTGCATCTCTTGATAATAAACATTAATAATGGACAGGCTTGGTCACTTCTGACGTTTGAACAAAGCTTAACGGCTGGAAATTTGACAAGCATTTAGATTTTCCAAAAAAAATACAGGGAAAAAAGTGTGACTTCTATGGACAGAGGAGGTCTTTTCATGCCCTTGTCCCTAACTGTGCTCTCCTTGGGACTGCTTCAGGAGACTTCTGATAGGGAAGGGATCAGGGCTGTGTCCTGCTTGCTTTCTTTGAGACAACAGTGTCATGCTTAAGGTTTCTGCTGTGCCTTACTGCAGGTGGTGGAATGAGGTCTCCCTGCTCACCAGTGTGTCCAGAGGGATTTGTGTCTGCATGTTATGAGGTGTGGGAAGGGAGGATAAATAGACTAATGTGCCAGGCTGGCTTTGCTTGTGGTCGTGAGCGTGGCATTAAGAAATATTGTGCTGAGGGAGAACTGGAGGAATATAGTTCTTAAGTTTGCCTTTCCCCCACCCAGGACATCACTAAAGAGAGAAAATTCAGTTATATAGGCACAGCTCCT
The DNA here is from genome assembly GCA_013398735.1 of Nothocercus julius. Classification (NCBI taxonomy): domain Eukaryota; kingdom Metazoa; phylum Chordata; class Aves; order Tinamiformes; family Tinamidae; genus Nothocercus; species Nothocercus julius. Next base: position 1,236,823 of record VZSV01000170.1, on the reverse strand, counting down.
ATTTCCATGTTTCCTCTGTATAAATGCCAGCTCACCAGTAGTAACTGCTTGACTGCATTTAAGCTTTAGCCTTCCTTGAAAACGTGGTGGTTTCTTAATGTGATCTAAAATCCTGCTGTAGGAGGGCTACAGTTTAACGTACGTTCCCTAAACACAGTAAAGCCTTTGGGCAGAGGGGTTCAGCAGAGCCCCAACAAAGACATCACAGCTCCAACTTGCATCATATTTAATGGGAATTTAAAGTGCAGCAATAACCTAAGTGGGCAGTTACTTTCACAGCAGTACAGGCTAGTCTTCTGTCCTTCAAGACATTTGGATTCCTTTCAAACAGAGCCCGAAATTCTGATGATGTTAGAGCCAGGCATTTACCCTTCAATTACAATATGTACTTAGCTTAAAGCGGGTTTTGTCAGGATATTTTCTATTATTACAAGCTGTGCTGCATTTACATCTGCTCCGTTTGTATAGCCATTGAATGGACCGGAGAGAGCTAAAGGGATTTAATCCCTGGTTTGTCTTGTCGCAGTTGGGTAAGCCCCTTAAAGCTTGCGTTCATATTTGCATCCTGCACGCGATTACCAATTTTGGGCGGAAGGTCACAAGCCGTATCTGCAATCAGAAAAACATCCCACTTCAATTTCCTGCACCCTCTGAAGACTTAGGGCTGAACAAAAAGTTGTTGCTCCGTTTGCTGACTGCAGTGATTACGCACTCCTGCGAGCTCCGAGTCATTTTGATTTACAGTTGCATCTTTGTCCTGGTGAAAATAGCCTCGTACTGGCGAGCAGCAGGAGATGAGAATGGATTAAGTGTGCAGCGCAGGAATACAAAGAGAATTCTAAGAAACCGCTCTCGACTTGAAGCTAATACAGAATGTCAATAGCTTTGGTTTATGTGATTGCAAATTGTGCTCTCCTGGTATAAAAATGGAATTATCAACAAAAGCAAAGGCCTGACTTTTATTGTACTAAGTGTTTTTACAGAGGTAAAGATGTGCCTGTGGAGCTATAAGCAAATTGTTATGAGCTTAATGGCAGAACAGGGAAAGACAAAATGTGCTCTATGATCTGTGAAGAGGCCATGTGAGTTTGCTGGAATGGGTGCTCTTGGAAGGTGAGTTTCTGCATTCAAGTGACCACGCATATGGATGTACCCGCAGGGCATATGTTGCATCCCATCACCAGAGAGTCCTTGTGCCTTGCAGGTGCAAGAAGCTGCTCTGTGAAGCAGTTTGTATGGAAGCTGCTTGTTTGTTACTGTTGAGATGCCTCCTGTCTGCTGGCTGAATGGAAGAGCTTCCCTTCACCAAATTCTTTTGACATTGCAGTTTTCCTCCTCTTTGTCTCCATCCTCTGAGCCCTAATCACTTTAAAGCCCCAGTTCATTCTTTGCCTATCCCTTTGGCTGGCTTTTCTTTGCACTTTCTTTAGGTCTTGTAGCTCTGATGAAGGCTTTGCCTATCAGCAGATTGCAGTTTTAACATCTCTGGTCTGAGAAATTCCCTTTTCCTCATGAGTTTGTAGCATGTCATGGTATTAAGGGACCTGAAATGGGTCTTTCCTCTGCTTTCCATACCCTAAGCATGGACAGGTGAGGAAGGAGTGCACTGCCAGCGCTTGTGCAGGAGTACAGGTCCCCTGGGCGCTAGTGGCAGGATGCACTGGGAGTGAGCCCACATCATGGAGAGCCCTGGTTCCTGCAGTGTAGCCCCTTTACAAAGCCTATGTAAGGGAAAATATGTATGTTGTGTTGTATGGATGTCAAGGCTGAATAGAGAAAACTTAACTGAATTGTAGCATGTATCATCTCTACCTCAAAATATGCGGGCACAGTGCTTACACGCTGTATTTATGAGTGGTGCAATACAGCCTCAGATATTGTCCTCAGAGACAGCTGAAACATGGATGCATTTGGCTTTGTAATGAGAGCAGCTTGCTGCAAGCATCTCTAAAGCTGTTTTCTCTAGTTGCTGCTTAAAGCTCTCCTGTGCTGATACACACAGTCTTGTTCATGGGGCCAGGCAGGGGTTGGGGCCATGTCTGGCGGCAGGACTAGCCCTGGTGTGGGAAGGTCATGCCCACCTGCCACTTCTCCCCATCATATGCTATTGGGGAGGGCTGCATTCCTCCTTTTGTGCAAGTTCAGGATCAAATGCAGTAGGATTTTGGTCCATGGCTAGGCTCATACCTAGTACAAATCTAATCCAGAAAGATCTGAAATGAACATTTCCACCTGCTTCTTGGTTGGTCCTGCCCAAAGCAATGTTCACGCTGCCTTGGTATCTTCTAGTTCCCCAGCAGAATAAGCCATCAGTGGGACATCCTCTGTAGGAGGATGACCCAGTTCTGGGTTCTTCCCTCCCAGGATTCTCCCTGCTAGCAGGTTGCAGGTTGTCACATGCATCCATATGCATTGGCTCTCCAGGCCTGGAAGCACAGCATAGGAGCTGCAGGACCTGCTATACCGCTTTCCTGGGCTTCCAGGACATTACTGCCTTTATGCATTGGCTCTCCCTGCTACTGGAAGCTGCTCAGCCCTGTTCCTGAGCCAAAGTTGATGGGCAGTGGGGAGACAGGTTTCTGAGCATCCATGCTCCATCATGGATTCTTTCCTTGTAGGTAGATGACCTGAAGGCCAAGCTGGCAGCCCAAGAAGTGGAGCTAAAGCAGAAGAATGATGATGCTGACAAGCTGATCCAGGTGGTGGGAGTGGAGACGGAGAAGGTGAGCAGGGAGAAGGCAGTCGCTGATGAGGAGGAGCAGAAAGTGGCACTGATCACTCAAGAGGTCCAACAGAAACAGAAAGACTGCGAGGAGGACCTGGCCAAAGCTGAGCCTGCCCTTGCAGCGGCTCAAGCGGCTCTGAACACCCTCAACAAGGTAGGGCGAATGGAAATCTCATGGAAATGAGAAATTTCTCCCGTGGAAATCCAGTGTCTCCCCTCTGCGGTGGTAGGGGCGGTTTCATCCCTGGGCCCAAATTTTAGGGCATTTTGTTGTACCCGCTCTGACTTCTTCCTGGGTTGTGCCTGCTTGGGTTCTGGTGTAACTTATAACAGTCACAAGGCTGCTTCCAGTTACCTTCACTAATGGCCTGTAGAGAACAAGAGGAGCTGCAACCATGGACTTTGCCCTCGCCTCTTCTCTGCCGTTGGTTCCACTATTTCTCCGTTTGCCCCATAAGAAAGGGGGCATTATTGTTTCATCAGCCTGAGGGACCACCACTTCTGTCTCTTTTTCTTCTTGGCAGACTCACCATATTTGACTATTTGTGGTATTTCATACTTGTTCCCAAGTTAACTGGCAGCCTTTGCACTGAGGTGGAGCTGCACAGCAGTGCCTGGGAGGCATATAGGTGAGACAATGATCCTCCGCCTGGCATGGGGGACTGTGCATGCGTTAAAATATATGGTACAAGCTACACGCTAATGCTACGGCTGTGCCAGCCTAGTGGGATGGATTTGAAGGGCACTTGGAACATAATCCTTTGATACTCAGAGCGCTTTCTCCTCACCAGAAGAGTGGGGCTCGAGCCTGCTAGTCAGGTTCTCCCTGTCTTTTCGCTGAGTACCATGATGGCACTCGTACCCAGCGCACCTTCCTGCTGGCAGGAGATCAGGCCTGATCTTGTTGCAGAGGCTGTAACATTTCATTTAAGTGAACGATAGTACCAGCACTAGCTGTTTGCTTTGGTTAGTTCTATGCAAGTGCACAATCAGCGCAGCAGGAGCTGAGAAACACCCAAAATACCAATGAGGTAGATATTACACCAAGCTACTGAATGCTTTGTTTCGTTTTCTTCTTTTTTATTTTTATTTTTTCTTTTATCCCCAGCTTATCTAGAGCATAGTACCTCAGCTGAGATTCAGAACTTCACTTGGACATATTCTACATGAATCTCACACACATGTTCACAGGTGTGGCATGTGCATGGCCAGCTGTTGCACCAGCTGTCAGTAAGCTTGGGCCCCCACTTAGGTCACTCATGTCATTGGTCCCTGCAGGGTTGGTCCTCACCAGGAAGTGTGAACTAGAAGAGCCCTAGAGATCCACCCGTTGTGACACAGTTGGTTTTGCATGGATGAAGTCTATCTTGGCTTTCTCCTGCCCTGGTTGAATGTAGAATATCAACATAGGGGCACTGCTGGTGTGTGCTGCTTCACAGAGCTTTGCTCCTGACTGCCTCCCAGCTGTGCAAAACCTTGTCTCAGAACAAGGCAGTACCCCTTGTGCATCATGCAGCAAATGTCCTTGGTTGGGATATGTGGGGGCAGTGGAGGTGGAAGAAGCAGCAACAAGAACCAGAGGTGCAGCAAGAGAGGATGTCACTTCTGAGGATCCTCTAGGCATCTTCTGCTCATAAAGTCCCTGCTATTGCAGTGACAAAGTGGTTGTGAGTCAATGGAGTGGACTGACCTTCTCCAGCAGACCCTGTGTGAGGCAGAATTTCTCTTTCTTGACTTACTTCAGGCCTTGTTGAGCAAATGTGATGTTAACTGTCTGGTGCATGCATCCTGGCTTCACAGACACTTTAACAGGGTTGCTTTTTGTCTGATATAAAAGAAAACATACTGAGGATTTCTCAGGCATGTAAATGACCCATTTGGGTGGTAAATAGTCTGGTTCTGAGTGCACGGAGACCTCTAGGAAAAAATCTATTGAGCTGCAGACAAAGGTTATACCAAAGGAAGATGCTTTTGGGGAAATCTATAGGCAGGCAGCAGCTTCCTGCAGTAAGAAGTCCTAAAATGGTTGGTTTAGGGAAAGTTTCTGGAACACTGGGAGGTTTTTCATTCCGGGGTGCTCCAGGAGTCCCCGTTCAGAGCCCAATACTTTGAGATGCTGAATGCTCTAGAGAGGCATAAGTTACCCTCAGTTTGTCTTTGGTCTGCAGGACACTCAGCATCATCCTAGAGTAGCAAACTCTTGCACACAGGGAAGAGCAGTGGCACCGCACCAGATACAGTTAGAAAAATAATTGTTTTGCATGATCACAGCAAGGCATAGCTCAAGCATATCCCCTTTTTTGGGAAAACGAAAGCAATTCTGAAATCCAGAAATCCAGAAATGGATTTTCCACATGATTGCTTTCAGGAAAGATATGACTTGGCCATAAGGATGTATTGTTTTGGTTCTTGTGCCCGTAAATGAAAGATTGTGCAAGGGGAGATTGTTTATCTCTTTATCATTTTTGGATTCATGCTGAAGCTATAGAATATCTCATTAGGTAAAGATTAAGGAGACGGTGGGATTTCCTCTAGAGACCTGCAAAGCAGCATTACTGAGCACCAGAAGGCATGGCCTCTTTACCTGCTGATCTGAAATGCATCAGCGAGATTGACCTGCTTGTTGACATGAATAATCAGCACTATTTATGTGGGTATAAATATAGTTTCTTCCCAATTATCTAAGGCTGCTTATTTGGACAGCATTACTATGTGCAATGTTAACAGGAAACGCGGTGAGAAAAGCTATCGAGTAGAATGCAGTAATAAATAAATATTGTCAGATACCAAGGAGCTTGGAGTAATTGTGTGGATGCATCTGCATTTTTGTGCAGGTGCTGCTTGCTAGTCTAGGAGAAAAGCAACCAAGTCTATTCAGAGTTGCCTGGTGAGCATCTTTGGTGTATAGACTCTTTGGATAGGGAAGCAAGAGGGGGATGCCTTTCTGTCAATCCGAAGTGGAAGGCGAGTGATGGTCAGTGGACAGCTTGCTGGTCAGTAGGTTCCCTTCCTGAGAAGAGTTCTTCAAGAAGCTCATCTTGCTTAGGAGGGCAGAGCTGCTCCAAACTCTCCGCCTCTGCCTTTACTCTGCGGGCACAGGCTCAGTGGTGTTTCATGGAGGGGAAAACAGACCAGTGAGTAAACGGCTTTTCATTCCTGTGATTAATGGTGCATTGACCCAAGGGATCTCCCTTTCCTAGCGGAAGCGGAGGGCCAAGGGACGGAGCATTAAGCAGCCGTAGGGCCTTTGATTCTGGAGGCATGGAGCCATCGGGAAAAGCAGGGCAAAGCCAACAGTTAGAGACATGTTAACCTCTGCAGTAGGTATCTGTTTCAGCATCCCAGTCTATTTGAATTCTTCTGCAGTCGCTCGTGTCTTTGCCTTGCTCCCCGGGGCTTGGTGACGGACAGCTCCCGCAGCGTTAGCGCTTGCTGCTGCTGTAGGCACTAACGCAGTTACATGTGTTCCCGGCCCCTCGCGCTTCCATCTGTCTTGGGAATACTGCCATGAGTTTACAGTTAGATGAGTTCCCTTCTCTGCCTCCCTTGCCACTGAGTGGAGAATGGTCTTTGATCTCCTGGCAAATGCCTTAGCTGCATTAAACTGAACTTGCTGTTAATCATTATTACTATAATCAGAGCAGCTCTATTTATGAGACACCTTCCAAATGATGGTTATGTGTAGCAAGCCTATGTTTTTTTTTTTTTTCTGGTGCACCAATTATTCCTATCCAATTGCAAACAGTCTTTAATGGTCTTCTGTGCAACATCAGATTAAGACCATCACATTACGTATTAGCATCTCATCAGATACAACATAACTCTGACTCAATTCCTCTTTCTTTTTTTTTCTTTCTTTCTTTTTTTTTTTTTTTTTTTTCAGTGGGAGGATTATCTTTCTGGTGTTTTAAATAATCCCCTTTTGTTGCCATTAAACCAATCTGTAACCATGCTGCTCTCTGGAGGGGGCTGTCCAGCTCAGCTAGTGTTTGGCTTACAGAGGTATAAAAGGATTTAAGTCCATGTGTGCTTCTGAGGTTTTAAACACTTTTTGTTTTCTTTTTCTTTTGGAGTCAAGAAGCAATCGTGTGGTTGATCGATCTTGCTTCGACTGAACCCTGGGTAGCTGCTGCGCCACTTGGTTGCCCCAGCTTAAGCGTTGCCACCTCTTGCAGGATTTGGTGGGGATGTGAGTGCCCAGTGCAATATGAGAGGCTATTTAAAGTGCAGGGCTCTGGGACTAAAAAATACAGCTTTTGTTCATACTGTTATATGGACTATACTGTCAGCTGTTACACTGTGGTTTGTCCACTGACCCAGTGAGGATTACTCAGCATCCATGTTCTCAGGGTCCCTGTAAACTGCCATGGCTGAATCATGGACAATTCGACATTCCAGCATCTCTGTCTCCTTGGTTTTTTGGAGCAATGTCACATTCAGAGCAGGAGAAAGGTCTGAACTTCATGGAGAGCTGAGCAGAGGATGCAGGATGGAGGGGTGACATGTCAAAAGTGCTCACCTGCACTCCTGATCTGCCCTGTTTCATTGAATGTGTTAATTATAAACATTTTACCCTGGAAATAGTCATGGCTCCCAACGGCCCGTCTCTATCAACTCATTTATTAGCAAAAGTTAAAAGAAAGGCCTTAGACAAAGAAGGCATATTTGGAAACAGATTCATGGCAGTTTGTCTGGGAAATGGGTCCTTAGAGGGTTCTGAACTCTCTATGGGAATTTCAGAGAATATAGATTTAAAATTGTTCAAAACTGATCAAAACCAGGGACTGCTAAAAGTTCATAGTTTTTTTTAAACTAACACTCATGTAATTCTTATTTTTGTTTTAACGGTACCATGTCATCTAGAACAGCTGGCCTAACTTTGCTTTTTATTTCAATGCAAAAATTGACTTGATAAGGGCAGAAAGAGGATTTGGAGTGTCAGCAGATCATCCTCATAGCATCACGTTGTCGCAACGTCAAGATCCTGTTAGTAAATCTGTGTTTTCCCTGAGACTGAGCTTTATGCATGGAGTGAGATTCATTTCACTTCATATCAGAGACTTTCTGAAATTGCCTGTGCTGGCAGTTTGGAAAATGGGAGCCCCTTCCATGGATCAGTGCATCCCCCCCTGGTTAGCTTGTGCCATTTGAGGGGTGAATGTCCTCCTTTTGGTGGGGACCCACTGTTCATTGCAATGACCTCCCCTCCTGATGAAGACCTTTACTTAAAGTGACGGAAATTGAGTTGGGTGAAAGGGCACAGTAGAAACACAGGAGCATGAAGGAAAGATCTGCAAGGCAGTTCTAGCAGGACCAGACAGAGCTTATTCTCTGCAAGGCTTTCTCTTTTCCATATTCCTACACACCCAGACTGCAGAAAATCCCTTTGAGGCCCTTGAATTCCAGCATGGCACTTTGCAGCTTCTGATATTCTGCAGCCAGAGAGCATTTTTTGCTGGTTGTATTTTGGTTCCTTCCGTAAACACAGCTCCCCATGCAGGGCCCTGGCCCCTGTGGGCCATGTCATGATGGCTGGGAACACCCAAAAATTTGGAGCCTGAGCTTGGAAACTGTGCTTTGCTCATTCCAGTTGGGATACAAGGAGCAGAATGCAGGGAGTTTAGCTCACATACAGTGAACACAGTGACTTAAAGGCAGCGATGATCAAGCAGGCGGCAATGCCATTTGTCAGCATCCTGAATTAAGTTATTTCTGGCTCCAGGATGCTCTACTTGGTTCGTGCAGCTGGGGAAGATTTTCCTCTGCTTTCTTCCCAGATCTATCTGAAGCCATTGCATGTTTTGACTAGGCCGAGGTCTGGCTGAGATGCTGAAGGGACACAACTGATCAGCGGAGCCAGCAGGGCCACTAGGGAGTTTTGATGCCGTGCCTGTGATGAGTCACAATATTTAAAATTCAGAGCACGCTTTGGGCTTCAAAGCTCCTTGTGCAGATTGATAACTCGGGACCCTGACTCTATTAGTTGCTAAGTAAAAAGAAAACCTATTCGTTTTTTGTTTAACAACAACCTTGTTTTCACTTTTCAGAAGAACCTAACGGAGCTGAGGTCCTTCGGATCACCCCCTTCCGCCGTTAGCAATGTCACTGCAGCTGTGATGGTGCTGATGGCCCCGTCTGGAAAGATTCCTAAGGACAGGAGCTGGAAAGCAGCCAGAGTTACCATGGCCCGAGTGGATGGCTTCTTAGATGCCTTAATCAAGTTTAACAAGGAGAATATCCACGAGAACTGCCTCAAAGCCCTGCAACCGTATTTGCAGGATCCCCAGTTCCAGCCCGAACTCGTGGCCACCAAGTCCTATGCTGCTGCTGGCCTCTGCTCCTGGGTCATCAACATAGTGCGTTTCCACGAGGTCTTCTGCGAGGTGGAGCCCAAGCGGCAGGCGCTGAGCAAGGCCAACGCGGAGCTGGCAGCTGCCCAGGACAAGCTGGCCAACGTCAAAACCAAAATTGCTGTGAGTTGAAGAGAATGAGGCAGGCTATGACTTGTGCTTGGCCTCCCGTGGGACCTGGCATGCCAGGTGCTGCGCATGGAGGGAGGTCCTCAGCATTTGGATGGGTCTTCTCTTGCCGCCTTTGTTTTTTAAGAGGGGTAGTTGTGAGGATCTGGCAGACTGTGGTCTTTTATCTCCCTTTCCTAGATGTTGCTGCGTTCTGTAATTCGTCTTTGCTGTTTCTGTCTTGCTTACTCCTTAATAAGAAGGCTAATTTTTATTTCTTATTATTCCTAATAGTTAAAATATTTACCACGCTACTCATGAGTCCTCAGAAGTTCGGCCATCTCAAAGCAATGCATGTCCTCAGCATGCTGTATAGATGCAGGGAAAAGGAAACAGAGACTAATTTAGGGTATTTGTAACACAAAAAAGCAGTAGGTTGGCTGGCCCCTCTGTCTCTCAGCACAGTGCCAGTTAATAGTTATATTTTGCAGGCTGACGACTGCTGTAGTGGGATTCTAATAATTTGTTACGGCACGGCTCCCTGTTGGCATATCTTATGCATCACCCTTATTTAGAATTTCAATACTTGCTTTAGAGTAGAGAAAAAAGATCACTGAATACAAGAAATTACTGTGTGATTAGAAGTGCATTTCTGCAGAGAGTATCTTCCCTACTTTCTCCTCAGTGTCTTAGAATTATCTTTCCATTAAAAACAAGTTTTCCTCCCTCACCACCTGCAGCTGATACCCAGTCAGAGTGAAGGATGGAGAGAAACAAAGAGGTCAAAGCCAAGCGATCCCTGGGATGGCAGCATAGCATCCCACCGCTCGCTTTTTTCCAGTTTGTTTCCAACACAAGGCCATTTGTCATTTGCTCTCCCAAATCTGGTTTCTTGGTTGTTTTTTTGCTGTGTAATTTTTTTTGTTTTGTTTTGTTTTAAGGTTTCACAGATCTGGGCAGCTGTGCAGGCCCTTTTTGTGATCAAAGGCTTCTTTGTGGATAGGCTTTAATACTGACCCCCACCATTCATGCAAAATCCCCTCTCAAAGGTGCATTTTCAGCCCTGCTGTGTTGCTAGCATGGTGCAACTGAGAACTTTGTATCTTTAATAAATTATGTGATCTTAAAATATCTGTCTGCACAGATAGACCAGCTACTCCAGTTGGATTCACCCAGGCACTTACCTGTTGCACCTGTGCATCATAGCATTAGCCCCCTTGATATATCCTAGAGGTAGTTCTTGAAGTTATCACTACGCTTTTAATTAAAAATATATAAAATCTGCAGTAACTTCTTTCCACTGCAGATGAAAAGGAAGGGTGTACTCAGAACCTGAAGGGGGAATGGATTTAGAGGTATTTAGCCTCTAGTTCTCTCATCTTGGATGTGAAATACGGCACTAGGGAACTATTTGGATCCCTTTACGCTGCTTGTTTCCAAACCTTTTAATGCCTGAGCTCTTTTAAAGAAGTGGGATTTCGATAAAGCAAATGGAAATCTTTGGGGGGATTAGTGGTACTCCACTGGAATACACTTGCAAAACTGACTATTTTAAGTGATTTTTTCCCCTCAGTGCAATGGGTAATGACATCGTGCTCAATGTGTAGCATATGTGGGAGGATGGGGAGTTATAGCCTCGCAGATCAAGCCAAGATACCTTGGAGAGCTTCACAGACTACAGCGAAGTCATGCTCAGAATCTGGTTCAGAGCTCTCACATGCACATTTGGAGCAGTAAATGAAAAATTCTCATCATCACAAATACTAAGCACCTTCCACTCTCCTTTTTCTGCTTGGGACACATGGTAGCTTGCCCTATGGGGAAGCAAGATGGATGTAGAAGCAAGTTGCATACTTGTGTTTACACACCAAATGTGTAGATACTTTTGTATGCTACTGTAGAGCCTATCTGACAGTATAGGACCATACTGTATCTATGATCTTTTCTTGATATGCTTGTAGGTATTCACTGATCAGATCTCACATGTGTAACAGCATTTTTATATATTTGAACATATTTATATAGATATATTCATACACATGAGAAGACAGAGACTCTTTGTGTTATTAATATTAATCCTAAGCCAGTTTGAGAGAGACTGTTTTGAGTTCTCTAAGCTAATGGAGAACTATAGATATCCTTAGTATAATCCTCTTCATTTTCGAGTTTGTTTTTAGTGCTTAGTTCAAACGGTGTTAATTTACAGGCATTTAGCCTGAAACAGTTTGCATTGGGTGCAGATAAAATCGATTATCACCTCTACTTCTCTTATCTCAAAAGTAAAATATTCCAAGAACTCATGGGAGTTCAGTTGATTTAGACCAAAGTGTGAGCAGATCTGTCCAAGCACAGCTTTTTGTTTCTCTGTTTTTTTTTGTTTTTGTTTCTGTTTTTTTCCCTATTGAATGAGGAGCACTGTAATGCTCAGTCCCAGGGGTTTAGGTTCTTTTTGCAACTTGCCAGCTCTGGAGCTCTTTCCAGCCAACCTGGACGTGTGATGGTTCCATCTAAGAATATATCCGATTGAACTTTTCACCTGGAGAAGAACTGCCTTGTTACACACATTCAGGTAGTCTGAAGGGTTGAAGAACTTTATCAACTTTGGTGTATTGTTCCCATCTAGAAATAGGGTGCTAAGGATGCAGTCTGGAGATGCTTCAAACATATCTCCCACTATTCAGTGGGAGCTGTGATGGAGCTCGGCTAAGTCAGCTTTTCAGGCTGCTGATGGTCTCTTTCAAGGGAGTAAGCACACTTGCCAAGCTTGGTAGTCCTGCAAGCTGAGGCCCTGACAGGGATATCTGTCCCTCAACAAGTCATATGCCATATTTTTTCCTTAAAAACATTCAGAAATTGTATTTTGAGTAGGGATTTCCTTAAATACTGCTGTATTCTCCTGTCTTTCATATGCAGCGCCTCAATGAAAACCTGAGAAAGCTCACAGCCAAGTTTGAGAAGGCCACTTCAGACAAACTCAAATGTCAGCAAGAAGCTGAAGCTACAGCATGTACCATCTCCCTTGCAAATCGACTGGTGAGTATCAGCAGATGGAACTTTAACTGTATGAATGGAAGTTGTCAGGTGCCACTGAGATGCAAACCATGTGCACAGTACGTTACATCCTCTAATTTTTTTTAGAATACATTATATTTCCTGCATTGCAGCAAATTTTAGTAATGAAAGTGATTTTGCATTGGCTGTTTTTATAGATCTGGGTAAGCTCCGTATGTATTTACGGAGAACTGCCTGGCTCTACTCTCCTCACAGCTCTCATCTTTTTGTTACTTAATTGCATGGTCAGGTATTGTTGGGTCAAAAGTATGTGACCCAGAGATTGTATCTTTAGAACAGGGGAAGGAGCTTGTCATAGCATTTGTGGGGTTTAAAATCACAAAAAAAAAAAAAAAAAATAGTGAAAGGAAAAGAAGAAAAAAGTATGTGTCCCTGTTATCAGTACATCGATATGCATCACAGTCTGTTGTATCTTCAAACTGTGTAGCCTAGCCCTGTGCTGGGGCAATGCCCATGTCGCTGTTTCACAGATAAGAGAATAAGAGATAACAGCTTCTGTTCATGCTGTCCTGTTAGCTGGAGTGCCAGCTCACAACCTATTCTCTGCCTTTCCTGCTTTTTATTTTGGTTTTTGCTCTATCTGCAGTCTGGAGCAAGATAGCTCTGTCTCAAGCAAGGAATCAAGGGTGTGAGGAGCCTCTCTGCTGCTTGAGCTCTGCACATTGCCCTCTTGTCGCTGAAGCTACTTCTGCTGGCATGGCTGGTGGCAAAATACAAAAGTATTTCTAGAAATAATGGTGAAGGCAGATTTCTCTACTCGTTTTACCAGACTTCGGCTGTGTTGGGCAGGAATTTGTAGGAAAAGTAGTCATCCATCCTCATGGAGCCTGTAGTGAGAGAGAGAGAAAAGGTAGCCAAGCAGTTAAGTTTGCCCAGCACATTGGAATTTGTGTTCAGTTCTCCATTTTCTGCCCTCAGACCTTCTTACGCGATGTTCAGCAAATTGCTTTAGCCTGGAAATTCAAAGTGATTTAGATTTCTGGGGGGTTTTCAGAAGCATCTGGGCACCAGAAAAGAAGCTGCATCTACTGGGGCATCTTAGTGCCCCTGAAAACCGTGCAGCTCACCTGTCTGCAAAAACTCCATGTGCCTCCTTTGGAAAATAAGAGCACAGCACCTCAGTAGCACAGACAGCAGCTTTGCAGACAAATGCAGACAGGACTGTGATACCCTCAGATATAAGGAGTCAAAGACAAACAGCAGATAAGTCCCTTCCTGTACTGATTTGGATCTCTTACGCAACCAGAGAATAAGTTTTAGGTTTTCATGTTCTTCAGGTTAAATCTCACTGAATGCTTCCAAAGCCTTTAATTAAAATGAGAAAGTAGCATTTTCATTTGAAAGAGCAGTTAATATTTGTAGGAGATTTTGCAGCATAACTGTTTCCTTGTGTCTTTCTGTAACTGAACAAAATCCTGTTTAACTGAGGCACGTGATATGGAGGTAGATTATGATTCTGAGCCATTTATAAATCAGTAAGTGCAAAATACAGAAATAAAATGTTTCATAAAAAAAAAACAGCATAGAAATAATGTTTTTTTTTTTTTTTTCCCTTTATGTATCTATTTTTTTACACTAAAGATAGCTTAATTTCATCTTGGTTGATACCACTGTAACAAACAGAAGCTGAATTCTTGGAGATACATGATTAGAATGCATATTCTTGTCTTAAAATGTAAGTCTTCATTCAGGTGTAATTTTGATAAGGAAATACCTTATGCTTTCCTGGGAGGAGGGAAGGGGACTTTGTTATACTACCAAAATTGCCCTTGAAAAATAAAATAAGAAAATATTTTCAGCAAGATGGATTTTCACTTTGCATACGTTCCGTCATAAGGAACATATAGTTTAATAATCTACTGAACGAAAGAATTTTGGTTCTGAAATGAAGATAAGACATTGAAATCAAATTTTAGAAACTCCTTTTTTTTTATTGGAATTAAGATTTTCCTGATAATATATGTGTCTACCTGTAGTTTGATAGTGTTATCTTTGTTTTGTGGACAGCATAGTCTGGGGAGCAACAATTTTGGGAGTATTTTTGCCTTTAAGCATATTCATTACCTTACCAATTAACTGTGACTGCTCACAGGCTTGGGGTCAACATATGCTTAAAAGCAGTATTTGTTTAAGTGTTTTGCTGGTGCTGGAGCTAGTCTAACTGTGAAATAATTTACCAACTATTTCATTATATAGAAATGTTATTGATGGATTATTTCATATACCAGTTTAGTTACTTTGTCTTTAAAAGCTCTGTGTTTCTTTTCTTTTAAAATGCTTTGGATGACCTGATGACCAGTTTTCAAAGAACATTCTCATTATAAGGGCAGTGTAATGAAGTCTCCACGTTGGATGTTATAGTAACAAGCATAGAAATCCTTAAGTCATTAAAGCAATCCCGAAACAATTAAGTGCAAACTGTTTTTTGGCACTCCACGCATCTTTGGAGCTGTGCAAACACAAGCACTGCACTGTTCTTTCTTTCCACCAGCAGATGACACTGGACATTCCTACATTTATTTCAGTATTTTATACCAAAATGAGAATGTTCAGATGATTAGGTTTCAAATCTCTTGTTGAAACTGCTCCTAGAGAAACAAATAGAAAATTGTTAAAGGAAAAAGGAGGATTCATTACCATCTGGCTTGATCTTTGCATTATGAGAATTTGGTGGAATAAACTCTTTTGATTTTGGAGCAGATACAGGACATTATGTGGGTTTAGGCTTTGTGTTTTTAAATAAGATTGTTATTTTTCAATGCTACCAGTCATTGCTGAGATTTAGAAGCCATTTTCATTTAAATTGAGTTTAGACTTTTGTTCAAGTGAAGTACATTGCCATATTGGGGACTGATTTGTCAGCCTCCTATGCTCAGGAAGATGATGCCCAGAGAAATTGTTTTGGAGAGCAATTTTGCCCTGTGTTTGAAAGCATGGAGAGTTTCCCCAAGCTGTATCCTCTACATGCATGACTGAGAAGAGCTGAACTTCATTTTCTGTGTAATCTGCCAGTGTTGCCTTCTTCCACCCACTTCCCAGACCTGGTACCAAGACCTCATCCCTCTTAGCATCGGGTGGAAATTCCTCTTCTTTTCATCATTTCAGAAGAAAAAAGGAACTCTGGGTAAATGGATAAATGCCCCTTTGAGGCAAGTGAAAAGCCTGCTGACTCAGCAGCTCCTGCTTGCACTGACTAAATCACCCTAGGGCAGGATGGGAAGTCAAGTTAGGAGGCAAATCTCTATTCCTTCGTCCAGGATCATACAGCTCTGGGGCATCATACAACTGGCACAGTCTTTGCAGTGATTAGGAAGATGACTCCTGGCTGGATTTTGCTGGAAAAACAGTATTTCATATTGATTTCAAGCTAGCAAATAACATCTGCCTGGGTAAATTCTTCACCCTGACAGCCACAACCATTGATAACAGATTAGATGCTGAGAGTTTAGGGAAGCCAATGTCAACCCTGTGTTTTTATAGAGGAAAGGAGGATAGAGTGGGATATTTTGAATTCTATTTCTGTCTCTGGCTTGCTGAGGGATATATGTACACATACAAAACATAACGGAGAGCCAGCCTGCTGCCTCAGAGAATGTACAGGCTAAGAATGGCCATGACAGCAAACAAGGGAAGAAAAATAGATATCCATCCCATTTACTGCCTGCTGCTGTGATTTCCCAAAATGCAAAGGTTGAAAAGATATTTGAATGATGCCTGAAGCTCTCCTAATACTGCAAATAAGGTGCACAAATTATCTTTCTGCAGTTCCCTCCTTTCCAGCCCTCTTAACCCTGTGCAGCTGTGCCAGGAAAAATATGGAAATGATTAAAAGACTTAGCAGCTCATGTGTATGACCTGCCTGGGAGCCTTTCCTGCAGGGACTCTCGCTGCTATCATTGTCTTAAGACTAGAGCTTATATCAAGGGGCTATCACCTTCAGCTCTCCAACCTCAGGCTCGGAGCAAGGGTATGTTGGATGGAAGTGTTTTCTCTCTTGCTACCATAATGACTCTGACTTCCCTCTCCCAAAAATACTTTTTGCAATGTACCTGGAGGTGCATTGCAAGGACAACCACTAGAGTGAGCCATCCTGCTCCCAGAGTAAATTAAGCACCAGGTCCTGCAGGGAGCACTAGCCACTGTCACACAAAGTCATTCGGACTAAATCCAGCCACTCTGTCTCATTACACTTGGGAGAGGAGAGCAGGCTGTCAGATCAGACTTGTGCCTGCAATGGAAGTCCCTGAATAAATGACTCTGGTGTTTCCATATGGAGCTTTAGTGGGAGGAGGAATTTGGCTTTTGCTAGCTGTGATTCAATTATAAAGAGAGGAAGGTCCCTGTGCTCCCTCCTATTGCCAAGGAGCTGCGAGACGTGTCAGGGGACAATGGCCATAGTCCCTGCTTGCTGTGGAACATATAGAAAATGGCAATAGGATTAGGATCAGGGCAATCTAAAAGCCTAGGCAAGGTCATGGGTGTTTCTGCTAATGGGAACACTTCCATGAAGCTTCTGGGGAGAGGAGGATGGAGGAGGCCAGTATAGAGGAAGGCAGCTGTCCCCAACCTGCAGCAGAGATGCTAGCTGCTGTGTTTACATCATAGCGTACTAGTGATGCTGTTTATTTAAAGGAGGTCTTATTTATCAATGAAATCACGTTGTTCTTGTCAGAGGGTGGAGAGCAAAGCTGGAGGAATGGTGATACAGGGTCCTAGATCATCTCACCTCTTCCCCAACCCTAACCTGGGATCTATTGTTGTTTGCGTTTCTTTGGGTTCATTGGAGGACCAGGCATCTCTGTGGTAGCAGGGACCAACCTCTTGTTGTGAACAGTTGCTAGCAGGGGTCATAGCTGAAGGAGCTCCACATGACCAGTTGTAAATGCAGACCAGAACAAGTTGTGTCATTGCTGCCAAAAATGATTCAGTTTTGCAGGGCTGCAAGAGCCTATCCCAGTTAACCGTTGTGCAGGACATACCTTCTTCTGTGTCATCTCTGGGTTTGATCTAGGAAGATATCCTGGCAGCCCTTGCTGATGTGCAGTTCATTAGACATCCACGATATGTCACCTATGTGACTGTGGGCAGATTGACATCCCTGGAATTTGTTGAAAAAAAATTGAGTTTGTATGAAGAATATGTTTAATAAATTCAGCCAGTGGGTACTTGGGGTTGAAAAGTGAACCAAGGGAGATGAAGGCAAGCATAACTTCTACATTCAGTCTTGCCTTCATTTTAATTTTTCGTATCATGAAGATAACCTAGGAAACCAGTTCCAGGATTCAAGGGGCCAGAACTAGGTAATGTTTAGTCATCTGTGAAGCAGAAAAGGGAGCACAGTACATGCTTATCTGTGGGTTGATACGTGTTAATGTTGCAGATGAAATTTAGTGATGGTAAATGCAAAATAATGCATGCAAGGAAAATGAACCCTAATTATGCATTTACATCGATAGACTCTATGGACTATTATCACTTAGAGAAGAGCTCTTGGAGTCATTTTAGAGAGTTCTCAGAAACAGCAGTGTAGTACTCAGCTGGAGATAAAAAGGCAAACTGAATATTAGGAAATTTGTAGGAAAAGGTTGGGGAAGAAAGATTAAATGATCATGATATCACTCCAAATCTATGGTATGCCTGTACCTTGCACGCTGCACACAGTGCTGGTTAGCCCATCTCAGAAGGCTGTAGGTGACCTAGAAAAAGTACAAAGAAGTATATAGCAGCTTTGGTTTGTGAAGAGAGGAAATAGATTATGACTCTTCAGTTTGGAAAAGAGCCTGTGTATGGATGGATGTGATAGGGCCTATAAAATTATGAATGATATGCAGAAGGTGAATAGGGAATGATTGTTCACTATCCCTTATTACTGAAGAGCTAAAAGTAATCAAATGCAATGGTTTTAAACTTGCTACTTGCTAAAAGAATTCCAGTGAGTTCTAGAGTCTGTTGACGAAGACACTAGGGATTTCTTTAACTCAGTAAAACTGTCAGTAGTCTGTGACCCATACGAAGGAAAAAAATTGATGAAGAAAAGACCACCAGGATGTAAGAATGAAAATACACTGGAAGAAATTAATTAGGAATAAGTAGAGAGGCTACAAGTATTAAAAAATAAATCAGCAAAGACTTTGTAGTCTTTTAGGCTGAGTACTATGGGAGTCATATGAGAAGTGACCTTCTCAAGGAGACAGGAGAAAAGACCTATAGGTTCAAAAGAAGCCAAGTAAAGATGGTGGAAGTGAACTACAATGTGTTATTAGTGGATTTGAGGTTAAGACTAATCTAGATATGTTCTTAAAATTAAAGTGTAATGCTTTATTTCTGTTTCAGCTAGCAGACGTAAGAACAGTTAAACAGAGCGAGATCGGGCTCTGTCTAGTTTCAGCTAGACTACAGCTGTGGTCCCAAACCAATGTCTGGAAAGACCAAGAGCAGAGCAGGTATACTGAATGCCCCTGAGTGTTTCTTGTCTTCTCATGTTGGATTTCAGTGAGCCTTGGAACATGTGTAAGGCAAACCATAAGATGGAGAAAAAGAAAATAAAGGAAATTCATATAAATGAATAGGAAGCATAATTATAGTTGAAATAACTGGATGACCTGGAAATTGGAATAATAATGAAATACAATTCAATAATGCAAGGCGCTGCCATGTAATTATGGACTAACAGTAGACATTTACTCTACTTGAATGTATTTGTAGAGGCTTTGCCTCACCAGTGATACTGCCATAAGAAAGAGATATTGGAACAGGTTTATGGCAGGGCTTGAGGATGAAGAGGGGAACAGAAAATCTGCACTTTCTCTTTGTGTTCTTAGAAAGAGTTAAACTGCTTAAGAGTCAGTTTTCCTCAATTTCTTAGAAATGGTCAGCTTTGTTAGGTCAGGAAGGCCACCAGGAATATTTTGCTGGTATTTATTAGTTCTTCTGTTCATCAGAATAAATGATGTGGAAAAGGTGGTGAGTAAGCAGGTTGCGTAGCTTAAGAACATGAATACAGGAAAAAGATAAAGACTGTGTACAAAGAATTGTAGAAATAATGTCAAATGACGGAGGAATAAAATATTAGTAGGAATGCGGAATAGATAAATGTACAGTGGAAAAATTAGTTCTCACTTTACATAAAGAGTGAAAGATACTGAGCTAGTTATCATACAGGAATTAAGTGTTAGAGTTAGATTTTTGTGATTAACTGAGCTCTGTGTTCCCAGAGGAAAAAAAAAAATCAAACTCAAATCCCAAACTGAAACTGACTGTTAGGGTTTATTGGCTAAAGAAGAGAGAACAAAAAAAAAAAAAAAAAAAAAAAAAAAAAAAAAAAAAAAATAAATAAAAAAAAAAGAAAAAGGAAAAAAATCGCAAGCTTAATGTATAAATCCATCCTGAATAAACTTTGAATATGCAACTGTTCAAAATGTCTGTCCCCTCTGCTACCTCAAAAAGATATAATGGAATTGGAAATAGTGCAGAAAAGGTAACAATAAGGAGAAACTGGATGATACAGATTGCATCATCTGATAAAGGTAAAGATTGCAAGGACAATCAAAAGGCCTCTGTATGAGGAGCTGTACAGAAGTTCTTCAGCCTTGGAAGGAGACAGTAAAAATGGTAGCAAGGACTTTGAGATAAAAGAGAGGTATGGAGAGGTGAAACTTAAATGATCATTCACTGTTTTTACATTGTGAGAACAGGTACTATCAACTGAAAAGGTCAGGCAGCACACAAAAGGAAGAACTTTTTACTCAAGCTATAGTTAAATTGTGGATTCTAGGCCACAAGATGCTGTAGACACTAGAAGATTAGGTGGTTTCCACAGCGACCCACACTCTGTCATGAAGAGAAACTTGAGGAGTGACTATCAAACACAAAATCATCATCTCTGTTTCAGAAAGTCCTTAAAGCTCTAGTTGCTGGAGCTCGGAGGCTACATCAGGCAACTATCACCATATGCTTGCTTGTGTATTCTTCACAAGTCATTTGCTAATGACTGCTGTCAGCAGCCAGGATGCCGAGGGCGGGGGACCTTGGGCATGACCTAGTACAGCTGTTCCTGTGGTTATATATTTCAGAGTGAAGCTGGAGAAACTTTGCTTTGTTAATGCGTCAGAATACATCCCCCCAAAAATACTTGCTGTCTATAAAAGCATCTGGAGGTAAACATGTGGTAAGAATGAGAGGTATTTAAGCTAGAGGATGATGTCTGCACCAGAATTAATGGTATAAGCTGGCCAAGAGTAAGCTTAAATTGGAAATTAAAAGAAGTCTCCTAACAACCAGAAAACAGTAAGATTCTGCTAGGAGCAGAGCAAGTCAAGTGGGAATGTACAACTGTGTCATGACCATTTAATTCAGAAAGGATCTGAAGGAAATTACAGAATGTGTTGTCTTTCTGTCCTGAGGCCCTGCAGATCAATACAGCAAAATAATCCAAACTGAAGGGACTTAATTTTTCCAACTGTTTGTGAGGCATATCATTGGGATATGTATTTGATCAGATTCTAATGAACAATTTTCTGAAGACCTGGGGGAAGGCACCAGTGTCATAATAATGACATTTTATCGGAGCTCTTTAATTGGGGAAGTTTGCAAGATGTATTGAAGAGGAGTTTCTAGGTTGTTTTTGTTTTTCTCCTCATAAGAAATGAGAAATAACCATAAGCACAACGCAGACTGTACACGGAAGAACAGTAGGAAATGCTAGGTGGCATCTATTGATAGAGGCCTGTAAATAGGGTCAATTTGTAAACTGTATGGTTGTTTCCAGAGAAGCCTTACATCAGGAGAGTGGTTTATGAATTTGACATAAGCTTCAGCACTGTAAATATCAAAATATATGAGGTCAACTTAAAACACTTTTGGATTCTCCAGACTTGTGTACATGAAGGATACACTTCATTCAGATTTTCAAGCTGTGTTTCTCAGTTACTAAGACTAAAATCTTCTTGAAAATTAATTAAGAAGAAAAAAAGGTCTCTCATAGGGTGTCTTATAACCACATGACTGCAGGAATTGGGGACTAGTAAGATACCAGAAAGTATCAGTGGTCAAAGGAGTTAGCCGTGCATGTAGAGATATCGCCTACTGCTTATGAAAAATGTCCATGAGCAAGTGCTTGCAGGCAGGATATTGGTGAAAAGAAAAACAACCAAAGAGGGCTGTGATCACACATAAAATGGCAAGCTGCCACGTAACTGGGATAATTAAAAATTATATGGAGTAACCAAAGGTTGTGAGTGTTGGAGAGGAATGCTCCGAGTGGTGGGAGAGAGTTTAATGAGGTGTCAATCTGTGGCAATAGGGCAATTAGCGTTTCATGTAAAGATACAGCATTTTTATACAGGTGTCCTTATGCACATTTATGATAGAGAAGTGATAGATCATCACTTGATGATTTTCAAATGAGGTATAAAAGCAGGCAATTCAGATTAGATTGTACAGCCAGTCTTTCAGTGAACAGGAGCAGAGGTTTAGCAAAGTAACGCTGGTGTATTTGCCATTCCCAGATTCTAAGCTTTAACAAATGACATTTAAATCATACAATGAGGCTGATTGATTGTACTGTTTAAAGAACCACACTAATAGCTAATTTTACTTGGGAAATTCTAGGTCAGGGGACTGGCCTCTGAGAATGTGAGATGGGCTGAAGCCATAAAAGATTTCAAACAGCAACAGAGCACCTTGTGTGGGGATGTCTTACTGATTACAGCCTTTGTCTCCTACCTGGGATACTTCAGCAAGAAATACAGGCAAGATCTCATGGATGGACTCTGGAAACCCTATTTGCACCAGCTGAAAGTAAGCCCTGCTTTCTCTGAAAAACAGTCATATTACTGGTTATTACAGGGACATAAATTCTGGTGTCCGCAGGAGATCTCCCAAATGAGATGCTCCTCTTGAACCCCTGCCACGCTGGGGTGAGGAGGAGGATATAGTCACACCTGATTCACTGCTTATAATTTCTTGCTCCCTGGTAGGTCTAGAAAGACTCCAGACAGTCCTTCATGCTGGACATTAGGCCTGTTCATGCTGGCCCTGCTTCTCAGCAGGTTTCACTGATGTCTTACTGCTCAGATTGGATGGAGACAGGCATATTTCAAATTTGTTTAACTAAGCTTAAATAATTTTTACCAGTTGCCCTCATGTATCAATAAATCCAAATGCTCAGCCTGCTACAGAATTGAGCTTTCTGTGCGTCAATACCTAGTGGAACGTTGTAAATCCTGGTTAAAAAAAATCCAAGAGATTTTAAAGAAGGCCGTAACTAGGCAGCCTATTAAATTCTGCCTAAACCAGAAAGCCGAGAAAAGCAGCAAGTTCCATAGAATGGGAGAGAAAAGAAAAAAAAAAAAAAGCACCTTATTACCTGATTTATTTATTTATTAACACTAAGCCAAGAACATAGTTTTTTATTAAAAAAAAAAAAAAAAAAANAAAAAAAAAAAAAAAAAAAAAAGGCAATATTGCTTCAAAAAATGGCCTGACTTGTGCTTAGGAATTTCAAGGAAGTGCCTGTTTTCCCATTCAAAAACTGAAAGCCTCTTCTCTTCAGATGACAGTCACAGATAACTTACTGGTTGTCACGTCCAGAAATGGCCTCCTATGTCACAGAAGTGTTTCTGGAACTGCTAATGCCATTTTGCAGCACAACAGCAAGCTTATGAGGGTGTTAATTATATTCTTCAAAGCTGTCATTTCAAAGACTTTGTATGCTGCAAAGTGTGATCTGAACCTGTTCTGCTGGGTTGAGATGTTTTGGTGTACTTAGTACACTGCAGGCAAAAAGAATTGTGTTTTCTGTATAATTTATGTTTGTTCACAACAGGAGTGGGAGAGCTTTTAATACTAGATCAAAACTATCCTGTAAAATGGCAATGTACTGATAGATAAGACTGCTCAGTTTTTAATTACGCTGAATTTTCTTGAATTGGCCTGCTTGTTGGTCTTTGGAATATATTTCAGATTGCTTTCACAGCTTTGTTCTGACACACCAGGAAACATTTCTGCTTTCCTTCCAGATCCCAATCCCCGTAACTCCGTCTTTGGACCCTCTGAGCATGTTGACAGACGATGCTGATGTAGCAACTTGGCAGAACGAGGGCCTGCCAGCTGATCGGATGTCCACAGAAAATGCCACCATCCTCACAAACTGTGAACGCTGGCCACTCATGGTAGATCCCCAGCTGCAGGGTATCAAATGGATCAAAACTAAGTATGGTGAAGATCTCCGAGTGATCCGAATTGGGCAGAAGGGGTAAATATGAGCCTCATCCTGTAATAATATCTTCTCATGCCTGTCTGTCATCCTGGATGAATAGAATATGTTTGACTGCAGCCGTCTGAGCAAATTACACTGAGGAAAACTCTCAAATGTATTTGTACATTAGCTGTTTATTCATTACCAAAATGATAGAGATTTCTCATTAAATAGAGGGGCTGTTTAGTGCTTGGTCAAGTTACCATAGCAACTCGTCTAAAACAGAGAGTGAAAAGAGGGATCTGCTGGAGGCTGCGCTCCGTGCAGGATTATGGCATTATGCCTCAGGCCCATGCTAATGTGTTGTTGCCTGATTTGGTTTCAATGAGGTGGATGAGTAGACCTGAGAAGGAGAGAGGGCCTGATCTCGAAGGGTGAAGTTGATCTGAGGGTCACCATGCCTTGAAGACCAGCTGGGCTAAGTCTCTAATGAGGACACACTGCTGGCATGGAATGGACCCACAGTCACATCCCCATTTGGGCCTGTGCCCTGAGATTTATTAATTATACAGAGCAAAACATCTGCAACAGCTGAGAGTGACACAAAAGCTCAAGGGTGCATGTAGATTTGGGAATGTTTGGCTCACTCTGTGTTAGAACACTTGTTTGCGCTGGCATCTTGTCATGCCTTTGAGTTCAGCGGCTGTCATTCTCTCTAAATTCATATAAAATATTTTGGGGCTCAGAAGAAAGTGATTGATGATCAGAGACAGGATTCACATGTTTTCAACATATTCCTTTAAAGAGCAACTATTTGTTTGAACCTGGCCTCCCAAAGGGCCATGGAGCTGAACCAGTCTTCGAAACCTATTATATGATGGGTTCAAACACCTCTTCATGGTAAGGGCATCTGTCTGGCTTAGACCAGGAACCTAAATTTTAGACAGGTTAATGAGTTGGGGTAATTACTCTGGCAGCCTAACCATGCCTAGAGAGCATCAGCACTGCCCATCCAAAGTTATTCACTCCTTTTTGCAGAAAAGCAAGTTATGTGAAGTACAGAGCAGCCCTGAAGCAGAGAGCACAAGCATTTGACCATGCCTTTCCTAAGAGAAAGCATCCTGATGCAGAGCAACCTTGCTTTGAAGTTAAGCAAGGTGCAATGGGGTCAAATTCCCTTGTGAAAAGTTAAATCGATGTCACCCCATCCTAACCTCTGAACTTGAAACCTATTTTGTGCAAGCTAATCTGTAGTGGCTTATCCGGCCTGTGTTGTTCACTGCTGTGCATGTTCTTGAGTATTACTAGTTGCCCTTGAGAGGTCTGAGATCAGACTCTGTCTTTGCTGGACAGCCAAGACTGCCGGTGCTGCTTCTCACCTTGCAGGCAGTATCTTGCCAACACTTCCTCTCTCACAGGTTCTGGTGTGTGTGTGGAGCTGCTGTTGCGTCCTTTAACTCCTGTGTGTGATGCACTCCTTCCTGCAGAGCCTCTCTCCAGTGCCTCCTTACCATTTCCATAGGTATTTGGACACAATGGAACGAGCCGTTGCTGCAGGAGAATTGGTTTTGATTGAAAACCTGGAGGAGTTTGTAGATCCGGTTTTGGGGCCCTTACTGGGTCGAGAAACCATCAAGAGAGGAAGGTGAGCTCCTGGGGGACCAAATAGCATGGATTCCTCCATGCTCTTCTCTGCCCGTTCCCTGGTCAATGGGTTCTTTATGCTGCTGTGCCCTTTTTCTCTGACCTCGATTTGTGGGTGTTCTTATATGACAGCACTAACAACCTGCCTTTAAAAGTGAGAATATTTTAGGCAGTCACGAGTAATTCAGTCATAAGATGCGTTTGATATAAAGCCAGTTTGTTTTTTCGCTTTATTTTGTTGGACAGAGCAATTCAACTCTCGTGCAGAGATCTGTAATTCTTCCTTTTGTATAGTGTCCTTGGTGTCTGTAATTGGTTATCTTGATGCTAAATTATTACCAAAGTGTCTATTGCGAAGAAATGTAACCTTCCATTTTAGCAAACGCTGTATCCTGTTTAGGAATACAGTTGCAGATTTAAGTATTAAGACTATTGCAAGTATTTCTCACTGTGAGGAAGCTCTTTGTGCCAGTGCGGAGGAGTTTCAGAGAGAGGGCAACAAGTGAGTTTACTTTTTGCTTCTTCTTGTGTATAAGCAAAATGATTACATTTTTAGAATGTGCTCAAGTAATGTCAACAAATAAAACTCTATGTTCAGTGGTCTGTACTGAACTTGATCCAGAAACTCTTTTGATGTTATTTCACTGGCTTGCACATACTGGAGTCATTGTCCTTTAGAAGAGTATGTGTCTCAGATTTTTAAACGTCTCTGCTGCTAATAGCTTTACAGTAAGCACAGGAGCACAGCATGAGCTGACCTCTGGGACTGCAGCAGTGGCTCTCAATACAGTCCTGCTTTTGACATTTACCATTAAATATAAATAAATAAAAACATCTATTAAGCTCTGGATTTCATATTCCTTAAGTTTCTCAGAAATCATTTTCTTGTGATTGAACTCTCATAAAATATCTTAGGACACTGTAAGCTTCTGAGAAAGGCAGGCTGTCCAGATCTGTTGCAAGGGAAGGAATCATGAGATATGTGGCTGGGCCTGGTTTGCAGCTATGAGAGTAAAAGGGAAGAAGCATTTCAAAGGGAATGATATTCCCAAATGCAGGAAATAAAAACATTTCAAAATCAAGCACGAGTGTTGTGACACTTCAGTCCCCTTGTAGTGGAAAAACTGGATTGTTCCCTTTTGGAACTCTGTGTCTTTGTTCTCAGAACTCACTCACATGTAACACATGTTACTTAAAAAAGGGAAAATAAGCCAAAAAATAAAGAAAACATTGGTATTGATTTGACTTTTTTTTTTTTTTTTTTTTTTTTTTTTTTCCTTTGACTTCATGTTTTCCAGGAAGCCCCAGTTCTTCCTTTTAGACCTTAGTCCTTCATTTATATAGGCAGAAGCCAGTAGTCCCATGGCTGGAGTTTCTTGAAGTTAAGGCTATGGGCACTATTTTTGGGTTCTCTCATGAGCTGCTCATGCTTTCATGATCTCTGTGTCTCAGTTTTTCATCTGTAAAAAATGCAATAGTGACAGATATGACCAAAAAGATACTTAATGTGTTTATGTTGGACTAGAAAACGTATTGATATTCCTATACTGATTCTGATCCTGTGTCCATACACAGGTGAGTAATAGTGGGGCTGCTTCAATGTAAGCATCACTGCAGCTTGCACAAGTATCAACATATGTGCAGAGCAAGCTTGAAGGAGACTTACATCAGGGCATCTCCAATTTCTCTTTTCTGCTGGTTCCTGTGGGTTTTGCCGAACTTATGTGAAAAATATTTTAGTCCTTGTGATTCAGCCTTCTTGCTTTATGAAATATATTGGTGTCAGAAAATTGGCTTTCTGACACCAATTGGCTTGGTGTCAGAAAAGCAGAATAGGAAGAAAATAGACTTTCCTGAATAATCTTATCTCCCACAAATGGCTGGGAGCCACTCTTCAAAGTCAGCTTCATCGCCGAAGTTCCGTGCAATCTCAGAGGCAGCCTAATTTGAGTCAGCAGCCAAGGCAGTTTCAGTTGTGGCTAATTAAAATCTCAGTGCCAAGTATATTCATTTATTTATTTTCCTGCATGTAACTGCAGCTTTAGAAGGAATGTGGCCCCCATGGAGAAGAAAGGATGATTCATGCTTCAAGCTGACCACAGCATGCCAGAAATTATGAGCCCTCTCCATTAAACGGAGCTGAAATTCAGGGGCAACACTTTGGCTATTTTATCTTAAATCGGATATGTTTCAAGAGTGTCCAATTTTAAATACTCTTTGCATTAAAAATTATTTCTGTCCTGAAAATACTATCAGTCTTCTGCTAGTAAATTCATTGGCTTGTTGCTATTTAGGTAGAAATACCTTGGAAGAGATCTGAGCACATGCATCTTTTAATCATTTCAGGTACATTAAGATTGGCGACAAGGAGTGTGACTTCAACCCCGCTTTCCGTCTGATTCTTCATACAAAGCTTGCAAACCCCCATTTCCAACCTGAGATGCAGGCCCAGTGCACCCTCATCAACTTCACTGTCACGCGAGATGGCTTGGAGGACCAGCTGCTCGCAGCGGTGGTGAACCTGGAAAGGCCTGACTTGGAGCAGCTCAAGGTCAGTAGCTGGGAGTTTACACTGGGAGGCAGTATAAATATTTCTAAAAAATAAAAATAATATAAATATTTAAAAATCAATATAATTTCTTGCTCAGGGGTACAAAAATTATTCAGGTCACCATAAAAATAGGAGATTTCCCTTGAATTATATATATTGAGGTTTG
>VZSV01000170.1:1178054-1208755 GCA_013398735.1 Nothocercus julius | reverse complement strand
TTTTTTTTTTTTTTTCTAGTATAGTTCTTCCTCCCACTTGTTTATAACCAGAGCCAAAATATTTGTTGTTTTTTTGTTTTTGTCTTGAGCTGAGTTGTTGTAAGTTGTTATAAATTGTTATAAGTATGCCTTCAGTTTCAAGATAACTTTTTAAATAAAAAATCCCCTCTGCTAAAGGCATCTTTCGCACAGTAAAAAAAATAGATATATTACTAAATATTTACTGAGAGTGGGAATAGATTTATATCTCATGTTCAGCCAGGCCAGTCTTGTAGTAATCTCTTCACTTAATGAGGTTCTCAAACACATTAGCTGTGAAGCCTTAATGATGCATTTAGTTTTAAATGGACTCTTGTGCTAACAAGCCAAAAGATGGTGTATAAATGTGTTGCGTGCTGATTTAATGAGCAAGCCCATTCCTATCTAGCTAGGACAATCAGAGACCCAAATCCTCTTGATCAGAAAATATGTTCATCAGCAGGTTGTAGATGCTACAGACACCTATCTCTACTGGCTTATGCTAGATGGGGTTGTATAGGGTGATTGAGATTAAGTTAGTGATGTCATTAAGTGAAGTTTAGGAGCATGCCTCAGCCTCAGCAACATTAGTGTTCGTAGCTGTTGTCACTCGGAGAAAGACGAATTCAGTATCGTGAACTAAAATATTAGGCTCTGAAAACAAATGGCTCAAAATCTGCAGCACTCTCAGTCCATAAAAGAGGAAAGGTGTGTTAGAGAACTGTAAAAATAATGTGAATTAGAGATTATATATTTTAAAATCCCTGCTTATTCTGGACCTGTGGAGAAGGAAGATTGAGACAGAGCATCGGGGATGACTAGGGATATGCCTCCCAGGTGCTGCTACTGCTAGTTGTGCCACCAACAGCAGGAGATACGGGGCTGGAGTCTGACTTCAGAAACCACAGAACGGATACAGATTGGTGTGACATGTAGTCCTCTTTTCCTTTCAAAATATCTGAGACTGCCTTCTGTACTTCACCACATCAACATAATGTGGGAGCCCACAGTATCTCCTCTTTCTTATCCTGTTTCCCTCTCCCTAGAAATCCCCAGACACCAAAGAGATTTAAAAAACAAAACAACAACAAAAAACATAGCCTACTTTTTGAGATTTTCCACTGAATGGGGAAGAGTTGGCCCAGTTGCTTCCCTGCTGGGAAATTCTCCCCACAGAGACTTTTCTTCCTGGATGCAGAATGGCCATTATGCCCTTTCACCTCCCCAGAGGTCACAGATATTTTTCTTTAAGTGGAGAATGGGTAGTAAATCTTAACATCCACGTTGGTGTCAGAGCACGTACCCAGGATGTGTTGTGACCCTTGCATGCGTCTGTCTTCTTGAGAGACATTTGTGGTCCATGGCTCTTGTCTCCCGGAAGCAGGTGAAGCTGATTTGGCTGGAGAAGACGAGCCAGGAGGCTTCAGTCTTGGAGTCCAGGAGACATCAAATCTCATTAGCAGAAGAAGAGAACTTTTTGTCTTTAACCTAAGTGGTAGGTTTGTGCATTGTACAAAGAATGTGAGAGGGGATCAGCTCCAACTACAACTGTTCTGACTTTTATGGATGACCCTGAGGAGGTGCCATTCCTCTATGTGCTCTATGCCATTATTTCTTCCCTGATATAATAGTCATAAGTACATTAATTTGTTCTTAAAGTGGTTAGCTTATCAAAAATGATCAAATATTATTAGTCCAAATACAGTTATGATACAGACAGTTAAAATTGTTAAACAAAGATACAGCTCACTAATAACTACTAACGTCCACTTTGATCTTTGAGGTTGTGCTCACCTTCCAAGCATCCCTAAGATCTATAGCTTCAGTCTTCCTCAGGCAGAACTGGATATGGGACAATTACAAGTCATCAGCATCCTTCTCTAGGAAAAGTTTGACGTCCCTGAGAACATCCCTTCTTCCTCCTCAGTCTTGACATCCATCTAGGGACATTATTGTATGTTTTCTCAACACGGTTCTCAAGGTGAGAACCTCCCCACTAAGAGAGACTGACAATTTGAAGATCCGTCAGTGAAGAAAGAGTGAACAGTGGAGAAAGTCCTGGAAAAGGCTGCAGGCTCACAACAGTTGAGCATCTGAGCTGGGAAAGGACTGGGAGTGAATCCTCACCACACTGACCTCTAGCTCTATTTCTTTTTTGTGAGGGAATGAAAATTTGAAAGCCCTGAGAGAAGTCACCTATTTCCTGGGATTCACACAGTTATATACAGCTGTGAAATAAGAGATAATGAGCTCCACTGCAGAAATAAGAAATGATGACCTTGCTACTGCTGGAAACAATAGCATGATAAAGCTGCAACAGATGCAGGCTGTTGTGGGAAACACGGCATTGTCCCCACTTCTGAGGGTGTGCTTCAGCAATTGCGTGGTGATTACAAGCTATTGGAACAAAAGCCACACACATCCTCATTAATAACTGCAGGGCTTACAGTCCGTGGTCTGAAATAATAGCTTGCAAAATGTCATTTTCGAGGCATGCTATGCTTGAATGATGGGAACATGCGCAAAATTAACCATGTTAGTTTTCTGTTTCAAGACTTGTAAAATATTTACCACCGTGGGCAAACTCCTGTGTGTAATGCAGAAGGAAGAGGTCTTTAAAAACAGGCATTTATAGATGAAATACCAGTAAACTGCACGCTTCAGTACACTTTCTACTGAACACTTGGCTTGACATTAACATGAAGTGAGTGTGCAGCAAGTATGTGAAATTTCAGGCCAGACATTGAAAGATGAGTCGCTAATGAGCTAGTTAATCTGCTTGAAAACCTCTGACAACGGAACGAATACTGCCACCCCCTCCCCATCTCCCCCAGTGCGTTAGGGACTGGAATAAACACAGGGATGTTGGACATGTCCCATTTCCAGGGACCTGGTGGGTGCTTGGGAGGTGTGGGTCCAGGTTTTCTGGAAGGTGTCTTGCGATCGTTAAATCGCTTGGCTTGTGACACTGATTCTTCCGTCTGACAGTCAACATGGCCTAGGATCTGTTCTAATTCCACTCTCTCTCCTACTTCACAGACCTGGCGTATTTTCATAGTGCTGAAAAACACTCTTTTGCAAGTTATTTGAGTCACTCTGTGGTGTCACTTAAATGAAATCTGGGGATTTAAAACTCGGTGTGTCATACAGCAGTGTTTCACATACTAGGGTGTTAGTGATTGGATTCATTTATATAGAGAAGTCATCCAGGCTTATACCTTAGCAGCATCCAAGGCAGACGCACTGTTTTACCACGGGATGTTTTCTGTGATAATGCTAAAGATAGACATTCAGAATAAGACCACATAGTGGAATAATATAATGTACCTGCAATCCAGGAAAGATGTAGCTTCCCTGAGCAAAGAGAGGGAATAAGACTATCACATTTTCCCAAGGGAAAACCTACTTTCAAGGATGTGTTCAGAAAGGAGACAGATGAGAGTCTTTAGTTCCACCATGAACAGTGTTAATCACTGGTAGTTCTTCAGAAGAGACAGAAACAGAGCAAGTTGCTGGGAAGAAGGGAGGAAATACTTGTCTTGCAGAATGAAAATTGAAAGAATTTGCACCATAGTTTAGAATATCTGCCCTTGAAGCAAGATAGTTGCTGGTCTCTATCTGCTTGGCTGTCTTTTCACTAAAATTACAGTGAAGACTGTCCTTGCCCAGACAGCTTCTAGCACAGGGGGCCACTAATCCAAGCAGCATCTCGAGGCTGGAATACAAGTGGGAGCAATCAAGTAAGATTTTGAGTTTGCCTGGAGCTCTAAGACAGCAGGAGTCAGCTGTGGGTTGTGCTTAGCCCTGGACTCAGGAGAATGTACTGTTGCTTTCACCACTGGCCTTTAGTCCTGTGGTCTTTGTTGCTGGTGTGGTTGGGACTGCGATACTGGGGAAGGGCAGAGGTTCACAGGAGGAGATGAGGCAGATGTGTTTATCCTTAGCCTTCCTGCGTAGGACCATCCAGAATGACTCAAGCCTGCAAAACACGTTCCTGAGAAGGAGGCACAGGATGTGTGTGAGAGGTAGTTTCCTCCCGATTCATTTCTATCATTTCAGTATGTTTCTAAAGGAAGGGCTTATTCATCCTGGCACTTTCACGGTTTCTCTGAATGAATGGTGAGTTGGATAAGGAGAGATCCTGGGAGCTCTGTTCATACCCAGGAATAAGAGCAGGAGTGTGAGCAATGCTGGACTGTGTCAAATGGTCAGTTAGAAGCTCCTTCCCATATAGAGATGATTAATCCTTTCCTTATCAATTTTTTTCTTTTTTTCCTTTTTTTTTTTTTTTTTTTTTTTTTTTTTTTTTTTTTTTTTTTTTTTTTTTTTTTTTTTTTTTTTTTTTTTTTTTTGTGGCCTAAACTTCCTGAATTCATTACTTGCAGTCAGACCTCACAAAGCAACAGAATGGATTCAAAATCACCTTGAAAACATTAGAGGACAACTTGCTCTCTCGGCTGTCATCAGCATCTGGGAACTTCCTGGGAGACACAGCGTTGGTGGAGAACTTGGAGATCACTAAACAGACAGCCGCAGAAATTGAAGAAAAGGTAAAAAGACAAAGTGAGAGCCCAGAGAAAAGCCTGCCTGTGATGTTATCTTTAAAGATTTGTTGGTGAAGCATAGCTTCTTTAATATGCTCATCTCTACTCATTCTGCTGCGCAGAGAATAGAAAGCAGCATAAATTGAAGTACTCTCCATTCTGGCCACTTTCAAACGATTTAATTCTTTTGAGCTAGTATATGTTAAATGGCCTATTTAAGACCACGAAAAAATGGCAGTGCTTAATGCAAAGATAATAAAATTTACACACTGTATCAAGGCTGCTTTAAACTATTCCAGTGTAACGCGGTAGCCTTTTATTTTTTCCTTGAATTAATTCTGAATATATCACACTTCCTCAATTAAGCTTGATTTTAGTACTGACTGGGGACTGTAATCTGTTGAGTTTGTGATCTAGAGTAAATCTGCAAAAACTTGAGTATTTCTTACCCTTCAGTTCCTTAGGCTGTAAATCAGCTTTTTCATTAGCTCTGTAGTGTGAGTGTTGTCACTACCCTGTTTGTCTTGCTGGCTACGCTGTGGCTAGGTAAATGCAAGACATTTCTACACTTACGGGATGACAGAAGTGTGGCTGTGACAGTAGGACCACAACTGGATCCTTCTGTGGCCATCCTTGACTGCTTCCCTCCCTGGTCAGCCCGTCTTTATAGCCCAGCCCTTGGCCTTCTCCAGCATGATGACCCACCCTGCTTGATACTGGGTATCCATATCCAACACCAGAATTAGGCGCGTGATTCATGGAGGTGCTTGTTTCTGTCTTCTGACTGTAAGCAATGTTCTCTCAAAGCTGTTGGAGCAGTTGGTCTTTCAGAAATACCAGCTCAGCCTTGCACAAGGTAGGGGAAGGAGACACATAGGGCTGTGGAAGGTAGAAGGGCACTTTGCCTGGCTGCATGGGACATATGGCTTCTACTTGCTGGATGTTTCTGTTCTACAATAGTGGCACATCTAGAAGTGTAGGAATATTTGATATTGTGCATAGCTATAATTGTGGTACGGCTGTGGAGAAACACACATTTTTGCTTATGAGTTGGGCTAAGATCTTTGCAACACCTGGCCTACAAAACATGCCCTATGCCTGAAACCTGATTGTAGGAGCCTTTGAAGCCGTTACTTGGAGGGAACCTAGAGGTTATGAAATAATGGGTTGTCAGGATGTGCCAATCTTCCAGGCTAATCTTCCAGGTCCTGACATATGTAGGCTGTGTATAACAGACTGAGTCCTTCAGTGAAAAGGCTTGCTAATGCCGCAGCTAGATATATCCTCACTAGCTCAGCTGGTGGCCTAGGGAGGCTCGTGTTAGGCATTTCTGTGTGGGCCGTGTCATGCTCTGCAAACCTGTTCGGACTGTGCTGAGCCTTTTTCTGCCATGTCCTCATTGCATGGTTCGCTGAGCTAGCTGTATCAGCACTGGCATGGGAACGTGTACCTGCTCTGCAAGACGTTTCTGACTGCGCCGAGACAGAGCCTCAGATAATCCCCATGAGGTTCAAGGATGTCATTTTATGCCACTGAAGTAGAATGAAAGAACGAACTTCAACAGGACAGGGACGATAATGGGGCAGTGTAACTGCCAGAAGGATTTTTACCATATCCGTCATAGCAGTTACGCAGACACCTGGCTAGCAAGGTAAAGGTACATTAAATGTTGGGGAAGAAAAGCAGCAAATAGCTGTAAATTACCCATTCTCAGCTTTGGGACGCATGACCTGCGCCTTGGCCTGACGTCTCGGCTGACGTTAACCCTGCACCAGACTGTAGGCGGTCTGGGGCCTTGCTGCTCTCACCTCTGAAGTGAGAAAGATGGAGTCAATTTAAAAAGATGTTTTTGCAGTTATCTTGACCCTGCATTTTCCTCACAGGTCCAGGAATCCAAGGTGACAGAAGCAAAGATTAATGAGGCCAGGGAGCACTACAGGCCTGCAGCAGCGCGGGCCTCCCTGCTGTATTTCACAATGAACGACCTCCGTGCTATCCATCCCATGTACCAGTTCTCTCTGAAGGTACTGTCCCCATAGGGACCTCCCTGCTGTTTGTGGCTATGCTAGCTGCACTACTTCTTTGTCTTACTAAGGTAAAAAAGGGTTCTTCTTGGGCTTCCTGAGGTTTTGGAAGTTCTGGTTAAAAAGGTCGTCCGAGATAATCCCTTCTGTAGCTTAGGTTTTATGGAAAAGAGTCCTATAATTAATTTTTTTTTTATATATCCACTTCCCATATATTACCTATAACATGGGCTGTGGTAGTGTTTGAAATGGAAGAAAACCTCGTCTTGTGCTAGGTGGTTTCAATGCTGCCATCAGTAGAAGAAAGAGTGTTTCGGCAGTGCCTGGAAGATTTAAGATGAGTCTGAACATCATAAGGAAAGGTTTCTCTGTATTATATACCAAGTGTTGGCTGGAGTCTGTGTCCTCATGTCTAAATTTGTCAATCATCCCTATTGCAATTGGTCAGGTTGGAGTCAGATTAGAGGACCCTAAATTAACCCTTCTTCCTTTCCCTTTTGTTTATTTCTATGCAACGGAACTAAAGTCTTGTGGAAAGTCACGGCTTGACTTAGAGGTGCATTAACGTTCTTTATTGCTAAAAACCAAAGAAACTTTTTTATTATTTTTTCTTTTTGCAAGGCAAAATTTTGCAAGTAGTTTATCTCTTCCATATTCACAACCTGCTTGGCCTAGCAGAACAAGATTGGCAATGGATTTAAAAGACATTATCTGGGGAAAGCGCCAGCAAATTATTTTTTTTCTATCTAGTTTACATATTTACGCACAGAGATTTTACACAGCATTTGGAGTAATGCTTTGCTCCATCAGTTAATCTTTTCTTTATATTTACGTCCATTCTGTATCTGTGATGTCATCAGAGTCATAACAAATGCGCAGGTATTTCGTAAATTCAGGAATTGCCTCTGCACTTAAAAATTATTGAAAACCTTGATATTGAAACAGTCCTAATTTCCCAAATAAGTCAGTATTAAAACATCTCATCACAGTCTAAACACCTTCCTATCCAATTGAGAGCACATAATTAGGGGATTTATTACTCCCTTCTACACAAAAGGCAAATCATTTCTGCTTCCATCACTCCAGAGAAAAGAAGTTTCTCAAGGAACTGGGATCCTTCCTACCTTACAGCTAACTGTAATAACAGTTAACTGAGCTTTTCAGGTAGTCCACAGCATGCTGTTAACTCTAGCCTAGACTTAGGGCTAGTGTCTTTGTATGCTTGGCATGAGAGGAAAAGCCATATGGACATGATATGAACCAGCACCGCCTCTCAGAATGGGTTTGTGCACCCACTTATCTATAGTATGGAGGAGTCCTGATGCACAAACTGTGTTTCACATGCTCTACTCACACCGTCATGTGGCCATCAAACAGTTTAGCGAACTTATAGCTCGTTCTATAAGAGTCCTTAGATTAGAAGGTCAGGTGGGATTTACGGGTGTGTTAGCACCTTGAAATGTGGATGCCAGCCTTTCCCTGCAGAGCAGTGTTCACTCTATAGTGCAGGGACATCCTAAATGTGAAGCTAGGAGATATCCATCTCCTTTAGAGAACATTTCCTCCTGGAGATGATCCTGGAGATCATTTCCAAGATGACAGATTGATATAAGTGGTAATTATTATTCTTCCTAGTGGTGGGCTGAACTGCTCAAATCACAGGGCAGCAGAGCCTACTGGGAATCCAGCAGCTTTTATGGGAATGAGACCATGATTT
Organism: Nothocercus julius; assembly: GCA_013398735.1. NCBI lineage: Eukaryota > Metazoa > Chordata > Aves > Tinamiformes > Tinamidae > Nothocercus > Nothocercus julius. The sequence continues at coordinate 1,200,452 of VZSV01000170.1, read as the reverse complement.
TCCATGTTTCTTGACTATCTTTTAAATACCTGTATTCCCCTTTTTTACTGGTCTGAGTGGACTGGAACTCCGTTTGACAAACCAGAGGAATTAGATCTTTAAGAGTGAAATACATGCCAGTAGTACATTCATAGTTATTTTGTTGTTGTTTTTTATTTATTCATCACTTAGTTTCTGTTATTTGGTTGGTTTGGTTTTTTTTTTTTTTTTTTTTTTGGCAGTTTTTTGTTTATTTTTTTTTTAAGGACATCTACTACAAGCTCCTTAGGTTCTCTCCCTCTGTTCTCTACATGTACTGCCCAAAACAGTGGAGAAGTCTTGATCCCTAAGTTTTTTCTACGATCCTGTTGTTGTAGAAAAGGGAGTGAACATGATTCTTTGCCTAGATAAAACAGTGGTCCTGTCCCAGTCTGGGACAGGACCCAGACCTGGGTCCCAGAGCCAGACCAAGAGTGGTCCCAGAGTCCCTGTCTCTCCTGCCCACGAGAGATCCAAGGGCCTTCCTTGGTCATTGTTGAAGAGTTACAGTTCTAATATTTCAATAAAGACCTTTATTATCATCTTAGAGATTTTGGGGAATGGAGAGTTAAATGAGATGATGTCCTAGTCTAGGATATCTTCCAGACAGTTTCTTACCTTGCCAAGTGACCTGGAAAAAATAATAGAAGCAAGAAAATCATTTTGAGCTGCATCCACAAAGATGCAGAGATAATTTTACCAGGGAAGTGCACTGAATATCTTTCTGGCAAGGATGCCCTTTGGAAGATTCATTCCATATACATACATAATAGATACAGACACATCTGAGGTTTCACCTTTAATCTACCTAATTTGTATTTTGATTGTTTTATGTTTCCAGTTAGCATTAATAATACGTATAAATACATAGGAAATTATTTGATGAAATGTTTTTGTCTGATGAATTGTGATGACAGATCGTAAAATATTGTGTAAAGATGCACAGAGATGATTTTAAAATACTTATCACACAGCTAAAAGCCCAGTATAAATTAGTGTTCACAAGATTTATACGTGATTCTGCAGCATGTTTTAAAACAATTTAAAGAAATGTAAGTTGGAAAATCCATTCTGCAATATTTAATAATGCAGTAGATATGAGAGTTACTTTAATTCGTTGAGACATCATTCTCCTATTGTAGAATCCTGAAAATAACTCTTTGCAACAAAGCCATGCCTCGACTGGTTGGTGTTATTTATTTGTATAGACCTGGTTATTTTGTATTAGCTGGGTTCCAATGCACAGAGCCTTTGCATTGCTAATCAATATTTAGGCTTGTGGTTTTTTTCCAAATGCATTTGATAATTTGCTAATGGGTTTTCTCTAGCCTGTTCTGAAAGGTTTAAAGTCTTTTCTCATTTAGGTCAGGAATGCTTTTGCAAGAATCCAAAGCATCTTATATCATATTGTCCTTCTCCATGCATGAACCCGTCCCTGGGGGGACTTAAATGGTTAAGCTTACTTCCACTTATATTATCCAGACAATAAAATACTTACCGGACTTTTTAATACTTAGGGGAATTGCTTTCATCTATGTAATACGAACATTTGAAAAACAAGAGGTATACTTTCCACCTGGAACACCAATGTCTTTCACCTCAAAGTTTGCACAAAACATGGACTGTAATCCTTACGTGAGAAGATACCTGGTCTGAGAAATACTACCTGTGGCCATTCTGTCTTAATTCAGTTAGCCTGTCTCTCCAGCACCTTCCCAGTCCCAAGCAAGGATAGCGTCATGGAGAATGTCATTGCTTGGCTCTGTACTCATTAAAAATCAGCTTAAAGCTAAGATCTGGTCTCCAGAGCTATTGCCCTGTTGCCTGAAGCTGCTGTTTCACGCTGCTTGGCATTTGGGGTTGCTTATGACTGGAAAGGTAAAATATATGAGTTGCTTTCACTTACTGCAACATTTCAGGTCATAACTAGCATGACAAGATCAGCTAGAAAACATCCATGTTCATCTGTGTCTGCCCACCTAGGCATTCAGTGTTGTGTTTCGGAAAGCCATTGAAAAGGCGTCTCCAGATGAGAACCTCGAAGTGCGAGTGCTAAACCTCATCGACAGCATTACCTTCTCTGTGTTCCAGTACACAACCCGGGGTCTGTTTGAATGTGATAAGTTGACCTACACAGCTCAAGTTGCTTTTCAGGTAAACACCATCCTTTTGTGCAGTTTGTGTGCAGTGGTTTATTTTACAGGCAAAAGTGTCGTCATACAGAGAAAGCCCAAACTGTCACAACTGTGTCTTTGGCATCAGAGCAGCTGAAACAAGAGCTTTGGACTAATTTTCTTAGTCCAAAGAATAGTCATAGAGGCTGTTTTCCTAAACTGACGAGCAGTTGTTTTAGCATAATACCTGCATGCAAGAACTAAAGATGAGAAAAGGAAGCAAATTCCCTGACATACATAATACAGAAATGAACTAACTTTAATGGCACAAGCATTGTGCAGGTCTAGTTAACCTTAATCCAGTGCTTGACCTGATTTTTTTTTTTAGCTCTACATAACAAAGCATTATCTGCAAAATAACTGAGCTTTGCAAAATCTAGAAGATACTAGGACAAGTAAACCTGTAACTCTTAATTCTTTTCTGCATGTAGAAGTCAACTTATATTTTGCAGAGTCACTCCTAATTCTGACCCATAAGAAATCTACACATTCTCATATATTTGTCAAAGTAAAGCATTAAAGTAGCACACATTATAGTTGAAAATGTACATAGTACATTGGAAATAGTTCATGGCTCATTTTAAGCTTTCAGGAGAACAACTTCCACAATTCCAGCGAGTAGTGGGAGCTAGGTGATGAGTCACAGGATTCTGCTATTGATCTGAGTAGCTCATTGCCATCATTGGGGGTGCCACACTTCAGAAGCCATTGCCCCCTAGGCAATAATGAGCTGTAGTCAAGATGTTGTAACAGGGAGATGAGAACCTACTCTGGCATGCCTCTTCTCCCAGAAATTGTATTGAGATTTTGGATGTCTGGCAGTGCATTTGGTGCAGTGCCTCTAGCTGGGCTCATGAGCACATATAGCTTTCCAGAATTATCTTGGATTTCCATATGGTTTTGCAGAATTATCTTGGAAAGAACTCTGAAGTCTTACTCCATATGGCCCCCTGAGCCGCCAGTGGTGATAAATGAATGGCCTAGTTGCTCTCCAGAGATGCCAGAGACCTCAAAGACCTTGGTGCATATACTGTGCGCTTTTGTAACACACTCAGTACAACTTTGGTTACTTTCCATACTGAACAAGATAGTGAGAGATGGGCAAGACTGTTGTATCATACCCAGCAGATGCTTGCTCTGTCTTTTTTCAATAACTATATCGAGTTTTTAGATGCAGACATCAAATACAAAGAGCACAGAACATCTTTCAGTCTGTAATTTTAGCTTACATCACAGCCTTTGCCATGCAGTTATCCAATTTTTTTTCGCTGCCAGTCTCCATACTTGTTCCAGGTGCTCTTTTGGGGAGACTCAAATCACCTGCATGGTATGTTTCACCAGATGCTTCAAGCATAGGGCGCTGTATACTTTTTAGCCACACATTCAGTCGCTATCTAATTTGAATAAGTAATCTGCTGGAGTATACTACTGCTTTGTATCCTGGCTGCTCAAGGTTATCATGTCTGTTTGAAATTACAGATACTTCTGATGAGTAAAGAAATCAACACAGCAGAACTGGATTTTCTACTAAGATATCCAGCACAAACAGGAGTCACAAGCCCAGTGGAGTTCCTGTCTAATCACTCCTGGGGAGGAATTAAGGTACCTGTTTCACTTGAACTACATGAAAGTAGCTTCCCTTATCAACTCTAGGACCATAATTCCCTGACCTTGGATCAATTCTTATGGCATTCCATGAACAAAGTTAAGTTCATAGATGAGAAGGGGCACAAAAATACTACAGAAATGGAGTGTTCTGTAGAAACAGGAACAATGAGTACGGACAGCTTTGTTGCCTCTTTGTGGTTGTACCTCTGATAATTTCTGTGTTATTAAGAAGGTCATGTTTCTGTCTGAGATTTAGGTTTCTCTTCCTATGTAACAAGAATGAGAATATCCTCTGGATTTTGTGTTTACACACTATAGAGAGCGTTGAGATCTTTGTTGTTTTGGGGATGAGGAGAGTAGTTAATGCAAATGTGACCATCTCTTTTAGATGGAAGGGACATGTTGGGAATAGAGCAGTGCCAGCTGACAGACCTTCTGCAAACACATGCTGTCATGGTAATGGAAAGGTCTAAGAGCTGCCACGTGTTGTGGAGGGAGCTGAGGAAGAGATACGAGTCATCTCAGCTTCGTGCTTATTTATCAACAAGTACGAAATGTACTGGATTGGACCTATTTCAGCAGATTATAATTAGTTTTCTGGAAGGGCTGAAATCATTCAAGTTACACGTGTTTGTTTGCACCTCTTTGGATCTGAGACTGTATCTTTGTTTTATTGCACCTTTTGATCAGTCTCTTGCACTTGCTATGATGTAAAAATCTGTTTTACTTATAGCATTTCTGCCTTCATGGCACTTTTTTTCTCTGATACTGTAAAGCATGGAGCTGAGACATCCTGTTTTGTTTGGGATAACTCTCAGATGCCCCTATGGGACATGTTTTTTTTTTCCCCTTCATTGCATTCCCACTCACTGCGCTGAGAGTATATCTATTTCCTGAAGGATGACCAGACAAGATATCTTTGTCCAGGTGTAAGACATCTCAGATACTTTTCTCCTGTTTGCATTATTATGGAGTTTTCCAGAATTTTGTGGGAACCATGGCCTCTGATTGAAAGACATACGTTTCTAGCTCAGACTGTACTTCACCTGACAAACACTGTTCTTTTGGTAACACAGACTCAGAGCAAACGCAGACTGCAGTTCAGAAGTTGATGAAACTGATGTTGCTCATCCAGACTGCCCACAGAGACTTCAAATACTAGCGTGGAGCAATTTATGCTGAACTAAACTTCTCTGTGCTGGCCAGAATTTATCTCCACCTCTTCATTGGCAATGAGGATGATGCCTCTGCCTCATTCTACACATGTATCCAATCTGGCTCATCTTGAAAATGTCATGATCATATACTCAACTGTAAAATAAGCCTGAAACTTCTTGGTACACTAACCTTTTTCATCCCTCAAAGGCATATGCTATAGATATATGTACATACATACATATATGCAATTGCTTGAAACGTCAGAATTTTTTTTTTAACCTTTCCCTGGCCCAGCTCACATTCATCATGGGGATATTTATATATATATATGTATATGTATATATATGTATCCAAAGCATACATGGCGCATTTCAGTTCCTTGTAAATCATTTCAAATTGAAGTTCTTCACTGCTTGAGAACATTCTGCACACAAAGCTCCTTGCTACCTCAGCCATCTGAACTTTCCCTGTATGCCTCTTTCCTGAGGTCCCTGGAGTTCTTGTTCCCCTATAGCTTTCAGAGGTTTAAGGATCTGATTGTCCTTCTGGAGAGTCTGTTGTGCGTCTTAGGGAAGATATTACTCTCGAAGTGCCCAAGCACCTCTGTACCAAGTAGTCCTGCCTGCAAGTGGTATATTCTCCAAGCAGATATTTTCTCAGATTGCAATGACAGTCTTCTGATGTTTGAAATGCTTCCATCTTTGGTGGCAGGTTCCGTTCAAAGTATGGGTTTAACGGTCCTATGCTTCATCATGATTGCTGTAACTGCCTCACTGCTATCATAAAGTTGGTGTAGTTGTCACCACAAGATCATAAACTCCAGAAGAAACATAAACTTTCTATCATTCAGACTTGAATACGTTCTTGCTAGCCCTCAGATACAGAAGAACAGATATTTCTGTGCCAAGAGTTTCAAAATACATAACATACTGTCTCCAAGCCTATTATGAGACCAGCAGCAATGAACTTCCTCTCATTAGAGTTCAGAAGGTGATAATGGCATCCTTGAGCAAGATCTTCATCTGTTTTGTCTCATAAGTGCCCCACCTTCATCCCCACTGATAGCATGCACTCCACCATACTTTGGACATCTGGAACACGCACAGCGTTGAGTATCTGTCATGCAGTCACTGTCTGCACGGAGCAATTGGAGACTTATCCCAAGGCAGATGTGAAGTGAGTGTGAACAAACCAATAGACTGTCAACTGAACTTGCTCAGTGATAATCAACAGTCTTTGAGATGAGCACATCCAATTCCACTTCTCTCCCACAGTCTTTCTGGGGTTTGTGATTGTTGAGATGGAAACTATGCAATGTCACAAATAGTCTGATTTGCATAACCTTTTGCTGAGGTGGTGAGATGTCAGGGCATAAATGTATCCAAGTGTGCTCCAGCCATGAGGAATCTCTAGCCACAGTGTGCATCTGCTGTCACTGGGAACTGCCCGTTTTGAAGAATTGCAGTCACTGGTCAATAATGTGCCCTAATTTGCAGTTTTTCAGGATTTTCAGATAGTGAATACTTTATTACCAGATACTAAATACTCTTCAGATTGTCTTCTGTGATGATTGTTTATAGTATTGATTCAGCTATAAATCATATGTCTGGTGTCAACTTTATTAGTGTTTGTGTTCCATTAATGTGTGTTGGTATATTAGCCTTGGAGTTTTTGGCAACTCCAGTTACTTGAGGCATGGTTTTAGTACAATCACATTTTGTCACAAATGGCTATAATTAGGTTAATTAGTCATGGCTTCTATACAGCTTATTAGCAGGCTAAAATCTCCTTTTCTTTCAAGAGGAAGATTAAGTGCTGTAATAAATTGTTTCTTCAACAAAGCTTGAACAAAGTACTTCCCAGATTCATATTTCAAATTCTAAGTGGAATTTAGTATTCTGTCTAATTTTTCATAGGCGCATTGAAAATGCTTCTGCACAAAGAGCTGCACTTGCCAGGGATTTTAGGCCAAAATAGTTGTGCCAAAAGAAGTCCAATATTGATATTTGTGGCCCATTCTGTGCCTCCTATTTTGGGCACATTAACTTCAGTGAAAACCTCATTAGATGTTGAGGATGCTGAGCATACAAATAGCCTTATATGACTTGGCTTATTATTTATTACTATTATCTGATTAATAAAGCATTCATGCTAATAATGCTTTGCAGTGGTGCAACTGTTTTCAGCCTGTGAGACAGGTGCATCTGACACACATTCGGGATTTAGTCTCCTAGCTTCTTGTAAGTTCAGCAAAGAACTTTGCAGGGGCACAAATGACACATTTGTGCTGGGGGAGTTCAGTGTTTACTACTGAATGAAGAAACCCATGTACCTCTCAACAAGGGCACAACGTGCAAGGAAAGATAATATTTTTTATTAAATCTGTTGAAGTACTCTGAAAAAAATGGGCAAGTTTCAAGCTTGTAAGTACTTAGGTCTGAAGCAGGAACTGAATTTAAGTTAGGTACAAGCTGAGAAGAAACTGCTCTGAGCTTAACTTGATTGTGTTCATCAGTGAGCCAATATGAGAGAAAAGGTAATAGCAGCAGAGTCGCTGTAGAGGCACATTTGTTAACTCTAGTCCAAGGGGAAATCTTAGCAAAGGACACAGTCATTAGCCTCAGTGCAAATACTGCCTCTGGGTCACTGAGGTGTTAGTTAAAAGCGGAAAGGGGAGAAAATTATAACATTTAACAAATCTAGTGTCTTTGCTGAGTCCCTTGCTTTAGTGTTCAATATAGCTGGTCATGTTGGCTCTAAGGCTTGTCTTGTGCAGGTATTTAATAGGAATCTCTTGAGAAGGCAAAAGTATTGTTTAGTTTTAATGAGGTTTTCTGTCTTTTTTCAATTTCTTTTATAGCACATTATAATTTCCTCACCCTCTGTGTTCCCAGTGCTTCACTTCTAAGTTTTTATTTCTGTTGGTATTTCTAAAAACAAGCTTTTTGTGTGCAGGGAAGTTTGACCATTTTTCCTAAGACTTTGTGTTAGACCACAATGACACAATGAAGGCCACCACCACATGCAGTAGATGGCTTGGATGTTCTTGTTACAAGACTGAATTTACCCCTCTTAGACTTAACTATAACCATGTAGGTGCTTTCTTCTGTAGGTCTTTCGCTGTCTATTCTTCCTTCCCTCATTCCTTCCTTCCATCCAAGGTGAAACCCAGTCTGCTTGTTATGCTTCAGTTATCTGAAAGGTTAGGACAGAGCTCATCTTGAAATTCTGCTCTGAGCATGGATACAAAAATGGTATCATCAGGTTTCATGTCTGCTGGGTGGTACAGGCTGCATCTAGTCGAGTAAGTAAAACAGGCCAGCACTTGTTTTTTTGGCCCTGGCAGCAAGTGACATGGCACATCTTGATTCCATACAGCTAAACTTCTCTTGTCCCCTCACCAATGACTTTCTATATATTACTGTGAGTGGTCCGTGGACAGTGCCTATCCCTGGTTGGTGTCCAGGCCTTGTGTGCGAGCATGCTAGTTGGCCAAGAGCAAGTGTGATATAGGGACTGCAATTATGCTAGCAAACAGTACGGATCATGGTGAATCAGAGTCTGAAGTCATAGCTGCACCTCCTCGGTAGGCACGGATTCGGATCAGATTATTAGGTAAGGTTGGGGAGGTTTGTCCTCACTTTAGTCCTGTGTTAATGTAATCTCTCCATCAGAAGGGCTCATAAGCTAGGCAAACTCTTACCAGCCAAAATCAGCCCTTTTTTGATACTTCTGGAGGACTCCAGGCCATTAAGCCTGGCTCAAGATTGCGTGAATGGATTTCCCTTTGCCCCAGTGATCTCTGCTTAGTTCTCCCGTGCTCTGTCTCTCTCTGGCCCATACACATTGGAGAACCAGATCCACATTGCCCCTTGGTCCTCCGCCTGCTGCAGAGCCACAGTTACTCCTTAGTCATGTGTGCAGCTGCCTTCTTCCTTCCTTTCCACACCTCAGCAGCATGTTCCCATGAGCTTGATACTGGCAAATCTCAATCTCCTTTGTGCAGATACACATTTCCCAAGTCTGATTTTTCTTTGTGATATTTTCCGCAGTGCCTCTTTATTGCTGAATGCAGATGTGTCCCGTAGGATAAGTGAAGCTAGTTAATATACAGCAAGAATACACCTGGCCAACTCGGATTACTCCTTCAGCCCAATCATTTCCCTCATCTTTTTCTGAAGAGGAAGAATTTTCATTATGTAGAGATGAAAACGCTACTGAAAGGGCATTGTTTAATAAATGTGAAGTTGAATAATGAGCTCTAAATACTGAATTCAGCGTTCAAGGAGTAGAACAGCAGTAGACAAAGCAGTATATTAACTCCATATTTATAATTTTGCAGAATGCAAATGATAAGATTGTGTGTGTGGCTTATGAGATAAAATACCAAATCATATATTTTACATTTAAGAAAACTGGATTTTTCTTGACAAAGGAATAGAAAACTCTCTTCCAATTTTCACTTTATATACTTTCCAGGCACCTTGTTTTTTACTTTTTTTCCCAAAGATTAATTATGACACAATTTGCTGCATATATTGTATTCTTTGCCCATCAGCAAGGTCTTTTGATCAGGCTGGTCAGATATGAAAGGTTTGCAGCTCACTGCTTTATGTGTACATTCAAAATTATTATTATGCCAGAACATCATAGTCTTAATTAAATTTCTTCTATTAATTCCATTCTTTAGTTGTATAACCTTTTAGAGCATCTTTGATAGGAAAAATTGGTTATGACGCTCTGAACGGCATTTATCTGTTCACATCTAGAAGTTTCCTAAGGACACTCATCTGTTCTCACCATCACTCAAATCTCAGAGTTTCTGAATGTCTCACAGAAATGCTACTGAGAATACTTTTTCTTTTTTTTTTTAACTTTCTGGGTAATGATCTGATGTTTATCTGCATTCCTACAGCACATCAAGCATTTAAAGGTATATTTCATTGTTCTGAGTTGGAAATTGATGTTTTGCTGATTACTGTATGGTAGTATCAGCCTCTGTCTTTTTCTTTTAATCTGCTCTGCTATGGCATGGGACTTAGAAAGGTTCCTTCTCATTTCACTGGGCATTTTCCAAGAAAACATAGCCTAATCTGGCCCATCACTTCTCAGACCACTTCTGTGAGCCAGCTGCAAAGTCCCATGTTTCTGATGCACTAGAAAGGAGGCTTTAGGTAAACAGAAAGATATTTATACATAGTGTCATGACATGACACTACATGCATTTTCACCTCAGTATACTTTAGTCACAGGGAAAGAGCAATGAATAAAGGCAGGGGCATATAGTGCAGTGAGCTTATCAGTCAAATTTTATGAAAGGTATGAGGATTAAAAGAACATTTTTGGGCTGAGAACTGACTGAAATTTGAAAAACTCATTCTGTCTTTGTTTTATCTTCAGTAGAGATGTTCTTATGAGTTGAATAATTCAGATAGAACAGCTAAACAGAAAATAGTGCCTTCAGAAAATAAATAATACAATGTAAAATCTAGTCTGGGAAAGGTGGTAAATAATCCATCTTTTCTACACTAATTCTAATTAACAGTATTATTCAAAAGGAGTAATTCATCTACCTATACGTCTACTTTCTGAATGATCGAATCTACCAATTCCAGCTGGATGCAGGTTCAACTTTACTGTTGATTCAGGAGCTGTGTTTCTGCAACTGTCAGAATGCTGCTTTTTCTGAGGACGTGTGGACTACACAGAGAAATTAAGAGCATAAATAATATTTCAGAAGCTCCTATAAGCAGAACTTAAGATGCAGGTGGACAATATAAAGTCTTTAGAAGGTTCTTGGCAAATGGCTGAGGTTGTTCCTATTTAAAGCAGTCAGATAAACCTGGGCAGAGCCTAGACGTTTTGCTGCGAACCTCCACTAACATTTCAAATCCTTTCCCCTTCACTAGCCTGACTTGATTTGCTTGGGGCTTGTCTTTGCTGAAGTGTACATCCCTGTAAATGTTGTTATCAGGAAGTAGTTTTTTCAGAAGTGGGTAACTGCGAGCTCACTCATACATATTTGGAGCCCTGCCAAAATTATATTCCTGGACCACACTAAAATAAAAAAAAAAAAAATATATCTCTATATATAATATATATGTTATAATTCATAAAAACACGTCACTTTTTACAAGTAAGATCTTGACTAACAGTTGGAATTTAATCGTTTCACAGGTTATTCAAGCTGAGAATGTTTAATATCACTTTTTTTTACAGTGTTGTGAAGATGCATTTTTGTTATAGAGAGCCATGTGATGTTCAGTGTGTCCTTTATAGCCTTTAAATGTTAAGTATTTTTTTTAACTATATATATATATATATATAACAATATAAACAGTATTGATAAGAAAGTAAGACTGAAAATATGAATCAAATATAACCTGAAGACTCAAAGTAACAAAAAAAAAAAATTATATGACTTTTAGCACTGATCTCCTGGCTGCTCAGTCTGGCAGCACTGGTTTTACTTGCACTGCTTTACTTTCCACATTATTTATGTAAAGGAAGAGCATGTTCATGAGGGTCTGTTTCAGCTTCTCTTCCCCCAGAGGAGTTCTTAAGTCTGATGATTCTGGGGCATGATATTTTAAATTATGAAAATCATTTGAAATACAAAACAATTTGTTTTGATTTTGTTTTTGTTTAAGAATGGTTTCCTTCACAGCCAAAGATAAGAGAACATGGAGGAAATTTCTTTTTGACTCTGATTGACTATGCTAAGTGCTCTGCATAAGGGACACCATGCAAGCACACCTGCAGTTGCTCAGTAACATGAACTGAGGTTTTTTTTTTTCCCTCCATTTCTTTTTTTTTTCTTGAAGCTCATGACTGATACTCATTGTATTTCCTACAGCTATGGGGAGAAGGAGAGTGCTTTGTATTTGTGAACGTGATTGACTTAGATGAGGAACTATTGGGAAATATCAAAGTGAAGAAGCAAATTGTCTGTGATTTAGTGAATGAAGAATCATTCTTTCCAAGAAAGCAATGATCCATGCCTCGGCATGGTGTGAAGAGCCCTGCTTTCCTGCAGTAGTCTTATTTTGAGACATAAACTCAGAACCTTCCTTTTCCCAATTATCAGAAGTGACTGCGGTGTGGATTGCAGACATAGAAACTGGAGTCTTCCAATTCTTTTAGTCATATTTTGTTTTGCTAAACATTTTTGTCTTTCTCCATTTCCATGACAACTCTAAACAACCAAGTTATTCTCCATTACATTGGCAAAAAATAGTCGCAGGACATAGGTTGGTGTGTAGTACCCCATCTGCTGTCCCAATGTGCCGTTCATACTTTTACTCCTGCTGCTTGGAAACAGTGATATATCACCATTGGTCTAAGGTTTCCAAAAAATTTCAGAGTAGTGGCATTGAAAGGCAATTAATATTCACAGAAAGATTACTGATTGGGATCACTACACCAGCTTTTAAATAGTATCATCTCTTATTAATACCATCAGTCCTAATATACACAATTAAAGTAGTTGAGTAAAGAAAATTTTAGTATTAATTTATAGAATATAGAGTTTATATTTGCAATTAGAGCTTTCTTGATTCTAAAAGCGTGTTGTTCAGGGAGACTATCGTCTCTGATTACATGTCTGTCATTTTGTGAGAAGCAAAAAAAAATTTCAGAGTCTTCCTTGTTAACATCATCAAGAGATTTCTCAGAGCTATAACAGCATATGTTATAAAATAGTATTTTAAATAAGTCATTCAGAAGTCAACAGTGTTATAATGTTTTATATAAGCACTGGCGCTGATGAATCCATTGAGTTCAGCATTTATCATTGTATTCTGTTCAGCTAGGAGAGGTTCATCAGAAATATTTATGGCTGCAAGGACAAGATACCAGATCAAAACATACAGTGGTGTTGTTCTTAATTTCATTTTCTTATAATCTGTGTTCTTGTTTCTGATTTTCCATAGAAAGTGAGATGTGGCATTGATTTTGGAGCAAGTGCTTCTATTGCTGCAATTTCTCCATGTGCCAGTGCTAAGCCACACATTAAAACAACATCTTTTGTTGCATCTCTACTTTACTCACGTGCTTCTTCATGAAATTCTTAGGATTCTTGGGATGTTGGCATGGAGATCGTCAGCCTCAAGTCAATTCACATCATAGCTATCAAGTGGTACTACAAGTGCTCTGCTCTTATCTATGCCTTTTGTGGAGGTATTGATGAAGTTGTGTCTTTATGCAAGGCTTTATTTGTTGCAATAGCATACATAAGCATATAATAATAGCATGTGTCTGTAAGTATTTGTGTGCCAGTAGCTTTAATTATGGTCCTAGAGGACAAATTGTGGTCCTGTGGACCTGTGAGGAAAGGAGGAGGCATTTGTCTTCTTGGTGAATAGAAGGCTTTGCAGTAGTTGGATAGCAGCCTGCGTCTTTTTTGAAGGACATTCACAAGATGACAGAACTAAACTGTAAAGAGTAAAGTAAGGGTCAACAGTCACAAACTGCAGGTTGAAAGGTTCAGGTTGAACCTACTGAAAGAAAAAAAATCTTATTTCATGTGAGTGCAGTGTAGCAACAGGTCACCACGGGGTTGAGGGAGCTCCATTCTTGGAGATCAGCATTTTGATAGACAAAGCCACAGCTAACCTTATCCAGTATTATCTTTAATCCTGCTCTGAGTGTAGATTTGGACCAGAGATCCCCAGAGGTTTCTTGCAACCTTTTCTTCTTTGATTCTGTGAATCCATTTTCAAAAGATGCACTGTGTTGATGGCTCACACTGGGAGTAGCGATGAGACTTCTTTCCTTCTTTCTGTCATCTGATGGTATTTTCACTTCTAACTCATTTGTCTTAAGGAGCCTCTTTTTCTGACTGATTTCCTTCCCTGGTTCATTTTTGAAGTTTGTGATTGCTGAAGAAATTCCGTCTATTAGAAAAGATGAAGTTATAAACTGCTCTTATCTTATTGTTGGGAAATCTTTGCAGAGGAAAAGCATGGCTCCCCCATGGTTTTTAGAAAAAAATGGCCTTCAGCATCATCTGCCTCTTTTGCAGGAGAACCATATTCATGAGAATATCTGAGCAGTTCTATTAGGGCATTTGCATGACTTTAAAAGGCTTTTGGCAAGTACATATTTTTTCAGTTGGTCTGAACAAGGTGTGACACCAATGCTTTTCAAAGAGCTTTCCCAGTTACTTTTGATAGCAGAGCTATATGAAATGTAAACTAGAACATGAACAGTGTGGAACACCTCTATATGTCAGGAAGCTTCTGCTGTACTACGAGTGTGTCCTTCTGCTTCTGTAGAAGAGAGCTTATTCACTGTCTTTTATACTTTGCTTATCTTTTCCAATTCAAGTTCAACTGCTTAGAGCTTCAGATTATGCAAAATACTCCAAGGGTGTTTGTTTTGGCAGGATTTTTGCTTGAAATACACAAGAACCTTGCAAGCTGTGCAATGTGTTTTGCTACTACATGTTTGAAAGCTAATTTGGATTCTTTACTTCTCTGTATATTTTTTTATAGTTCCTTATATTTGTAGAAGGCTTTTTTCTTTTTAAATTTTTTTCTAGTTGCATTTTCATTGTAATTATCGTATATTCACTTCTTTGTTCATCTGTACATCATTTTGGGGCATTTTTCTGCTACTTGTTTCTGTTACTGGCTTGTAGCATGGAAAAATATAATCTTAGGGTGCATTAGACAAGTATAAGACTTAGAATCATAGAACCATAGAATGCTTAAGGTTGGAAGGGACCTCTAGAGATCATCTAGTCCAACCCCCCTACACACGCAGGGACTTGATTTTAGGTGGCACAGTGTGCTGTGCATGTTTATACAAAGGAAGCACCAACCCATTTACAGCTTGTGCTTGTTGAGATCTGTTGCTCTGTTGTTCCCATGAGCGCATGGTGAAATCTCGATGTCATGCTTTCACAGGCTGTGTGACCAGACTAGGAAGATAAAGAGGTGTATGCATAAGAGAACAAGAGGTTTATTCATAAGAGAACAGGAAAAGAAAACTATCTACATGTGTGTAAAGTAAACAAACTTGAATATTTCAACTGTGAAAAAGCTTTGGAAACTAGTTTTGGACAGGATGGTATATCTCACTCTGTTTAGGTTTGAATGCTAAGAACCCCAGCTAAAAAAAAAAAAAAAAAAAAAAAGTTTTAGCTTTCAGTGCTATGATTTTTGCAGCACAGTTTCCTTTGCATCTGTTGAAGCAGCAAGGAGGTTGCAAACCTCCAGCTCACAGGAGTGTCAATAGTATGTCAATAGTACGCAACAACCAGAAGAGGTCCAGAAATTCCAGGTCTCGTCCAAATCTTACATTTATGAGATAGCTAACATGAACAAGAGCCTATGACCTGAGATTCTGGAGTCTAGCTTTTATACTGGAAAGCAGATTTCCTTTTGCTTTAGATTATAGAGACCCACACTGTAGATGATACCAAACTTTTTCTTCTATTATGCCTTCAAATCTGTCATGCCATAGTGACTACATTGCAGTTGAAAAGGCCTAGGTGTAGTGTGTGTGCTCACTGGTTGAGGATTGTCATGGCCATGGTGGTGGGTAAGAGAAGAAAATTTACACATGTGCTTTCCAAATGTATGAAATATCCCTCAGTGGATGTCTGAAATATCTTCTCCTGTGGCCTTGGGAATTGTCCAGGATGATTCCTGTGACTGTGACAATGAGAGGACAACAGAACTGTGAACAGCTGAACAGACTGTCTCATCTTGGTTGGATTCTGGATCTGGTTTCCAGGCTCCAACTATAATTCCTCTGATACAGTAAAACATGAGCAGCTGGTAGTATTAGAATAGTTGTTCAAGGCCATGAAAGACTGTTGTTCTAAAGACATATGCTGAATTTTTCCAGGCCCTCTCATCCATGGAGGAATTCAGGAACCTGGATCGGGACATTGAGGGCTCTGCAAAACGATGGAAGAAATTTGTTGAATCAGAGTGTCCAGAAAAGGAGAAATTCCCTCAGGAATGGAAGAACAAGTCAACTCTGCAGCGACTATGCATCATGAGAGCTCTCCGACCTGATCGTATGACCTATGCTGTCAGGTGAGAGCACTTCTTTGCCGTCTCTGTAATAGTGTTGCTTATCAGGAGACGTTGGGTCTGTGTTTTCTAAAAAGCAGGAGGAATTCAGAAATACGTTTCGTCATATTCATCATAGAATATGAGCTCTGCAATATGGCTTGCTATAAAGGAGTCTTTGCCAAATAAGTTATTTCTTGACTCTTAACTCTCCAGTGCAGCAAACATATACAAACATTTAGTTAGAACTTCCTGCTTATGGAGACATGTTCATCAGGATTTCTCTCCTGGAGCTAATTTAACTCAAATATTGGTGATGATGATGAAAGTAGTGAGAACAGAGTGAGCAATAGTCATGCCTAGTCAGAAACGGCTATCATCTTACAGGGAATATACATCTGCTGGAATCTTCTTATACACTGCAACTTCTAGAATTCATTAGGGTCAGTATTAGTTGCTAAATTGTTTTTAACTTTTGTTCCTCAGGTCCAGGAATAAAGGGCAAGAGTAAAGGAAAGTCTTGTGGAGGGTGTTGGGTTTTTTTCCTCTTCTTTGAAATACAAAATTTATGTGATACTGGTTTGGAAAGCTGTAGTTATAAATTATGTAGTGAAGGTAACTAGGCAAATCTAAACTTGAAGATATGCAAAAGCAATATGCTTGTTACTAGAGAAACTAAAGGTCTTTCGCTCAACTAAGACTTGGATTTTTTTCCTTTCTGTCCCAGAATTTCATGACCTGACATTTCTGCTATGCCTCTCGTGCCACTGCCTTTCATTCAGTTTATATTACTCCACTATCTGGTGTGTGTGCATATAAATCTGTGTATAGCAGAATGTGCTACTTGGTCTGTGAACTAGGTTTCTGTTTATCTTTAAAAATGCACAAAAATGAAGAGAATTGAATTGAAATGACTTTCAATGAAGTCTTGTTATAGTCATTTTATTTATACTTGATCAAGTTAAATGCAATAATTTATCATAATGGTATCATTCTAAACCATCTATTTCTTCATTAGTTGCTCTTTTGGGATGCAATTCTGCATATGTTCTATCAGCTGAAAAGATTTTTCCTGTTATTTAGTTTGAGAAAAATCATCTCATGCATTTCTGCAAGTGCATCTTTCATTTTCAAGTTTAATCCATTCCTTTCCATCAAAGTATTCATATAGTTCAAAAATAACTAGTATATAAAGTTTCAATTCTTTTCTCTTTTATGAAAAGGTAAGAAAATCCAAGTTTAAAGATTATTTAAGTATTTTTAGGGTCTGGGAATGTCAAGCTTTTTTGTTAGGACAAGAACATTTAAATACTGGATGTTTCGTTTCTTCTCTAAAAGTAGGTTAGAACATCAATGAGTGCAAACAGTAACAGTTCCCAGGTCCTTCCCCAAATCTTTATAAATGTTTGTGGCTAAAGTTCTTCTTGAAGTTCAACATAGCTAGAAATGAGGCTTAAAAATTCAGAAGAGCTTTTGTGTAGGGAAATACCATGTTCCAAAAGCAAGCTTGAAATTGTTAGTGGGAACAATGACAGTAAAAATGCCTTTAACTTCCTGGTTTCTCCTTGAAGGCATCGTACTTTGTCAAACCTTTTTTCAGCTGGCAGTCTGGCTGTAATACATATTGTTCCATTAGTCAAGAAATTTACTGTTTCTAAGAAGTAGCTCTGTGAAAAAATACCTAATCCTTTTAATCTGTCCTTTTCATGTCAGTCATTAAATCTAGTACTCTAATACTAGTATGACAGGAAAGAGGTCTTTGGATGGAAACTAATACTGATAGCCACCAAAAGGCAAGTCTAATAGACATCTGGCACAAGCTTTCCTAAAAAAAAGTCAAAATTGTTTTCTCTGACTATACAAAGAGTGGAATATCCTGTAGAGGACTGTGGAGCTGCCATCTCCTATTGACTTCAACTTCAGCATCATTCATTTAGGTAGTAGTGTTTCATGATCGTGTGTGTCTTTTAATAAATTCATCAAGTTTTGGATAGTTTCTTCTACAGGGTCTTAGAATCCCACAAGTTCTTTTGCAGTTCTCAGTTCAAAGATCTCTTCCTTCTGTGTTACCTATTAAATCTACTTCCATCAAATTCCTTATTGATGATTGATGGACTTCACTAAAAGTGAAGTGAAGTGAACCCAACCTTCCTACCTCTCCAGGCATTTGAGTGCATTTAAGGAGTCAAGGACTGACACAGTAGACTAAATACAGGTGATTAGGGGCATTTTTTATGCCTTAGAGTATCTTTACCTCATCTCCATCTGTCTTCCTGTACCAGACTCCTGTGTGTCCTGTGTCATAAGTGTGAGCTCCCTGCAGATGCTCTAGGATGGTTTTTGGTATCTAAATGGCATAGACACTATCTTTCCTCCAGCCCTTGGCAGATTTTTTACATTTCCCCATCTTGGAAACTAGGTTTGTAAGCAGATCCCCAGATTTGTAAGCAGCGCAAGCTCTTTTATTCCGTAGACCTAAGGAGACATCAGGAAAAAATACATTCTGACTCACTCTTTAGAGTTTATGTAAGGACAGTGCTCTGCTATCCATCAGCAAGCAGCAAGAAGGATTTTCCATTGTAAATGTCTATTTTGCAGTTCAGTCTTATCAAAGAATATCAACAAGGGACTTCCTGCAACACTTTGTACTTTCCTGTTCCATATGCATGATGATGTAAGCTCAGTCCATCAGCTAACAGAGTATAATGTGGCCTTGGTGAAGTTCTTCCAAACTCATTAGTATTTCCATCCTGAGGGACAGACCTTTGGCAGAATGCTGAAGGAACGAGGGCTTTGGTAACTGACACTTCCAGCCATGGTTATGACATTTATATGGACTCTTGAGATGATGAATCTCAGGCAGTCTTAGCTATATATAAGCCCAGATCTGTAACAGAGTTATTTATCTCAATGGACATTTTGCCTTTTATTTTTACACCTTTTCTTAAATCTTTGTATGTGTACTATGGGCAACACTTTTGAGTACTTCCTTTGAAAGATAGAGATTAAGCACTTTTCCACTCTGTCATGCATTCATGGCCCAATTCCAAGTTCCCAAGTCATGTTACTTCCACATGTTTCTGAATCTACTCGACATCATTTCACAGGGCCAAGACTTGCTGCAGAACAAGAATGCTGTGACATTGTATCTGGAAGACTTCCATACATTATGTGAATTGAAGCTGCTCTTTAGCAAACCTTGACCAGAAGAGAAAAATGCAAACCTGAAAGAAGTACCAAGCAAAGGAAGCATTTTCTGCTTCAGTCCCTTGGGCGTTTCTATTCCAGCTGTCCTTCTACTGAAGTTCCCCTGAAGCAAACTCTCAGCTTTTCTTAGAAGATATTTAACTGTGGTGTTCCAATATCATCCACTACTTAAAAACTGGTTAATTTTTTTCTTCCCCCAGACCTGAGTTTTTCAAAAGGCTCAAATGATGCATCTTTGCTAGAAGACTGCCCATTCCTGAGATTTGAATATAATGTTCCTACCTCTGAATCAATGTTCAGTGCATTCTTTTTTTCTAAACCAGTGATTTTGGTAAGCTCACCCCAGGGAAATTCAGCCTGCAAGCTCTCCATATTCTGTTCAGACAGCTACTGTAGAGCTTAAATTTTTACTGTTCACTCTATTGTGTTTTTCCTTGTGGCTCTCATGCAGAGGCTAAACTAAACGCATCAGATATTCTTAGAGCTCTTCCCTTTTATCTTTCCCGAACAAAGTCGTTTTGTAAATCATCCAGACTTTTGTCGCTTTTGGCGATAAATTTAAAGGAAGACAGTTTCCTCTCAAAGGCTGTATGGATTACAAAGTGCTCTGAAGTTTTCTATACATTAAATTAACTATTTCTCCTCTCCCATATTACGTTTGTCAGAAGTAAGTCAGTGTTTGTACTGAATCTCTGAGCACAGCGTAGTGCTGATAGGTATCAATCTTTTCATTTTCTGTGATTTGTCAGATATTACTATGCTACATGTCCTTTTACACCTATAGAAAGTGCCAACCACTGCTACTGACTGATAGTTTCTGAAGTCCAGCCTGCAGATCATCAATTTTTCATCAAGTTTCTCATTTGTTTGAATAAACAAAATTAGAACTACTTAATTCTTGTCTGTGGAGGAATTTGTCTTTTCTGAGCAGTAATTGACTGGCAAAGTTATTATTATTTCTCACAGAGATTTTGTGGAAGAAAAACTTGGCAGTAAATATGTAATAGGGAGATCCCTGGATTTTGCAACATCCTTTGAGGAATCGGGACCTGCAACCCCGATGTTTTTTATCCTGTCCCCAGGAGTTGACCCATTGAAGGATGTGGAGAAGCAAGGTAAATAAATCATGTCTCTAGGCATATCACGGTATTGCTTTTTATCTTCTGTATAATTATCTTGGCATGATGTTCCTGCTTTTTTTCTTCTTCTTCTTCTAATCTCTCTGTAGATAATGGAATAATCTGGTAAAAAGAGATAATTGTGAGAAGATACGATTGTTTCGTACTGTTTATTTTTCTTTTCCAGTTTCCTTTAAGAGTTTTGGATTTTCATCTAAAGTTTGACTCAAACTTCATTCTTTTCTGCATTTCCCGGAGTCCCAAGGTGGTTCACAGTGCTGTGGTTTCTAAGTTCTCTTGTACAAAGCCTGTACAGTTTTCATCAGAAGCATCTAATATGCTCTCAGATGAAAGTAAACAATTTTCTGTAACACTCTTCTGGGTAGATGAAGAGTTTCCACTTTTTAATCCCATCCTTACTTGTTGTTTATAGTGTGGACAGCCAGATGTAGTGCAATCAGCTGGCTTCCAAGCCCAGGGGCTTCATGAGGGGCGCATTATTTAAGATGAGTTTTCAGGGTGCACCAGTTCCCTTCATCAGTACCTGGTCTCTAAAGCTGATGAGATGTAGCATTTTGCTCTGATTCTTGGCTCCACTTTGAAAGAATTGCTTTGTTCAGCCTAAACAACTCATGAGAAACCTGGAGGTCTAACTGATCTCTAGATTAAAGAAACCTGAGGCTTCTTGGTGTAGGCCACCAAAAGCTCAGATTTCATGTCAGCTGCCTTTTCAAAAATGAATGGACTCTTAACCTCATTGCTAGTGCTAGTATGTACTGGCAGGGCACATTTCCCCACTGAATAATGTCTTCTTCAAAGCCTGTTTAATCAGCACGGCGTTCTTTTAATTTCCTGTAATTTCAAAATATATTCTTACACAAGGTTGCAGGGGAATAATGCTCTTTAAACAAGAAGCACTTTGTAATATTGTACCTTTTTGTTGATACCACTCTGCAATTAAAAGAAGTTTGGAAGAAGCCACTGCTGTTTTCAATGCTTTGGCAAGAAGTGTGTGGGAAACAAGATAACTATTATAAGAAGTGTGATAACTCTTCTGTGAGGATTTTTGATAAGGCTGAACTCTGCCTTGCTGCTGCAGCATGAGCTCAGCTATTCTGCATGCAAATCCTGGTTAAAAAAAAAAAAACGCTGAATATTTTTCTCTTTTCTTTTAGGCAAGAAACTTGATTATACATTTAATAACAGGAATTTCCACAATGTTTCCCTTGGACAAGGTCAAGAGGTAGTTGCAGAGCAAGCTCTAGATCTGGCTGCTAAGGAGGGTCACTGGGTTATCCTTCAGGTATGGTGTCATTGGAAATAGTGGTATAATCTCCCAGGTTACTTAATACTGATCAAATTAGTGACAACAGGATATCATTCATTTCTTATGGGAGATGGGACAATATATTTTCTGTCTCATGTCTCATGATGTCTCTCACATCAACACTTTCTGTTTCATGACACCACCTACCACTTTTATAGGGCTCAGTTTTCTTGGTTTTCATAGAGTCATAGAATGCTTAAGGTTGGAAGGGACCTCTAGAGATCGTCTAGTCCAAGCCCCCTGCACACGCAGGGTCACCTAGAGCCTGTGGCTCAGGACTGCGTCCAAGCGGGTTTGGAAGATCTCCAGAGAAGGAGACTCCACAACCTCCCTGGGCAGCCTGTTCCAGGGCTCTGTCACCCTCACTGTCAAGAAATTTTTCCTAAAGTTCCTGTGGAACTTCTGGTGTTTCGGTTTGTGGCCGTTTCCTCTAGTCCTGTCAGTGGCCACCACTGAGAAGAGGCCAGCAACACCCTCCTCACTGCCTCCCTTGAGGTACTTATAGACACTGATAAGATCCTCTCTCAGCCTTCTCTTCTTCAGGCTGAGCAGGCCCAGCTCCCTCAGCCTTTCCTTGTAGGGCAGATGTTCCAGACCCCTGATCATCCTCATAGCCCTGTGCTGGACTCTCTCCAGCAGCTCCACATCCCTCTTGTACTGGGGAGCCCAGAACTGGACACAGTACTCCAGGTGTGGCCTCACCAGGGCTGAGGAGAGGGGCAGGATCACCTCCCTCGACCTGCTGCAGACGCTCTTCCTAATGC
>VZSV01000170.1:1129963-1172247 GCA_013398735.1 Nothocercus julius | reverse complement strand
TCCCTCCCCTTCCCCTCCCCTTTCCCTTTCCCCTTCCCTTTCCCCTTCCCTTTCCCCTTCCCTTTCCCTTTCCCTTGTGATTTTATCAGGTTATTACCCCCACCTGCATGGAACCAGACACTTTTTTTTTCTGTTCATAAAGTAAGATGATGTGCCTGCAGATTTGAGATAGTCTGAGTCTTCACACAGTCCAGGCTGGAAAACAGTAGAGGGGTTGAATCATCTTCTACCTCTCTTTATGTCTATCTAGATGCCCTTATCCAGCAGCTCTTGCTCAGAATTCAAAATTTGCCTAAGAAAAACATAATAAGGCAATGATTTCTTATGTTCCTCCACCCCAGGTAAGGGGAGGGTCTTATGGAGTGATAAGGATGTAAACTAGTGCAACATAAACTGCAGTCTGGTTTGGGGAGAGAGTTTTGGGAGTGTATGAAGGCTTGAGTCATAGGAAGGTGAACATGTAGATCTTTCTCAAGTAGAAGAATTAAAGGCATCCCATGAGATCAGTGGCAGGCAGGCTTAAATGGAAGTAGGTGGTTATTTGATTGGCACGTAGCTCAGATGTGATTTGTGTTAATGTAGTATTGTCTGTGTTATGTCATTACTGATAATTGACATAACATTCAATTATTGGGACCACATATGTGTCATTAGTCATGTTCTGTCAAGTTGTGTTATCTGACTACTGAGAACTAATTTGTGAGGCTTTCTGCAAACCTATGAATGCTCTTCACAGCAGCTCAGTCCTTGGAATATAAAATTTACCTTGTTTGAGCCTTACACTTATTTGTCTGTTTCTTTTGCAGAAATGTCATTTGATCAAATCACGAATTCTTAGTGTATGCTTCACTGCATATATTCTTGTTTTCCTTCTCTTCTATCACAAAAGGATAATATATAGATGCACTTGATTATGATTAGATTAGAAATATTCCTTAAGTTGACTGTTAGAAGACAGTGATACTGACAAATAGTGAACGTTGATGTCATATCAGCACAAGTTAAAGCAATTATTTTTCAGCCATCTAAAACCCCAAAAGCAGATGTAGGAAGAAAATACCAATTAAAAGTGAAATTACTTATGGTCATGTACATAGTCTATGATTAAACTGATATTTAATGCACTGTTTTTCTTCTGCTGTTCCTTTGAGATGTTCCCCTAAACCACTAAATCTCTGTGGCTAGCTGAAACATTTTGGTTGCATGTTTCTGTCCACTCCTGTTCCATTATCGAACTGATGCTTTTTGAGCGAGTTGATTACCTGCACCCTGGGGATTATCTTCTCTCTTGAAATCCTGAATGCTTCAGGCAAGCCCTAGTGCATTAACAGTTGGCTATAATTCCATTCTGAATTTTGTTTTTCCCACAGTTATAATTTTCAACAGAACCACTCTTCCTACTTCTCCCTAGAACATGATCCCTTTTTAACGTGATTCTTTTGTTCGAGCATCTGCTATTCGTCCATCCCCAAATACCCCTAGCTCCATTTGATATAAGAATCTCCCAAATCCTTTCAGGGAAGGATGCTGAACTGATAAATTTCTAAACAAGCAATTCACTCTGGTTGGATGAATCAGGTCTGAGGCAACACGGCTGCAGTGTGCGAGATGTCCATGGCCTCCTCCAACATTTATTTATCTTTTCTTATGTTCCTGGAACAGCTCTGACTGTTTCTAAAGTTCCAGCAGACTTACAAGGCAAGATTTTCCTTGGCTAAAGCAACTTTCCTTGGGAAAAGTCATGTTGGTTCCTTCCCATTTCATCAAATATTTACTTAGAAATAGTGCCATCTGAAAATTAAACATGTAATTCTGCATAAGCTCCAAACACTTAGAAACACTGGTTCAGTGGAAGCAATTCCACATTACAATTATGGGAAAGGAAGAGGCATCTCCAGGAGGCAGCTCACCAGACCTATTTTAGACAAAATGCTGTAAAGGGAATTTACAATTGCAAGCTCAGATTTGGATGTTCACCTCTAAATAACCCAAGCTGGAGAAAGAATTTTAGATGCCCATGTTAAGTCTAATTCATGCCGTTTGTGTGTTAATTCAGTTGCTTGTTGCAGTTTCCACCAGTTTGCCTAGTACATTAAATCAGCACTTCCGTGTTTATGTTTCTTCGTGGTAGCTTCCATCTGTTTAATTTATTAATTTGCCCTGAAAACTTTCATCTGCTGCTTCAGTCAAAGAAAGTATTTCTGATAAGGTATTTGGAGCATCTGTCACACAAAGAGAGACTGAGAAAGCTGGGACTGTTTAGCTCAAAGAAGAGGAGACTCAGGGTGGTTTATCAATGTATATTATAAATTCATGATAGGGGGAAGTAAAGGAGACATAGCAAAACTCCTCTCAGTGGTGCCCACTGGCAGGAAAAAGCACATGGAAAGAGAAATACAGGAAATTCCATTCAAATATAAAAAGTTTTTTTTACTGTGAGGGTGGCCAAACCCAGGAGAATGTTGCTAAGAAGGTTGAACGAGATGATCTCCCAAACTGCCTCTGACCTCAGCAATTTTGTGAATCTGCCCTTGTAAAAAGAGCTGTAATGCGAGACCCTTCCCTGGCTCTGCGATGAATATTCATGCCAATAGTGAAGTGCTTTGTTATGGCCTTTCCTTTCTTGGGCACATAATGTGCATCTCAATCAGCTTTTAGTTTTATAGGTTCTCTGGTACATTTCTGGCTTCTGGAATAGGCTTTATCATTAATTTTTATGGTCATTAGAAGATCGTTTCTTAAAATCTTTTTTTGGCATATCTGGATTTTACAATGTTTTCTATTTTTCTAATTTGGATACAGTTTCCACTTTCTGAAGACTATCATTTTACTCTTAATAGTCTCCATTATTCTGCTATTTAACCATGAGAGTGCCTTTCTAGTCCTTTTTACAGATGATACACATTTTTTCCAAGCCTCTAATATGATTCCTTTATGTAATTTACTTGCCACCTGCAAGCAGTTTGTCTTTTTGGCATCTCCTTTTAATATAAGCTTAGCAAGATCCTTGTCCTGTCTTTGAAACGGGTAAATAACCTTCCAGACTGCCTGTTAACACAGCCAGCTTGGATTGCACAATTGACTTTTAAATCGGAGTAGTTTTTAGCCCATGAATTCCTGCTGTGCGTTACCTGCTCCGTTCCCAAACTAAGAAAAGCTGTCCTCTTGTCCAAAGACTGCAACACTATATAGGATTCTAGCTTGGAAATTGAGGCAAGTCTTCATTCATTTCACATATCTGTATAATTCTGACAGTTATGTCTAATTAATTGCATGAATAAAAAAATATTTTATAATAAGGAGTCTTTGTAAAATCACCTGCTTGACTGTTTTTTGTTGTTGTTTTTCTTACTGTCTGTCACTGATATTGAGGGTCCTCACCATTATTCTGTTAAAAAACATTTTTCCCTTGAGCTTGCCAAATCTGGGAAGATAATGTTATATTATCAGCCATATATTACTGCAATAAATAGGAGATTATCAGATTACCAAGAACAAAACAATCCACAGGCTGCTTCCTTAATTTCTGGTTATTTATCTTGATTATTTTAAATTTAAAAATTCCCTGGACATGCCAGGATATTTGAGGCTGTGAGTTACATGGAAGGAGTACTGGGGAAAGTATCAATTTCTTTAGACCTGATGGGCTCTTTTGTTTATTTTTATGATGAATTTGGTGCCTGCTCTGTGTAGTTGTAAAGGAGGGTGACTGATGACTGTCCTCTTTGCCCCTACCAGAACATCCACTTGGTGGCCAAGTGGCTGAGTTCCCTGGAGAAGAAGCTCGAACAACACAGTGAGGGCAGTCACCAGGATTTCCGCGTGTTCATTAGTGCGGAGCCGGCACCCTCTCCTGACAGCCACATCATTCCTCAGGGAATCTTGGAGAACTCCATCAAAATCACTAACGAGGCCCCAACTGGGATGCATGCCAACCTGCACAAAGCCCTTGACAACTTCAACCAGGTATGAGCGCTAGCGGAGTTCAGTGCTAACAACACAGGACAGGCTGGCAAATTGTCTTGAAGCCACTGGATCCCCCCAGGCATGCAACGTGATGTGTGCAGAAGAAGACATTCCCAGGCAGCTAATGTATGAATCCCATTATATCTATACCTCCAGCTTCATCAACCCTTCCTCTCTTCTCCAGGAGCAGGGCCCAGCTCTGTCTCCTCTTTACAAGCTCTGGTGTTCGCAAGAGAGGACTCAGGTAATCCTGAATGGCTTCATTCCTCCAGGTTGTCACAGATACCCCACTGTGTACCTACTTGTGAATTGATGAATAAAGATAGCTGCTTTACTCATCAATTGATGATCAATAGAAAGAGTTATTTTGTTAAGGAACCAAACTTCTGAATGCAGCACCTAGGAGATTTCTAGCATGTTTTGACTTGATTTCTGTGTTTCTTTTTTTGCTTTTTGAGTTGGACACTGCCAATGTTACATTTAACACCCCAAAATATAGAGAAACAAACAAGGTTAAAGCTTGCCTTCTTGCCCATCTGTTTAACTGGTCTCTGGTGTTCAGACCTGCTGTTCCCAAGATATGGGCACATCCCAGACAACTTCTCAGAGGGTGATAGTGGGACGTTGTGTTGTTGACCCAAATGCCTTTTAGCTCAAAACCTTGTTAACATCAGAAGGATTGTGAATTAGAGTTGAAATCTCTCTGCAGGGAGGAGTGACTTTTCCACATGGGGATAAAATAGACCATCTTGGGTATTGCTGGCTCACAAGAATAGCTAGTGGTAGGTTGCTTGCTGCTCTTATTGCATGGTATCCTGCAGTCATCACATTATATTGGCCTCTGTTGTTTCCCTTGGTTGCTGGAACTTCAGCAGAGCTATGAAGAGAACATGAAAGCATAGCATGTGGAGATGACTAGCAAATGATCTTTTCCTGAGAGCCACAAAGGATGGGTAGGGAGCAAAGTTGGATTCATTATAACTCTATTATTAAGTAGAAACTTCATGTGTGATTAAACTAGCCAACATTGTGAATTTGCTCAGTTATTTTGTCTGCAGGACAGGTTACTGCCAAGAACAGCAGAGAATAGATGATGTGCTGGTGGCTCACTAGAGAATAGTCTTAGCTTTGCATGAGTGCTGGAGCCTGTTGTATTGTGCTGCTAAGGATAAACCACTCACATTTATGATTATACCTTTCTTAGAGAAACCATTGCATTCTGCTGCCTTGAATCCCCGTTACCTTCACTCACATCCTGCACTGCCATTCCCTTGGCATGCTGAGCTCTTGCTCAGCAGCCAGGTAGGCCTGAAGGTGTTCTCACACTTTGGACTCTTTGCATCATAACTGATGTCTCCATTCTTTGGTGACTGAGTGCCAGGAGCACACAGGTAACATCTTGCAAGATTCCTCATTCTTTACTCTCCATGCAGCCTGTTGGAATTTGGGACCCTGCTCGTCTGATCACAGCCTGTGGTGGACCCAAGGCACCTGTCCCCAGATGAGGACAGGTCACAGTCATTTTCACATTTAGACACTCTGGTTCGGGGGAAATCTTGAGTGTGTGAGCTGATGTCTCTGAGCAGGTGCAGCTGGGAGGAACAACACAGGGGTTAATTCAAATAGAGATTATTCCATTTTTATCTACTGTCATTCATCATCTTGAATTCCACAAAAAGTCCTGGAGAGCAAGGGAGGGGAAAACCTTCACCAAAAGTAACATTTCCATCCTGCCTCTGCTCATTTCAATCAGGTAGTAATTAACATTTTCTAGGTTGTCAGAGTATTATAAGATGCCTCTGATCACAAATCCTGGAGCAAGAGGGTGGGGCCCCTTTACACCTCATTTCCTCGCATTGTACAGACTGGAAGTTCAAATTTAGCTTTCAGCTGAAAATCACAAGGAAGGCCTATTATTGTGTGCTGGGAATATTGTTCAGCTTTGCAGCTAAAGAAAAAAGCACAATTAAATAGAGAGGCTAAATGAGACAGAACTGAATTCTTACTCAGTTTCCATTCAGGCAAGCTCTCTTCATGTCCAGGGATGATTTTTTTTTTGTTGTTGTTGTTGTTGTTGTTGTTTTTCCAAAAGGCAAAATGAGCTCCACACATATTTGAACCTGTCCTCTCAATAAGGTGCTAAGTCAGGCTATTGATAGCAAGGGGATCTTAGAGAGTCTTGTCTGATCAAGAAGAAAACAGGGCCTGGGTTCTTCTTGACCATCTTATTCTTCTTGCCAGGGTCTTGCAAGCTATATAGCATGGGGATTCCCCCTTTTCAGAAAACAAACAAAACCCTTGAGCTACGAATTGCTGCTCATTAGAGATCTAACACAGCAGATTTTTTAAGTAATGAAAGGCAATCACACAGGAGCATTTTATAGGCCCTGTTGCATAGGCTGGGATAGCTGTGCCCTCCTGCTTGGCCCCTTGCTCAGGCAGCCCTGCGAGTTGGGACTGCTGTGTTGTGTACACATGGGTTCTGGGAAGGGTTTGCACTGAAGTGGGTGGAAAGACATCTACAACCTTCCCAACAAGTTCACCTCCCGTTTGAGACCTGGAGAGCAGGGTTTGCAGTTGGGTCCTTGGCAGCGTACCTGGATCTGAGGTCCTGGAATGAAGACTCGCTCTGAAGAGAGGGTGCTGCTGATGCTCCCTTCCCTATGGTATTGCTGGCCATGGGCAATCGCACAAATCATCCCCAGTCTTGGGGCAAGGGAGCTACCGCTCAGCCATGGGCCACTCTCGCCATCTCAGAACTCAGACAGCTGAACAGTGGTTCACCCTGGTGCTGTGCACACAGCTCTGTATTCCCTTTTCTGTGCTCTGCTCACCCCAGCAGTGATCTTTGTCCCGCTAAAAATGAGCCTGGGCACCTCAGCTGCAACTCCTGGCCTGGCCCCTGTAACCATCAATTGCAGTTCCTGAGCACCATTTGAGGCTTTTTAGGAACCAGTTAGGAACCAGCGTTTTCATTGATTAAATGACTCAGATTCCCACCCCTGCAGCTCTGGCATCACAATTCTGCCTACTCACTTATAGAGATTTCAGACTTTAAGAGTAGCCAGCAAGGTGAGAAATGAAGCACTGGGTGTTGTGCTAGCTTTGAAGGGATGGATTTTTTTTTTCTTTTTCTTTTTCCCCACAAACGTTTGATCTGCCCTGCTTGGACCTGCGTCAGTTCCTCCCATTCTTGCCTTAGCATGCTAAGTGGGTCCCCCCTCCAAGAGGCTATGCCAGCTGTGAATATGCTGCTGCAGTACATAGGCAGGCTGGCTTTGTGCAGAACATAGTCTTTCTGGGGTAGCACCCTGCTCCTTCAGTTCTACAGCTCAAATAAAAATGCTGCCCAAATGAAATCTTCTGTATCCAAGGTACAAGCCTGTGATTAATTCTTCCAGGCACAGTCCACATCAGCTGGACCCCTGCCTAGCAGCACTGCCCCAGGCCCAGGCTTGGCACATTTGCTTTGCTCAGTGCTGTTCTCCATGCCCTTGATGCGAGATGTGGGCCTTGCACAAGGGATGGTGCACTGGATGAGTTCATGTTTCCTTCCCCTCCTACCTGTCGGCATGTTATCCTGGACAAAGTCACTGTGAGATGGAAGAATTCCATGCAGATGAAAAACTTTTAATCTGGGAAATATGCATCAGAACTTGCAGAAAAAAAAAATTGTGGTGCCACTCACAAAGGTAGATAACTAGAGAATGTGTAAATTATGCAGAAATGAATGGATAGGGCACGTCATTTCATGCCCATCCAAAATCACCTGTCTGTGAAGCCCTGAGAGCCACAGAGACAGAGGGCAGAACAGACTTTCACAGCCCATCTCTCTGCCTGTATTTCAGGATACCCTGGAGATGTGCACTCGGGAGAATGAATTCAAGAGTATCCTGTTTGCACTCTGCTACTTCCATGCCGTCGTGGCAGAAAGGCGCAAATTTGGCCCCCAAGGTTGGAACCGCTCTTATCCCTTTAACACTGGAGACCTCACTATCTCTGTTAATGTGCTGTATAATTACCTAGAGGCCAACTCAAAGGTAGGTGAATCAAACATGGGCTGTTGATGGCTTTTAACTGCTAGTGATGAACTGGCTTGTGCTGAAAGCTCTGGAAAGTTTCCTTAAATGACAATTCCCTTGATATCTTTTGGCTTTCACAGTTTGGTTTATCTTTGGGGTGAGGTAGGAAAACTCCAGAGCCACTTTTATCTGTAGAAACTCACAATTTGTATCAAGCAGCATCTATCTTTATGAAACGTCTCGCGGGCATAATGGAGGTCTTGGAGGTCTTTGGTTTCATGGTTAACAAAACAGCATTTCAATGGGAAATGGCACAAAATGTATGTTGCAATTCAAGTTTTCCTAGCTAGAATTTGTCTAATGTTTGTTTGCTTAGAAAATTGAAATAGCAAAAACGAAACACTCACTGCGCAGCTCAGTGACTGCTGGTGGAGCTGCCCAAACTCCTTTGTGCCCTCTGTTTCGTTCTTCAGGTCCCATATGATGATTTACGCTACCTCTTTGGTGAGATTATGTATGGAGGTCACATTACAGATGACTGGGACAGACGGCTTTGCAAAACCTATTTGGAAGAATTTATTAAGCCAGAAATGCTGGAGGGAGAACTTTTTCTTGCTCCAGGATTCCCTCTCCCAGGAAACATAGACTATAATGGTTATCACCAGGTAAGTGCTTTGTTTTCTGGCATTATTTACACCCGTAACTGTAATGTCTTCCATAACTGTCCTATAATCTGTCTTAGGAGGCAATGAATAGTATTTCAATTTTCAAGTCACCTCCTGTTATTTCCCATTATTTTTTTTTTTTTTTTTTTTTTTTTTTTTGTAGACATTTCAGCATTCCCTTGGATAAACCAAGTTTAATGGTAATTTGCTACTTCATCATGAGCTCATTCTGTTCATGCATGAATAGAACAACTGTATTGGTTCTTGAGACTTGAACATGTCTCTTAGAAAATTACATCCAAATACTGTTTGCTAAAATGGCCCTTTCAAGCTCCTTTTATCATCAGCTTTGATGAGAAACACCGAAGGGTTGTGTTGATCTACTTACTGATCTCATCTGTTCTTTGTACACAAATGTGGCAGCAGACAAACATCTATTAGGTTGTTTTGTTCATAAAACCTAACTACAGGATGCTAAATTCCCACATGAGATTTCAGAATATTGATGCTGCAATGCACAGCAGATAATTGCTAGAGAAGGTCCAGGCCTGAGACATGTAGCCAAGTCAAACTTTAACAATTACCAAATTTTCACTGTAGGAATTGAGGCAATTCGTATTTCTATAAACAACAGTACATTTCTTTGTCCTGTCAGTTTGCTTATGTTTCAGCCATGACTTTCTTGGATGGGTGATAATACTATTACCATGTACTTTGAGGACAAAGTGCCTTGATCTTTCTATCTAACCTGATCCCTGATTTTTTGGTCCAGTACATAGATGATGCCTTGCCTCCTGAGTCTCCTTATCTGTATGGCCTCCATCCGAATGCTGAAATTGGATTCCTTACGCAGACTTCAGAGAAGCTCTTCCACGTCGTGTTGGAGATGCAGCCACGGGACACCAACATGGGTGAAGGAGGAGGGGTGACCAGGGAAGAAATGGTGAGGGCGGTAACAGGGGAAACAACTGGATTGTGATAACTGTCTCATGTGTGAGCAGCCCTGTCTAATTCAGACTTCCTTCACACCTGTTTATTATAACATGTTCTGTCTTTTTCTGCTGCAAATTGAGTGTTTGGAACGACCAGCCTCATATTATGCAGAACATCACCAGAGCAGAATGTAATTGGATGATTGTTGCTAATAGGACAGTGGCTTTTAATTACCCCTGAACTACATTGCCTTCATTATCATCTCATGAAGACATTGCAAATAAACCTTCTGTGGCCTCCGCTGTCTCTGAGCCACCCATCCCTGGGCACCACATGCGACTGGCATACCAATGACTCTCAGATCTGCCGGGTATAACATGCCACCTGGATCTTAAGGCACCACTTACACTGCTGCCAGGTCCACCAGGTCCAGCCTGGCCCTCAAGCTCCCTAAGAGCCCTATAATTCCTTAGTTCCAGATGAACTTATTTATTATGCTTCTGTATCAGACTGATCTCAGCCCTTCATCTCAAAACTCACAGCTCATTAAAATCTGACCGAAGCACTCCTAACAGGTTTGGAAACCAGCCAACACTCTTGCCATTTTCCACAAGTACCCAGTACTTTTCTACAAGTACCTAGTAGTCTCCTGCACGCGTAGTGGAATGAGGGGATGCCAAAAGGAGCACTGAAACTTTTGTGGGCTTCTCGATCTGTGTAAAAAGAGAAGCTGCTTGGAGGAGACCTGGATGTCTCCCCCACTGTCTTACCTTGTGACTCCAGAGATGGTCACATAGCCTATTCTTTCCTCAGTCTCTCTCGTTATCTCAGCTAAAACTGTCACTGGCCATACCCTTTTCTTCTCAGTCTCTTCAAGAGAGTGTTTGACTTGTTGTCTCTTAGCTCCTTTGTTTGAGGATTTCCAGGCCCTTGTTTTCTTGGGAGCTTGCAGGGAAACTGTAATTTTTCTCAGGCTCTGACAAGTCCAGTTACTCCCACAGCCTTCCAAGGACTCCTTACAGAAAATGAAACGTAACTGTTGTAAAAAAAAATCAGAGCAGGAGAGTTTTGCAGGGAGGGATTTCAAACTATAGGATATTTCTATAATGCACCTGAGGCATGGCTCAAGAGCTCTACGAGCCTAGCTTTAACTTTAACCAGGTAGCACACGTGTGATAGCAAACCAAATGTTCTCACCCTCTCATATGGTCCGATACATATGCATGGATGTTTTCGAACAGGAGCAATGGGAGGAAACTGGAGTACAGAATCCAAAATATAAATGTTGATGGACACAGTAAGGAAATTACACAGGGCTCGCTCTGTCTCTGAATGGCAGCTGTCATTGACACCTGGACTCCAGATTTTGCACATCGTATTTTAGAATTACAATTGTAAATGCATAATGCATTGTAGAAAAAAAAATGCTCGAGAAGTCTGGCTCATATATGAGTGCAAGGGTAAAGAAAAGGAGAGTGTAAGAGATTTCTGTACCAAGCTGCCTAATGGTTATCTTAAATCATTGTACCTGAGTGACATGGCTTATACCACCAAGGTTAAAGGCTCCGTGTCCCATTGTAAACCAGAAAGATTTACTGTTGTATTTACTTTTAAATACTGGAAACATCCTGTTACTTTGGAATTTTTCCTGCTTAATATTTATGGATTTAAGACACTGTTTCTAAAGCAAACTGTGATGGAGACATGAAAATATCTTTGTTTGCCTTTTTTCCATGACTGCCTTATTTCAAATTCAGCTTAAAATTCAATTTTATATATTCATCTCTCTTTATTGACATGTCACAGAAAAATAGATCATAAGTTCAGTTGTCTTAGGGCTCAGCTGAGTTTATAGCCCTATCAGTCTTCTTGCATTGAACCTGACCTTAGTAGAAGTAAGGCCGCAGACTTGAGACCCAGGAAGAAAAGAGGCTGTTACATGTCATGCTGAGTTTTTAAACCATCATTTTGAAAGCTTCTCATTTGACATTAACTTTGCTGAGCATTTGAATTTTAATAGGACAGGGCAAGCACTTTGAAAGGTGCCGTGCCCAGTGTAGCAGATGCTAGTTGATTTCAGAGACAGTAACTGGCAGATGGAGTTCTCTTCCCATGTTCAGACAGCTGTCAGTTGAGAAAACCCCTTGGGTCACTCGCTAACATCCCTCTCTCTTTTCCCCTTGACAAACAGGTGAAAGCTCTTCTGGATGAGATGTTAGAGAAGTTGATGGATGAGTTTAACATCACAGAACTGATGGGAAAGGTGGAGGAGAGGACACCGTACATTGTGGTTGCCTTCCAGGAATGTGAACGCATGAACATCCTCACCAATGAAATAAAGCGCTCTCTCAAGGAACTCGATCTGGGATTGAAGGTAAGAAGTCTGTAGGCCACCAATTGCAACGCTGTAAAAACTTGATGAATGGAAAAGATGCTCAGGGAATAATAGCAGTCACTCTCTCTTCTCAACACAAGCCTGACTTCATGGGCAAAGTTTCACAGATGGATTTCAAATGGCACATTGTCCCCAGGCCATGAGCCCAGGCACTGCAAGAGTTAAAGGTGCACATAATCAGGTGGTCTTGTCAATGTGATATTGTAGCCCAGCAACCACGGGACACTCAGGATTTGAGAA
Source organism: Nothocercus julius (assembly GCA_013398735.1). Classification (NCBI taxonomy): domain Eukaryota; kingdom Metazoa; phylum Chordata; class Aves; order Tinamiformes; family Tinamidae; genus Nothocercus; species Nothocercus julius. Next base: position 1,160,026 of record VZSV01000170.1, on the reverse strand, counting down.
GTAGTCTGTTTAAAATTTATCCAAAAAATCTCATCTTCTCACAAAATGGCTATTTAATGAGAGGAACTTGTAACAAATGCTGTTGAAAGCAAAAGCTTAGCTGGGGTCAAAAGGAAAATTGATCAAGGACAGATGAATAATGAGAATATAACAGAAAAGCACTGACAAAAATATTTCAGGAAGGGATAAAACTTCTCTTTCTACTGTGTATGAGTCAGTTTCTAATGAGAGGGTCAGGAGTAGATTTCACCTAGGGAAATAGTGTCCCATTACTGGTTTGTGCCTGGTTCCTTTTCCATCCTGATAGGAAACAAGACTCCACTCCAGACAGGTGAGCCTGTGCTCCTCTGGATAGTGTCCTTTGCTTATGGCTATTGCTTGTAGAGAATGCTAAGAGGCTCTGAGGACAGCAGGACATGAGAGATAGGATGCAAGCTTTTGGGTCAAAGAGGGTGTGCAAGAGTAATGTCTTTGAGGTCACATCTGCTGATTGGGGAAATCATCTCCTGAGTCTCCTCCCAGGCAAATGGTGGCACAAGCAGTTGTCAAAGGCCATGGAAGCAGCCCTTCATCCTAAGTCCTGTGGAGGTCAGTCCAGCTACCCAGAAACTCATGTTGTCTGTTGTATGCCTGCCTCCATCGCATGGCAGACAAAATGGAAACCTGGTATAATCTGAGAAACAGACCCTCTGAGCACTGTGCGTCTAAAGCCCAGGCAGCCCTCAGTTCTCTTCAGCTACAGCGTTTTCCAAGCAAGAGCAGGATAAGAGCAGCACCCTTCCTAGAAGGAAATCGGCAGAGCATTTGTTCTGCTTCAGGGCACAGATATCAGCTAAACCCTTCTGTGCAGTACCCACAGCAGCATGGAAGCTGTTCAGTCACTTTATTCCCACCATCAGCTTCATTCCTTGCCATAATCAGAGAGGAAGAGAAACATAGCATGTATGGGCAGCTCTTTCAAGGCTGAACGGACCTCTTGCTAGACTGTTCATTGAAGGATAAATCAACATAGATTAGACTGCTAGTCACTGAGCACCTACACAGTCAGACATCTAAAAAGGCTTTTCATCATGGCCATGTGCTCCACGTCCCTTGGAAAGGCCTAGGTGCAACAGAGCTTTTCTACCCAAAGCTCGTGGAAGAAAGCCGATAGCTTAAACGCTACTGCAAATGCCTTCGCTGTGTCACTAGACTTGCTCTGTGACAATTCTATCATATAAGCAACAAGTATCAGATATCAATCCCTATTCCTAAATTTCCTGAATGACAGGCTGACATCCCACTTAGCTAAAACTCTCAGCTGAAAAGCTCTCAAAATCGTATGTGAAGCCATTCTTGAAGAAACTGGAAATATTTTGTCCTGATCATATAAGGTCTGGCAGGGAAGCAAAGGATGACCTGTCTTCTGAGCTGACTGGTCCCTACCCTCTCCTGAGGGCTCCTTTGAAGAGAGATCTTCAAAGGACGTATCATCAGAGTGCTTGCAAAGTTGCTTGAGCTGGCTCTGGGTTTTAGGTGGCTGCAGTTCCGCAGAGATGGAACTAGGCAGCTTCCAAATCTCTGCAGCTTTGTCCTGTGCTCTGTAAACTCAGCAGCTTAGGTCATTGCTAACGCAGGCATTTCTGCATTCACAGCTGTTGCTTATTGTCTTGCTTGGAGACAGACATATCATACATGCTTAGTGGTGGCATAATATATATGATCTGTTTTAAAATAGGCTGATATCTATGTAGTCAGTTATTATAAGCAGATTTCCTTTATTTTCCAGCATGAGACAGGGGAATTAAAAATTCTGTTACTGGAGACAGGTATAAAAAGGTGATTTAATGGTTTAATCTTGGAGGACCAAACAAGATATTATTGTAACTGGGAAAATATGTAGCAATTGAATTTAATGTAGAGAAATATAGGCTATGAAATATTGATAGGGGGAACAGGTGGAAGTATGGGCTTAAATAAAGCACAGGTGGAATCCTGCACAGAAACAGGACAATAAGAGATAATGCAAAGTCTCCAAAACTTTATCACAGATATTGATAGGGAAGTGAAACATAGATGGTCCCTGAAGGAAAGGCACTTCTAATAACTACTTAGGTTTCTCTCAATGGTCTCAGTACATATGACAGGACTCAGAGAAACCCATCCTCAGGCAGTGCTGCCATCCTGACTTGACATCTAGGTCTTACCCTTGGTTTGGGAGAGAAATCATTCTTTAACTGCTCCTCCTGAGTAGCTCCTTTGCGAGCTGTTAATGTATGTTAATCTGTTGGACTGGGGATCTATAGGGACAATCAGAGGAGGAAAGTTTACGTAAGGGTAGCCACAGATCTTAAAGGAGAATAAATAAAACACAGGGGAAGCAAGTCATATTGTTGTTAACTGAGTCTCTGCTTAAAGAAGACGATTTGGAAATGTCACGACTAATTTGAATTTTTGAATAATTCATTGTGTATATCTAACGAAAGGCAATTGTTTGGTCCAAAAATAGGAGGCATCCTATTAAGAGAAAGAGAAATTGCAGTAGACTGGTAGCCATCAAAAATAACTGACGTTTCAAAGCCCTTAGTTCTTAATGACTTCTATGAGACCAGTGGCTGGACTGAAACACTTGCATGTTAATGTTGTACCTCATGTAATTTTTGTGAACAGATTTTCTATTTTATTATGTCAGTGGAGGATGAGCCTACAAAATGGAGATAATAAATATTATTAAAGGATCTAGTAAGGCCAAATTTCATAATGCTTGTGGGTATTTCACTGCTTCAATTGAAAATAATGTCACTGAGAAAACAATTTGTGACAATAATCTGCTCATCTCATAGGGAAGTCTGCAGACTGATCAGGATTTCCTTCAAGGGTGCCTTTAATGAAAATTATTCCCAGGGTTTTGCAAAAAGGAAAAAGAAAAGAAAAAAATCATAACTTGAATCACTCCACATCCACTTTAATATTCAGCATATGAAATGCTAATGTATGCATAATTGTGTTTGGGCAACTATGCAAGATAGCTGCTCTGGATCTTCTGAACCCTCATAGGAGATAACAACAAGTATGCTTGAGTGTGTAGTCTTTAAAATCTGTTTTTCTTAAGTCTTTTCAAGAATTACATTTGTTAATACATTTGTTTTCAGAAAGCCAAGTTAAACTGGACATATGACTGTGAGGGTTATGATTTTAATCTCTTTGATTTCTTGCATGCATTTTGCCATACTTTTACAAGAATAAAAACCATTGAAGGCATGAAAAATACTTTTGACTATCCTTGTAAGAGAGCCCTTTGGCTCTCAGTGTCCTGCTGTGTCCTGTACAGTTCTTTGTGTGTCAGACTTCTTTGTCTGCATAGTCTTGGAGTGGCTTTAACCAGAGACCAACCTATTAAATAAGGAGCATGGGCTACACTAAGTTCTCCTGAACCTGGAGATGATGATCCACTTGGTATAAAAAAGAGGAAGCCCCTGATAGGGTCAAATGATTTTCAAGAAGTTGTGGATGTCGTTACCAGCTCCTCTAACGGAACCTGGTCATAGTTTTCTCTTGTGGGAGATTTAATTGTGGGTCATTAAATTGCCATAGAACATGTTATAGACAAACTGAAACAGTTCATGTGCGTATGGAGAAATGGAAGGGGCATGCCTTGCCTTTGAATTCCTTTGTCACCACATGGCAACACTCCAAATGATTTTTTTCATTTCTGCTTGACCCTTATGCCGCACTTTAAAGATCTTTTACCAGGTAACCAGTCATTTTGATATTCCCTAGAAATTTGGAATTACTAAGTTAAATAATGGCATGAGTTGCTGATAAAGACTTACCTTGTCCCTCCTCATGTATGATGACAGAGCTATGGAGCATCTCTCAATGCTTTATGAAATCAAAGAAACTGGTGTATCGTTTGAAAAGCAATTACATTTACTCCTCTTGGTTTGGAATTAATAGCAAATAGCCTGGCTTTTACCAACCCCTTTATTTAATCTGGTTAATCAATTTGGGCTTCTAGACCCTCAGATGATCTTTGTGCACACAATTTCCTCTACCCACTAGAAGTTTGTTCTCTACAGGGAAACTAGGCAGGTTCAGGTGATTACTGCCTTTAAATGCTTATTGCTCTTAACAATTCACCTTTAAATAAAAGATTTTTTAAACCCACCCCATCCTGTTGAGAGAGAAACATTTGGTGGTAAACTTTTTGGTAAGCCACAAATGTTAGGTGATGGTAAATGTTAGATGATGTTAGATGAAGGGAGATGCCAGGACTGTGATGTGGCTTCCAGGTGTGGAGGTAGTATGGACCTCCAGTTTGAATTGATGGGCTCTGGGAAGACAGAGTCTCTTGAAATACTGCACTTGCTTATTGCCAAATAAAGCATGTTTTATAGTGCATGTTTAGAAACTACTCCCCCCCCCCCCCCCCCCCCAAAAAAAAAAAAAAAAAAAAAAAAAAAAAAAAAAAAAAAAAAAGAAATAGTGAAGGCTGCAAATGTAGTGCTAAACAGCCAAAAGTGCAGGAGTGGATGTTCCAATGCCTTAATTCAGCTCACACCCTTCATCCCTTTGATAAGACACAGTGCACGAGGCAGATTAATATTCAAGCCTTGCATTTCAACTGTCATTCAGCAGCTCTGAGTGTTGCATTTGCCATGTTTTTAGCTCAGAATGTGTTCTAATACAAAGTTGGTTCCAAAGCTCAGGAACATGGTCGGTACAGAAGGAAACTACAAAGATTGTTAGCAGTTGCTAACAGGGGTTGCTGTAACAGGATTTCAACTTTTGCTAAAGCTTGATAGATTTTCATGGGCACAGTAAAGGGCACCTCTGCTGACCCCATGGCTGCAGGCACTGAAGTCCTGTGAAAGAGCAGTTGGAATTTTTTAATGTGAAGAGACTGACCCAATTCCCCTGCTCTTGCTCTCAGTAATGGCTCAACTAATTTCAGTTAATCTTTCCAAAAACATTCAGCCTGAGGCAAAGAGAAATTGTAAGTCAGATGATAAGTTGGCAAAATGATAAGGGGGCTAAAGTAAGTATTTATAATTGAAAACAGTAATCACTGTTAACTACGGGGCTCCTAACTTGTTCAGTGTATTGCACTCTGCTATCTCATCATGGAACATACAAAAACTTATGAAGGGCATTACAAACTTGTAGAAGCTCAACTTGCATTTAAAGTTTTTATCTTTGCAATCAGATTATCTTGAGAATCACAGAATGGTTGAGCTTGAAGACACCTCTGGAGATCACCTAGTCCAACAGTCTGCCCAAAGCAGAGTCAATGAGAGCAGGTTACTCAGAAGTACGTCCAGTGGAGCCTTGGATATCTCCAAGGATGGAAATCCACAACATCTTTGGGAAACCACTTCCAGTGTTCAATCAACCTTACAGTAACAATGTTGTTTTATCCTTATGTTTAATTAGAATTTCCTGTATTTCAGTTTGTGCACATTCTCCCTTGTCCTGACACTTCAAGCCATTGAGAAGAACCTGACTCTGTCTGATTTACCTCCTTGCATCTGATATTTTAACACACTGATCATATCTCCCAAACCCCTTTCTTCCTAATGCAGCTCAGGATGCTGTTTGCCTTAGTTGCCACAAGGGCGCATTGCTGGCACATGTTCTCATGGCTCATGTTGGCTGGCTCATGTTCTGTTTGGTGTCCACCAGGACCACCAGGTCTTTTTCTGCAAAACTGCTTTCCAGATGGTTGGCACCAGCTTGTACTCATGCATGAGCTTGTTCCTCCACAGATGCAGAACCTTACTGTGTTCAACTTCACAACATTTCTGTCAGTCCCTTCATCCAGGCTGCCAAGCCCCCTCTGAACATTGAACCCTGGGGGATTCCACTATGATTGGTCTCCAGTTGGACTGTGCTGCTCATCACAGCCTGGAATTTCAGCCATTCTTCAGTCCACCTCACTATCCCCTTATGTAACCTGTACTCAAGAAAATAATCAAATTCATTGCCATTTCCATGTCCTTTGTTATCTGGTCTCCTTCCCCACTCAACAACAGGCCCATTTTCCCTAGTCTCCTTTCTGTTGCTGATACATAGAAGGTAAAAGGCTTTCTTGTTGCCCTTCATTCACCTGTCCAGCTTCAGGTCTAGATGGACTTTGGCTTTCCTAATCTCATCCCTGCATGCTTGGACAATGTCTCTATATTCTCCTAGGTTGCCTGACTTTGTGTCCACCTCTTTTGTTCGTCACTTACATATTTCATCTGTAGCACTCATTCACCACAAAGTCACCAGTGTTGGTCTGCCCACTAATCCCATTATATGCCCTCAGTTGAATTTCTTAATTGTAAGCTAAAAAGCACTGCTGGCCTGCTGAAGTATTCCAGAAGTCTGAGGGATGCAGTATTGCTGTGCAGTGATGTTCTAGCTGTTATGCTCTCAGGACCAACCTTATGTAGGTTCATGAAAGCATTAAAAATAATTGCCTGCTAAATAAAGGAAAAGCTAAGCCTCTCTATGTTCCACTTGGCAGAAACATATCTTAATTTGTTGGGTGTTTCTCTCCTGTGAAGGAATCTTTGATTGCATTCAAGGTCAACATATTAAGTCAAAAACACTTGCACTGTAAAGTAATAAAGGAAAAGAGAGCATAAGAAGTGGATGAAAAAGAGAGGGACAGGACTTGATGCAGTAGACTTTTGGACAGTGTTGGAGTGGAATTATCGGAGGATCTAGTATCCTGCCTTGGCAGCACTGGTGGAAAGGGTTTTGCACTTCTGAAAATCTGCCCTGTGAAGATCTTCACTCAGTGAGAGGAAGCAGAACCAAATTTGGGTTAACTAAAGGATAGCCATGAAATGTGATGTTGCAGTAAGAAGTGTTCCTAAATCCCCAAAGTTCATGAAGAAAGTAGCATAGAGTGTGTTAGGGTGCCCTGCTCTTCCACACTTCCTAGCTCAGGTTCTGCTGTGAAGTAAGCTCTATTCAATGTGAAGCAGTCACCATTTTCATCTCTGACAGAGCCACATTTTCATGTGCTGCTGCTAATTGTCCCTTTTCTTTCTCAGGGAGAACTGACCATGACGAGTGACATGGAGAACTTACAGAATGCCCTCTTCTTGGACACAGTGCCCGAGTCCTGGATAAGGAAGGCTTACCCTTCCATGGCTAGCCTGGGTGGATGGTTTGCTGACCTCCTTAATCGCATTAGGGAGCTAGAGACCTGGACGGGAGACTTCTCCTTGCCCTCTGCAGTGTGGCTTGCTGGGTTTTTCAATCCCCAGTCTTTCCTGACAGCTATCATGCAGTCCATGGCCCGAAAGAATGAGTGGCCTTTGGACAAGATGACCCTGCAGTGTGATGTGACGAAGAAGAACCGAGAAGATTTTGCCAGTCCTCCTCGGGAAGGTGCTTACGTGCACGGTTTGTTCATGGAGGGTGCACGCTGGGATACACAGGTAAGCTTGCCAAGGTGGTTGTGGTAAGAGAAAGCTGTGAAAGTTGTGCTGGTTAGCAACAGTGGAGAGAAAGGAGTGGACCCTGATTTCTTATATCTTCTTGTCTCCAGAGCTGAATACCCATCCCATGTGGTGGTGTGTGCCAAATATAGATGACTGTCCCTCCCTTAACTGTTGGATGATTGTAGAACTGAGCAGAATAGCATCCTCGTAGATATAACCTGTGACCAAAAATGAATCACGTCCTTCAGCCATACCCTTGTGTGACACACAGAAGTTGTGCAGGAGTCTGGCCTATGTGGTTAAGGCTGATGGCCAAGCTTGCGGGGCAGTACAGGCCCTGGACAAACACTCTGGCAGTATGGGTGACCCTAGATGATGATGATCATCATCTTCCTGGATGTGGCCAAATGCCTTTTAGGTGTAGCAAATCCAACCTCGGGGTAGCTAAGGTGAGAAGCATACCCACTGACTGGCACCTGAAGAGAAGCCAGCACACTAGATATATCATGGTCACAAAGCCAGCAGCCCTCCTCTTTGATTGCACCTGTGGAACAGCATCCCATAGGAGCACAACTATCCTCCTGCAGACAATTCAGTCTGCAGGGTGAGAGCCATTAGGCTGAAAAATCCCCACCAAGCCTGGTCTCCAAGTTGTCTGGCCTGCTGTACAGCAAATCCCAATTTCTCCTGCATGCAAGAATTAAATGACAATGATTCATAATTCTCTTTTTCTAAGCAGCCAGTCATGTGTGAGAGAGTGAAGGCTGATCAAAATGGGTCACCCAGAAGTTATCTGGGTCAAGTTTATGCTCTCACAGGAAGAAGCTTTTATTTCAGGGGCAGCTCTTCACAGTATGCCTAGTCTTAACCTTGAAGATTCTTCTCCTTTATCTGTTATGCAGTTTGCTGGGAGCATATTGTGTAAAGGATCCATGTCTATTATATACTGTATCGCGTCCTGACCTTGCAATTCAAATCTAAGAATCTCCACTTATTTTTCATCTCTCTCTCTGAAATGACTTGTCATGTGGGATAGGAAAGTAGGAAAAGCTCTAAATGCAGTCATTGTCCTTCCTTGAAACTGCAGCCGTTGAGAACTCAAGGATTGATAGTACCTAGCACATTTTATCACAAATCCTTGGGAAGGTCAAAGCTCCAGATGGTTTTCTCTCTGAGAATGGGTTACCTTTCCGTAAGTGGAGATAGACATGAAGACTAGGAAATTCAGTGGTGCTACGACAGAAATCTTTTGGGGAACATGTAACTTCTTTCCTCTACCTCCTTCTGATATCCTATGTAGGTGATTGTTTCCAGCAGTAAGTTTTGTCTTCAAAGACCATCCAGACTTTAATAAGCATGTTTTTCTGGTTACGTTTTCTCTGTGATTGAAAGATGCTGAACAATAACATTTATAGAACCATTCATAATCTCTGGATATCATGCTTCAGCTTATTTCAGAAAGAAAAAGTATTTTTTGTATGTTGTTGTTCACACTAAAATAACAATTCTACCCAGTAGAGTATTCATTTTACCTGTAATCCATTGTGTGCCCATATACATAAATGGATGCAGAATTATTAGAGCAGCTACAGTTCTTTTGGGTTGTATGTTCATTCAAGATTAATTCTCTGATAAGAATAGCAGGTCATGTTTAGACATACTTCTCTGGGGAGCACGTCTACGTGTCCAAGAATATTGCATATTTAGATTATGCCTTTAGAAAAGGGAAAATTCCCTCCCTATCCTCCTACTCACATTTTTCTATTTATTTAAACATTTATGTTTGCCCTTGGGTATTTTAAATTTATAAAACCTTCATTACAAAACAGCAGGCAGCTATTAAACCAAATGAAATCAAGCAGGTTATTTTGGGTCCAAATGATCTGTTGTTCTAACACCGTTAAAGCCAGGAGGGCTCAGCTAAGCTGGAGATAATAGGAGATGTTTTAGCTCAAGCCATGGGAGATGGGAGACTCCTGATTGATTCCTGATTTTCCTACTTCCTACAGTGGAGAGTGTAGTCCTGGTATATGTCCTGCCCAAGGGTACTAGAGCCAAAAGAATAGGTCTTTTAATTGTAGACCTATACAATAGGTATTGTAGACCTGTTGTTTTTAGTAGTGCTGCACTGCACTGAGCTTTGCAGGTTGTAGGTGACACACTTCCTTGTCCTTGGAGGAGACGCACACCCAGTGCACAGCGTGCTGAGCAGTGGTTCAGTACTGAGAATATCTTGCCTCCTTTGCTCCATATCAGCTAAATCTTCCATGAACTTTTTAAAGCTTGTCCTATGGAAAGAACTTGTGTTAAGCAAGCAGGGAGGCTAACAAGGGACAGATCAGGATGGCAAGGAGCAGTCACAGCAGTATTAATATTAGTGGTTCAAATAGCTCAATTTCCTTGAGAACAGTCCCGTGTTGCTCTTTTTTATCTGAAACACATCCCAAAAGCTGAGACGGATGAAAACAGCGTGCATGTGGAACCCAGTGCTGGTATGGATGGAGTCCACAATTCCGATGTGGAATCCACCAGCCCATCACAGCTTGCATCATTTTGTGCCCAGACCCTGGTACATCAACTCATGCATCAAAGACTAAGTCCTTTTCCAGGGTGATGAGCTGGATCATCACGTGAAGCCTATTCCTTCAGATGTTAATTATCAATAATACCCTTGTATTTGTGAGCTATGAAAGCTGGAATAGCATGTGGCTGAAACTGGGATTTCCAGTGGTTAACTTACAAGGCAACCATAGAGGGGATAGTTGTAAACTGAACTGTGAAGAGCTACTCTCTTTTGTATGGCTATTTTGTAAAAAGGGTAGCTTTTTCCTTCTGACTCTCAATTCCCAAACCAATCTTTGATACAAAATAATCTCTTATTTGGGTTTGCTGGGGAGCACATGTTTAGATCATTTGCAGCATGTACACCAGGGATGGCTCTTCACCTGCTTCCCTACATCCACCTGAGGCCACCCTACAATCTCTGGACCTTCTAGGAGTGATGTTCTTGCTAACTACTCTGCTGATCAGATTTACAACTGCAGCTGTCAGGATAAAACCCCCTTCCCTACAAACAGAAACAACTCTATTTGAAAGGCAACCAACCAGTGCAGCCAGCTGATCCTAAATTAGCTTTGATGCAGATGAGTCTGTGCTAGTAAACATGAAGACACAGTTGAGTGGGAGAGGACAGTGGGAGAATCTCACTGCATGTGTATTTTGTTCCGAGCACCAGCATTTGTGGCTTGTGACAACTGTTCTGTGTCCTTTTCCCTGGGTCCATCTGTATTTGGCAGTGAATGTCCCCTCTTCAAATTGATTTTTGAAAAGTCAGGATGAACAGAAGTGAAGTTCTCCTTTAGGATCATGGAGTTCTCTGTAGTTCAAAGAGTGGCTTTGCAGCAGGTGTGCTGTGCCAATGGTTAGGGTAAATTGTTTTCAGAATAAAATTAATTTCTGACTGTGAAAGAGAAAAAAAATGCAAATGAAACTAAGTCCAGATGTATCACAGTTAGGTGTTCTGTAGAGATGTCTCAGGGAGATTTCAGATTTTATTAAGCTAGAAATAGGTAGAATGTATCTTGGGAATTTGATTTGAAGAATTTTCATTAGAAAGCAAGAGATTTGATCAAAATTCACCCTCAGAAATTAAAAGTGTGGTGCTAAAAATAACACATAATAATGCTTGATAAATAGCTCCTTTTCATGGTAATATAAGGATTATTCATTGTTTGTTCAACATGTTGGAAATACAGAATCCTAAATGAGAATTGAGTCTTAGTTTAGTATAACGGATGGCATTAGTACAATTAAATGGAGGTGTGTTGCAAGAGGGATTATGTTTCTTAACTCATTTTGAGAACCAAATAAACTATTAGGGAGGTTGAATCTCATCCCACAGCTCTGCTCCAAGAGCATTTGAAATGATAATGGTATGTGAAACTAAGCTGCAATAAGAGGTTTTTTAGCCCAGAGAATTTTTATTTTCTTTTCTGCATTTGCTTTCATTTGCTCTCTCCAGCCTCCCTTAAGCAGTTTTGACGGATTTTCTTGATTGATGTGGGGGGCATTTTATTCTCAGAAAGAGAAGCAGAAGCTGCCCAAGAGACGAGCATTAGAGAAACAAGCCAGTTTATTTTGTGCTCTCACAGCACACTGTCCTTCTCCCAGGTCAGACAGCCTGCTGAGGGAAGGCATTGCTCTGAAGAGGATCATGTAGGCTTGTTAAAGATAATGTTCCCTCTGAAACAGTCCTTTAGTATCCATCTAGGTTATATGAGCACCTGTGAGTGGAAACAAGCCAGTTTTGGGGTCTCTCAACACATTTCCTGTGTTCAGTATGTATGCAAGCATTCCATGTTGTGTTCCAGTTCTGAAGCTGGGATGGGACACTTGGTGCTTTTTGGCCTCTTCTCATGTGAGTTTTGCTTTCCAACTTGAACCCTATTCTGGAGTCTACATTTGGTCCTAGAGCAAGCAGGTTTCCCCAAAGTGGTTCTGATTTGACCAGAATCACAGCTAGGTGAGGGTTATCTGCCTGGACCTAGCCAGGAGCATTATTCCTTAACAAAGTCCTGCTCAGGTGCACATGGGTTTGAGCACCTGATGGCAGCAAATATCCGTCATCCGCTTGGGGTAAGCTACACCTGATGAAACAGGAGAGTGTTTAATCTGGGACTTTCTTACTTCGGAAAGATTCATCCAGCTCATCCATCTCTGGGAGGATGGTTGCATCCATCAAGATCAACTTTTAGGAACATTAGAGGTGTTCATGTTTATCAGAGCACAGTTGATGGGAATTTTGGAAACCTAACTAGGAGCTTTTCTTCTTTCCTCTGTAGATGGGGATCATCACAGATGCAAGGATGAAGGAGCTAACCCCAGCCATGCCTGTCATTTTCATCAAGGCCATTCCTACTGACAAGCAAGATGCTCGTGTAGTGTACCCATGTCCTGTCTACAAAACACGCCAAAGAGGGCCAACGTTTGTGTGGACTTTTAACCTTAAAACTAAGGAAAACCCTTCCAAGTGGGTGCTCGCTGGCGTGGCCTTGCTGCTACAGACCTAGACTCACTAGCAGAGGATTAGGAAATTCCTAAAAATGTAATGTTAAAAATTATATATAATTCTGAGATTGAACCCAGTCTCCATTGCTCTGAGTAGGGGACACTTAAAAAGGTAAATAGAACCTAAAAGTTTGTAACACGTGTTTGCAGAAGGGATTTGTAAATCAGTGTCCTGTCATTGCTACATTGTACCCTGGAACGCTTCAATGTCCAGAAGTGTCTTTCCAACCCACATAGTGCTAAGTTTAAATCTGAGTTTCATGTTTATTTCTCTTTAGTAATTCAAAAGTAGCTATAAAATTCATGGACTTCTGTAAAATCCTTAGATATTTCAAAGACCTGTGAAATTCTTTATACCTTTTTTTTTTTCTTTAAATGAATGTTTCTTTGTCATATGAATAATGCTGAAAAGTGGGAAATCCTGCAGTTGTTGTGGATATGAGCTATTTCTTGCTCCAATATTCCTATTAATTTTAGAGCTATTCAAAATATTGTTAATATCCAGTTCTTGGTGTAATTAAAGATTTAAAATCCAGCACAGTTGTTATGTAAAATGAATGTTTCCTTATAATAGAAATTTATTAATAAAATCTGTATTCCTCACACATGGCCTAGGAAGATGCTCTCAGGGGCACATCTGCATTCAGTTAAACTGAAGTTTGTGTGGAGCCCTATACTGGGAGACAGAAAGGTGCGGTTTAGTGAGCTGCCAAGGGCCTGCCACATTTTGGTCACTTCTAACTTCTGGTCACATTTCAGTTGCATCCTGCCACTCCTGAAGGTCTTGGCTCAGGTTAATGGTGGAATTAGAGGCTTCTAGAGCTGGATGTGTGGAAACTGCAGCATTTCTACAGGCAGTGTTTGGTTTCTCACCTCTCTATAGCAAGCTGACTGACTTCATGAACGGCCTCAGCTCACACTGATGGGAACATGGACAGCTCTGTGCTAGTCCAGGGTTTCAGCTTTCTGCACCCATGGTAATGAGTAACACCCTCAGGCTTTGCAAGAGATGCAGAGCGACCCTCTTGGGCTGTCCCTTCCACCACCTACAAAGTAATGTAGCAGCTGTCTTCCTGCAAGAACAAGGAAATCCAAGTTCCTTGTCTTCTAAGATCTGGGGGGGATGTGACCAGCAGGATCAAGATAAGATGGGAAAACTCTCTGGCACAACCTTTAATTACCATGATGTGTCTCCAAGGTACATCCAGAAAAATTAATAATGATGAAACTAGTTATCTCTGAGCAAAAAACATCTGCAAGTATCTAATGCAAAAGAAAGAGATCTCTTAAGCTTCCTGTTTTAAAATGCTTCTTAATCCATATATGAGGTAGCAGATTCTCTAGAATGCCCTAAATATCCAGGGTCTGGCTAGAATAGCGCTTTTCAGCCAGGGAGAGCTCTATTGTTCAATGACCAAAGCTCAGGGTTAGATTAAAACCTATCAGTTTGGATATGTAGATGTAAGCTGGCAACTTTCCAAGGCTTTGAAAAATAAATTTCATTCGATATATTTTCTTTTGCGTTTCCCCATGCAGGAGGTTTAATTGTATAAACAGGACACTACTGAATTAAATACATAAAGGCAGGATGAGAATGAAAGGAAGTATTTAAGGCTTAGAGCAATGTTGCTGGTTTAGTCTTTCTTTGGTATTTCTTATATACTGCTTTTACCACAGGCTTCTCAATACTTTGTTTATGGGATTTCCTGGCATTCTAGAGCCTGCTTCCATCCTGAACTTAATGCTTCTCGAATTTTAAAGCCTCTGTGCCTTTTTTTTTCCCGGCATACTAAAGCTTCTCTCTGCTCTGTGTTGCCCTCCAAGATGCTTCTGTAACTACAGGACAGGAAAAGTTCACTAGTTCCCCAGGCATTGATTGCTCTTTCCAGAGGAATGGCCTTTCCTATTCTCTTGCCAGCTGAAGAAGAATGGGATGTTGACAATGAAATGTATCCGATTGTTTTATTATATATATCTTCCTGCATAATTCACCAATTGGGCAGGCAGGGTAGCGGGGAGATATTTATAGATACTAGAAATGTCACCAAGGTGCTCATTCTTCATCCTTTGAAAATCATCACAGGAAGGAGTTGCCTGCAAAATGTTGCAAGAGAAGGAGAATGAATGATTTGGTGCTTGGAGGGGTGGGGAAAAAAAAAAAAAAAAAAAAAGGTAAAAAATCTTGACAGGTGTGAGATTTTCAAGCCGTATCTGCTTAAAACACACAATTAAATACAGTTAGGGAGGCTATTTAGTAGGATCAATGCATTAGTCAAAGGTGAATTGTTTCTATTTGTGAGCTCTTCGAGGTAGCTGCCCGCTTGGCATTTCCGGTACTCAGCTTTCTTCCCACTTCTCCTTCTTGTTTGAGTGGAAGGGACTGAGCAATGAGTGGGGCCTTGTCCCCAAAATCATCACAGACCTGTCTATGGCGTCCAAGGCAAAACTGGGATTCCTGTGGAATAAAGCAGGCAGCAACTACAAGCTGCAGCATGAGAGCAATAGGGCAGCCAGGCAGCAGGGGCTCAGTGGTTTCTTATTTTTAGGGCAAGCTGAAAATACTGTAAGATGGTTTTTCCATCAGAGGAACCAGTCGCACAATACCAGTCTCCAGCTTCAGCCTGGAAGCTCCTCTCCTGCCTTATGAAGCCCCCCCATCCTCATGCTTTCCTTTGCTTCAACTTCACCACTTGCCTCTTCTTTCTTCTGCTGGGACCCCAACTCTTCTCCCACCAAGAAACCCATCCATAGCCACCAGCTGAGTGAATGCTCAGTTTTTAAAAGCAGCTTAATTGCAATGTTAAACCAGCATGGACTGTCACCACTTGAACAGTAGGCTTGCTCACGAGCTAGATTATTAGCACGACATTCATGTGACTTAAATTTAAGCAATGGGAAGGTAAGTGTGTCAGTCTTAGCCAGTCCCCTTTATAGCCAGCAATAAGAAATAGGCTCATTCAGTGTGCTGCTTTTCTACCTCATCCTAGCTACCTCCTGGAGAGATCAAGGGTGCCAAAATGTTTGATGGTGCATTGCTGACTACATGTAGAGCTCTAGATGAGAGTGAGATGCTGAGATTTCTGAAACTTGAGGACAACCCTCAGAATCCTGCCTTTGTGCCCTGTCCTAGGAGTTCAGGCAGTTCTTGCATCTCATGATTTCACCTGCAAGACCAGGTACTGGTTGCCCTGAAGAGCACAGACTAGCTCTCATACTTTCCATACATCTCTGCAGCTGCTGACACTTCACAGTGCCCCATGGGGCTCCTTTGGACATGGCTCAGGCATGACTGCTCAGAACATCTGTGGTCAATTAGTTTACTCCAGACTCTCCTAACAAAGAGATGAAAGTAAAATGAATAAAATTGGACTATTGAACGCTTCCTATCAGCTAAAATTGAATGAACTCTCCTGGGACAGAGAAAAGGCTTTTTTATAGCCTGGGAGTGTTGTACCTGCTGCAAATTATAATTGGCAAAGAAGACATTTTAAAGTAAAGTCTTCAGAAATCCCTTGTAATGGTGCCCCAAATTTGGGGGTTAACAAGCTCCGTCTTGCTACAGCTGTTTCTCACAGAGAGAAAGAGAATGGAGACTAGACACAGAAAAGGAGAACCCAGGTGATGGTCATTAGATTGGATTTGCCAAGGCAAATTTGTTACAACTATTAACAGGCATTGTCAATGCCCAGTGATGCAAACACTGCACATATTACTGCTCAATTATTTACAGGACAAAACTAGCTGTAACATATCAGCTAAGCCCACTCCTTTTAGAAAGCGGTGTTAATATATTTAATTAGAAATGAGTTAATAGATTCATGGACATTGTTATGCATTGTCTCTTAAATGAGTGCAATTGTCCAAATGAATCTGTGAATAAGTTTATTTTGTTAATTGGTGTGCACCTAATTTTAAAAAGCTTTTAGACTATAGAAAGCAGTCATGAGCATGGAGTCATGAGCAGCCCTTCTAATGTGAATACTAGTGTGCCTGTTAGAGCAGAAGAATTATTTGGAACTGTAAATTCATTGCTAAAGGTTTTGCAGCCATTATGGTTACCTACTGGCAGACTTATCAGGTTCACTTGTAGAATGCTCTTATAGCACTCATTTTTGTTAGAGCCAAAAGCCACAAGAAGCAGACCAAAATCTTGACTCAATGTCTTCTCTTAACTTTTCCAAGAGCATGGCAGGAGCTAAAAGGAGATACGTGTGCATGTGTTGCACTGTTGCAACTGTTAACTAGTTGCACTGTTAAAAAAGTTTCCTTCTCAAAATCAGAGCAATTATAGGATTGTATGAAGTGCGATGAAAGCTTCCATGGGTAAGAGTTGCTCATGCCCATGATGAAGGCTTGTTCCAGGACAGCAAATATGCTCTACAGCTCTGGAGGCCCCAGTGTTTGGCATATTCACATGGGAAATGGACTCTTGACTTACGAGATGATGAGCTGGTTTGGTGCAAGGACTTGCACATAGGTCTGCAAGTGCCTACATCTCACCACCATGGCTCTTGGATGGACATGAGAAGAAGGCACATGTGGGGACATCTCTCTTGGGATAACCCAGCTATAGACTGGGCAAAAAATACAGGTTCTTGGCCACATTTATGGAGCAGGCAAATCATTCCTCTTTTCTGGTGCAGGCAGACAGCAGTACCAGCCCTGCCATGCCTGCTCTTTGGAGCAGTGTTAATATGCAAAGCTGAGCAGAAGAGCTGGCAGGGAAAGGGGTGATGGATCCCTGCTCTCTCCCTGAACTAACTGGCTAGCAGACCAGCAAAAATTCCCTCCCCAGGCCCTTGGTTTGTTTCTGCAGACACTTTCTCTGGCTATGCTTCTCCGTGTGACACTAACATTGAGCCTGAACTTAGGGGCAGGAGGTGGCTGGGGTATGCAGGCATTACAGCCGCCTGCTCCACTTATGTCTCAGGGATGCAGAAACCATGGAAATTTCCTGCTAGCTGAAGGACCAGCTGGCCCAGCATGAGCCAGGGCAGCACCATTATAAGCTCTTGGTTTAGACCCTGCTAGAGGAAAGTCTCCTGACCACAACTGGTACTGTTTTCAAAAGAGTACAGGTTGAGGGTAGGAGATGTTTCCTTCAGCCTGGCCCTTCCTCCAAGCAAGCTGAGCACCTTGGCACTGACTGGAGCTGCAAAGAGAACAGGAAGTCCCAAAGAGGCAACACGGATCTTTCAGCTCCCCTAGAAGTCAAGGGAAGGAGTGGTTATGGAAAAAATTGTGGTATCCTGGTGTTATGGGCTTCCCCTAGCTTGTACCTACTAGCAACTCCCAGTTTGGATTTCGGTGGGAGAGTGCTGGGTCTGCTAGATCTTGGAGAAGCAGGCAGGGAGGCATCTTCCTTCCTTCCATTGTAGGACATTGAAAAGGGTATTGGGCCAAAACCCCCTAAGAGCTCACAACACCAGCTGGAATGTTATACACTACTGTGGGGTGCCCATGATTTGTGCTGGAGACAATCCCAGTACTGTGATGTGTGATCAGCTTTGCTTAATTTTACTGCAGTCTCATGTTTCAGAGTTATCAAAGCACCTGGCTACACGTGGGACTGGATAAATAGGGAAATGATTATAAGAGACAAGCAGGGTTCAAAGGGGCTTAGAAAATTATTCAGCAAATGCATAATTGTTGACATGAAAAGAAGACCATTGTTAGGTGCCTGGCAGGCTGGTAGAGACGTGTCCATTCAGTTTGTTTCAGAGCAGAGACAGGGTGAATCTGAACAGAACAATTTTTGGAAATCCTGCCCTGCTTTCCCATCTGCCATCAACATGTGCTTTTTATGGAACTGGGTTGTTATGACATTGCCTACACTTTGACTGAGCTCTGTCTACTTAACAAGTGTTTCAATTAATTAGTGTAATGTTATTATTGGGAAGAAGTAGCAGATAGGAGGAAGATTATTAGATAATGAGAAATGAATTGCTATCTATCTAAGGTGTCTTGCTGAATACACAGTGGTTTTCTGCCCTTCGGAAACAGATTCAGGGCACTGAGGAATGAAGTCTTTCAGTGGGTGGTGGGACGCCCACACAGGCTGGGGCTGAGAGAAGATGCTTGCATGGTCCCCAGGTGTTTCACATATGCAGTTTGCATCCCACAGTGCCTCCCTGGCTTCATCTTCTGTCCCTCCAAGGAGACAACATGGGAATACAGCCTACGAACAGATGCATTTTGCTTAATGCATTCTGGCCCCTTGACTGTCTGCTTTGCTTCTAGCTCCTGCAGGCTGTGGATCAGACTGAAATTGCAGGCAGCATCAGATACAAGCATATGTCCAAGGACCCTGGGTGGCAGGCAAGCTTTTGTGCAAGTTCTCACTTAAAATACAATGTGAGGGTAGCCTGGGAGACCCTCAGAACTGGATCTCCAGACAAGAGCGCATCAGGTTCATGGTCAAAGCCTCAGCATTGCTTCCTCCTTGCATTAGCAAATGCAAGAGAGATCAAAGAACCATGAAGGACCAATAGGTCTTTCTTTTCCCAGGGCACTGGAGTGGGCTGATGTCCCCCCACATCCCACTGCCTCAGTGGGGAGGATACCACCTTATCTGCCAAAGTTACCTACATGTGTCTTATACCACCTGCTCTTGGGGTGAGGCTGGAGGGGAGTGTTTTCAGGCTAAGATTAATACAGGTACCTTAGAGTAATGGCTGGAGCAGTTGACTGAACACTCATTAATTTTCTCCTCAGCTCACAGAGGCAGGTTCTCCTCCCTGCTGCCAGGAGCTGATTCGTACAGCTTTATTACCATCACTCTGCTGGGAAATCAGCAGCAGATCAAACAGACCACGTGTGCTTCTTAACTCTGCTGGGGTGCCCCTACCTATTTCAGGTGCTGAGAAGTGCAGGGGTATGCGGGAGCCTCATAGAAACCTTCCTTATGGTCCATGAGAGGCAGGGAGCAAGGGAGATACCCAGAGTTTCCCTATAACTGTAAGGGATCCCCTGGAGAGGATGTCTCATCTTCAGGTGTCCGATGTGGCAGGATGACTCTTTGGCTGCTGCTGCTGGGATATGAGCTGCAGTTTTAAAGGAAAGCTTCTGTGGCCAGCACTGACTGCAGAGCACAGGCTGCATGGGCAAAAACTTCTCATGCTGCTTCCCAAACAGCTTGGGTCCTGTGCTGACCAGCTTTATTTTGCAGGATCATCTTGCTCCTCACATAACCCAGAGTATCGCAGTCCCCATCAACAGGTGACTGGGCTGACTTTCTCCTCCCTACATGTGCATCAGTGCTTTGGGGTCAGCTCCTGCAAGAAGCAGGGGGAGATGTTGAAGAGGAAGACGTTCCTCGTGCGCAGTTTTCCTCAGCTCCCTGGGGAGACAGGGACCCCTGATGCTCAGACCTGTTTTTGCCTGGCACGTTGCTGTGGGGAGGTGGTGTTGGTCCCTCCACACCTTCCTCTAACATCACAAGGGTGCCTGATGAGCAGTGGGTAGCTCTTACCTCCTTTGAAAGGTTCAGGTAGTGCTGGGGCCAGTCTGAGAGCAGGTTAGCTCTTCTCCACAAAACAAGCTTGTATACACAAATTTCCTCCAGTTGTTCCCCACATGAGGTGACTCCAGCATCCTTTCTGCTGTTTAGACCCCTAACATGCGCCGTGTGCTGCCCGTCTCTAGTTCCTCCTACACAGATCGCTAGATCCTCCTCTGCTCATTGCACGACATGGGGGAAGGGTAGATGTGTTGCCATGGAGCACACTGGATGGGAGTTGTGCTGGGGGCCGCCAGCATAAAGCTGAAATCCTCATGAGAGCCAGCACTCACTTTCCAACAAAAGACATCTCACAAAGGAACAGGGGTGTGGATCTTTTTATGGTGCAGAAAGATGTTAGCCCTAGGAATTAATGTTCTGTTCTTCAAAAGGACTGAGTCCTCCAAATTGAGAACAATTATGAGCAGAAAATTGTAGAGGGGAAAAAAGAACAAAAATGGAAAATTCTTACAGAAAGGTAGTTGTACTGCAGTCTTCAATTGAAGAATTGAGTTAGCAATTGTAAATAATGCTGCATAAAAAGCAAAAGCAAACTGAGAAAGGAAGAGATCCACACAACCCAGAACTATGAAATGTAGGAAATGGGTAAGGGAAGATGAAGACACCGGGAAAAAAGCATGCGGGCTTGGTGTCTGGACTATATAGAGGAATGCACATCTCCAGGAATATCTCTCCCCAGGGAGATATCTTTAGATAGATAGATAGATTTAGAGAGGATATCTCTCTAAACCATGGCACTGGGAATATTTTCCACGGCCAGGTCCACCTTGCTCCAATTCCCCCTACTCTTTCATTTGGAGGGAAGGTCTAGAGGGAATCATGGCAAATGCTCTGGTCAAGTCTCTGCTTTCTACACATGGGAACCAGAGACTTGTATTTCAGATGCAGACTTCATGTGTTGTCATGGGCCACATTTTCCTGTGGAGGTGTCAACCTCTCCGCATAGGCATCTGGGATCAGGGCACCCAGGCAGCTTGATTAGACTAGAGACATGTGTCCAAGATATGCTAATAAGATTTCAGTTCAAGAGATGCAGACCAAGAGGGTGAGGATGGCTACCTGGTTCTTAGGGGGAAGGACTCCATCAAGGATCGTGATGCCAGCATGCCCTAGTGATGATGTGAGGGGCTATTGCTAAGGCTACCAGGGCTACTTCACATGAAGCCATTCATGTCTGGACTGTGTGAGCCTAACCTCATCCTGAGGCTCCTGTGCTTTAGCCCTGGTGCAGAATCAGCTCCTCAGGGAAGGTGCTTCCAAGGTTCTTTGGAAGAACTGGTCCTGGTTCTTCTTGGATATCTTGACGGATCTAGCAGTACCTCTAGTTCAACAGACTATTGGTTTGCATTGCCTGACAGCAGGTCTGTGATCCTGCCCTTTCCTGCCAGGCTTGCTCCCTTATGTCTTTGCTCTTAGGAGTTTGTTCCCAGCTTCTTCAGTTTAGAAACATTTGAGTTGGGTCAGTAACAGCATCTAACCAGGCCAGGTTGGTGGGACACAATGAGTGAGGGGACTGAGAACTTCTGGAACAAAGTGAGAGGCTCCCTGCACAGATGATGGTGTGTGGGGAAAGGAATGAAAGGCATCTCTGCAATTTAATGAGACAGTGGGTTGCCAGCTGGAACATACTTGACTTAAGAGGACCTTTGCATCTGGCATCAGTGCCAGCACACTGAAGAATAGAATAATTGCCATGAGTTGATGTGAATAACAATAAAAAGTTCTATTAACATTGACAAGGGATGAGAGTGGAGAAGTGCTTCATCAGAGGCCCCTTCGGACTACGTGTGCGCATGGTGGATTGTTTGGTTTAGAGTTTAATCTGGGTCTAAAGGACACAGTATTTCTGTTAAGGAAGAAGCATCATAAGAGCTTCCTCCCTATCCTGGCCATCACATTTCACCCACCTTCTCATGTTGAACAGTGGGTGGCTTGTGATGAGCAGATCACAATACGGTAGGTGAGAATTCCTCCAAACAGCCCTTGTGGCCTCGTCTTCAAATCTATGCCTAACTCTTCTGCCTTCTGGATTTTAGTATGTTTTCCTGGCAGGGCGGCTATCCCAAACTGTACCAGAGGTTTCACCTTTCCATACAACCCAGGCAGGGCAGGCACTGGGAGCAGTTACCCAGTTGCTTCCAGAGAGATGCTGGATATTCCATGATGACAGACTTGGAGATCTTCTTTTTCCTTTGGGAGAATAGAGTCTATTCCCTGTGCTGAGTTGTGAATCACCGGGCTGCTTGCCTGCACTGCTGCTGAAAAGCCTGCAGGACAGCCCCCCATGGCACTGCATGTACCTTTGACGTGCCATCCAATCTCCTGGTAAGTTCTTAGTGCTGGCTCCTTCCTCCCCACACACAAACATAGAGGAGGCCAAATTCTGCATCCTGATAGTGATGTTGCTTCAGGGCTTTCCACACTGGACAATGCAGTTCATTCTGTGAGAAACTTCATAGGATGGGCTTTGCGCTGCTCCTAGCAATTTGATTCACAGTTTAGAAAAATCAGAATCAAAAACATGAAAGTAACCAGCCTGCACCCACCTCAACCATGGAGGAACTCAGGTGTGACTGATCCAGCTGTGCCCAGCTGGACCTGTGGTTAGAAACATATCCTAGCTATGTCAGCACAAGTTCATTAACTGACTGATCTTCCAGAGGGCAAAGTGATGGTGCTCCCAGTCATTGCAGTTGCTGGCATATCCTCCACACTCCCCATGGTGAAATCTCTCATTTGGTTTTCGATTGGCTCTGCTCAGCACAGCCTTTCTGTAGTAGCAGGCTTCCTTGCATCACATTCAGCACTAGGCTAAAATTGGCCAGACTGAGCAGCAGAGGATATTCAGACTGAATGAAAAATAAACCCATCAATACTCCACACACACACGAATTTCTGAAAAAAAAAGTGTCTGGAACACAACCCACTCTCTCTTTACCCCAGAACATATCTCTTCACGAGAAGGGCAGAGAGTTCAGTCTTCAGGGAAGGAGGTCTACTTTACTGTATGCTTGGACAGTTAATGGGGGCCCCGTAGATAGATCCTTCATTTTCCCAGAAACACAAAGGAAACTATGTCATTTATGTAATATAGATCTAGGTGACCCAGATGGCCCACTTGGAGTTTCCTTATCAGAACCACACACTTGGCAGAGGGAGAGATGCAGCTGTTGAGGCCTCCAGCTCAGTGTGGCAGTGGGGAGACCCATCTGAAGGGTTGCGGCTCTATAGCAGTTTTGTTAATTACAAATGAATGAAGTGGCCACCTGCTCCTGAGACAGTAAGAAATCGCCTCATGTTGACTGGAAAGTCTTTGAATTCCAGGGCATTGCAGGCCAGATGTTGACTAACAGGCTCTCCAACAGGTGCTGTTTTGAATTTACCTTGGGAAAAAGATGTAATGTGGAAGACAGATTAATCACATAATACAACATTTGACTTAATCCATTTCTGGAGCTCTCTGAGACATCCAATTACCTGGTAGCAGGCTGCCTTGGCAAAAATATCTTCAAACTATAACAGGGATGAGTAAAAACAAATCAAACAGAAACAACCCATGAGGTGGTGTTTTCAGTGCTCATGACAGGGCAAATAAGGAGGACAAGAGGTCTGACACAGCCTGGTGTGTTCTGTGGTGGACAGGGGTGGAGACCTGGAAGGACAGAGAGAGCTGATGGGTGACCAAGACTCAATGAGCTGATTCCAACGTGTAAACTAGTTGGGGGGAACTGAACCTGTGGAAGGGATTAAACTGAAGTCCAAGCCAGCTGCCTGATTCCTCTGGAGGTAAAACTTTACCAGCATAGCTGGTTGATTTTCTTCATACGTAAAGCTAAAGATGCATGTCCCCAGGCTGAACTCCCTTGAACTTGGGCAAAACAGAAAGTTCATGTCATCCACACTGGATGTTCCCATGAAGCCCCCGTTTACCGACCACAACCTTGGAGACTTTGGTGAAATCATCTCTTCAAATCCATAGGCAAGGGAAGTCTCTGTGTAAATACAGACACTAAGAAAGGCTGAGTAAATGCCTCTCTATTTTCCTCACAGCAGGGTGCTCAGTTTGTCCATAATGAGTACTAACATGCTCTCCTGCTATCCCTCATGGCAATTACTCTGGGCTCACTAGTTGAATAGAGAAATCTTGGATAACCAGCTCACAGTCAGTGCCACGCAACAATGTTCTCGGTAGCAATTTCTCATAAATACTGTTGCAATGTCACTGCTCATATATAAGTATTCAGTCTTCAGCTTAATATGACACAGAAGCCTAAAACAAGATGTGGGAATGCCCAACATCTTGCCTGAAACTGGTCCTCTCCTGAGCTGGCAGCAGGACCTTCGTGATGTCTTTCAGAGACGAGAGATTTAGAGGAGCTGCTGCCAACCCTGAGCTTCCATGCAGATATGTGGCACAAGACACCAACAGTTCTGCATGCACGTGAGCAATCAGTTTAGTACTTGTTCATTTTAAGTCATCCTTCCCTGAGACTTCTGAAGTTCTCTTCAACTTGCTGTCACAAACATGAGATATAAAGCTTCGTGCATCTTTCTTTGCAGACCATACAAGAGGCAGCAATGCCAGACGAGCTATTACAGTTGGGCTGCTGCTTGAATTTCCTTCTCTACCTCCCTTTACATAAAGAAGGAGCACAGATGAAGCTCTGTGAGAACTGTATTTTTCTGCTTATGAAATAGTCGGCTATACTGTTTAGAAACAACCAGAAATGAGTTGGCCTTCAGACCTGATCTAGTCAGACCTGAGCACAAGAGAATGTCAGCACTAGCCCACCTGCTCAAGAGCTTTCTGATTAGAGAATTATAGTCAGAAATCCAAACAATTATAAATTAATATTATTATTTATAATAGGCTTCAAAGGAGATGGAGAAGAGCATCCACATATCTGCTGTTGATACAACAGGATGGCTCCTTGAAGGAGATATTGTAATTGGCAGCACAATAATTGGTTTCTGTGATAGAAGGAGGAGTTCTAGGTAAGTAATTTTGTTGGTTTTGATGTTGTTACTAATTAGATTGTATTTCATGGCAGAGATATCCCAGAACTTAAAGCTACCTCAGTTCCTTTAGCCTGATTTGACTGCCTGATTCTCTAGTTAAATGTCCATATATTATCATGACAGTCAAGGTCTATGGCAGATGTATGGTGATTATGGCTGATCAGGGGGTACTCTGTGGAGAACACCTATTCAGCTGGTTATCTTTTTGCCAAAATTTACTCAGGGTGACATTTTGGAAGAAAAAAAAAATATGTGTTAGTCTACAAATTTGGGACAGAATTTGCAAAACCTAATAAAAAAGTTTAGGTATGTGAACACTGAGTGTAGGAACTAACCAGGACAGCACAGGAACTTTGGCCCTGTAGCAATCCTAGTGCTCCATATTGCCTATTCTTGTGAAAATTTGCCTAGATTATGATGAATTTATAAGTCGCAATGCAGTAATCATAGCTTGCATTTGCTGAGACAACTGCAGCTGCTGAGCCTTCCTAGGCAAGGCTTTGGGGAGGTGATGGTTATTTAAAAGAGAGAGGAGGACTAAGACATTGTTTTGCACTGAGTATTTATTACCCCTCCCAAGATGTTTCCGCATGATTACACATTTAGATGTTTGCACCAAATGCAGAGTTAATTGATAAAAAAGGAAATACCAATACAGAAGTAGTCAAGCTGTCCTTGGATCCTGCCTTCGATTTCCTGGTGGAGAATGCCTTTTTCATTTCCACTTGTCTCATTCATTGCCCCAAAAGTCCATCTTTAGGGATAACTCAGGGCTGAAGGCTAAGGCAGCAGTGCCCTCGTGGCCAAGAAGAGCAATGGGATCCTGGGGTGCATTAGGAAGAGTATCTCCAGCAGGTCAAGGGAGGGGATCCTGCCCCTCTACTCAGCCCTGCTGGAGCACTGTGTCCAGTTCTGGGCTCCACAGTACAAGAGGGATGTGGATCTAATGGAGAGAGTCCAGCATAGGGCTACGAGGATGAGCAGGGGCCTGGAACATCTGCCCTACGAGGAAAGGCTGAGAGAGCTGGGCCTGTTCAGCCTGAAGAAGAGAAGGCTGAGAGGGGATCTCATCAGTGTCTATAGATACCTCAAGGGAGGCAGTGAGGAGGGCGTTGCTGGCCTCTTTTCAGTGGTGGCCACCGACAGGACTAGAGGAAATGACCACAAACTGAAACACCAAAAGTTCCACAGGAACTTTAGGAAAAATTTCTTGACCGTGAGGGTGACAGAGCACTGCAATAGGCTACCCAGAGAGGCTGTGGAGTCTCCTTCTCTGGAGATTTTCAAAACCCCCTTGGACGCAGTCCTGTGCCACATGCTCTAGGTGACCCTGCGTGTGCAAGGGGGTTGGACTAGATGATCTCTAAAGGTCCCTTTCAACCTTAATGATTCTATGATTCTACGAACATTGTTGCTCTGGAGCCCTGCCTTAAATTTGGAAACGGTTTTGGGCATGGAGTTGGGAAGAGCTGATGTTGGTCATGGGCAGGTTTATGGAATACTGCCTAGAAGGTCACTGTCTGTGTCTCCATGTGCTGCCTTAGATAACCATACTGGAAGTACATTGTAGACTGTGTGCATTGGGAAGGTCTTTACAGGAGGCCCTAAGCAGAGCCAAGTTGTGTGAGGCAAGGAGAGACAACAAAAAAGTGGGAAAAAAGGTTTCTTGGCCATACTTGGACACCTGAGCTTCAAATTACCTATTACAGAACCTGCCCTCTGCCCTCCACGATATCTCTCTCTCCCCTCCCAAACAACTCTGAGCTGTTACTGCAGAGCCAAACTGCAATGCTCTTCTGACAGATGCTGAGCTTTGTCAACAGCCAGTGTTCCAAATAAAGGAAACAGAAAGTGTTTCCCAAACCCACAGGTAGGAAAGAAGACTCACTATTTGACATTTCTACAGGGAGAGCCCTGGGGGACTGGGTCCTGTTTCCAGTCTGCTACTGACTCACTCCGTGACCAGAGTGAGTAACCTCCTAATGTTTCTCCATCTACTGCCCTCTCTGCTCTACAGGGAGTGGTAATGCTCCTGAAGGCTCTTGCAAAGCTCCGTTCATTCTTAAACGACCTTCAGCATGTTAGTGACTGAGGAAAAACTCCATGTGAAACAGGTCCCTCCTCCACTCAACTCAACTCTTCAACTCTTCAACTCATGAAGAAATACATTGAATTACAGATTTTGTCTAGGAAAATATCTGATAAAAAAGTGATAAACTGTTCAAAGAAATACTGTAGCAATAAAACTTAATGTTATTAGACAGACAATATTTAGTAGAACAAGGAACGTCACCCACCAAGTCTGAATAGCTCATAATCACCAGTAATGTCCTGTACCCAGCATCAGAACAAAGATGTGTTTGCTGAAGCAGGCTTTTCAGAAAAGCAGGTGCTCAGGTTTTCAGATTTTGAAATTACCCATGCTCCCATACCCATACTCGACTCTCCCTAACAGGTTGGATCCAGTGATAATTTTTTCTGTCTTTCATTTTTTTATGATGGTTCTTATGGTTCTTATGATGCTGCGGGAAAAAAAAAAGGTTTTTAATACCTTATGTTTTTCACTCTGTAAAAATGCTTACACCTAATGATCAAGTCACTTTGTTTGACAATTTGTGTTTTCTCTAAACCCACAATTACAGCTATTAATTATCCTCTAGTCCTTTAACTCTTCATCATTTCCCAGTTACTCTTTGAAAGCAACAGCCAGCTGTGCTTAACCCATAGTTTGGGGGAAATTCCTGTATATTGTGTTGTAGTGGGGCAGTGTCACAGTGTTGGGACAGTTGGTGGAAGATGGGTCATTTGGCCAGGCCACCCATGCCACTCTGACTCCTGTCCTTCTTCAAACTTCACCAACATCACTGTGTTCTCAGAGCAGTGTCAGAACCTTCTTCCACTTTTCAAGAAGTGAGTGGACTGTGGACTCAACCCTTCCCCTTTTTTTGGCTTGCAATTATATTGCATTTCCCAGCAGAAGAGTTTTCGACTTTGTTAACTGAGTACTTCATCTCCTGCAGATCTTACTGTGCTCTGTGCCAATACAAGCATGAGGAGAAGTCACCAGGATCCTGTGGGAGTGACTTGTCACCAGGCTGTCTCCTGAAGGGGATGAGCAAGCTGGCAAAAGACAGTCTGTTGTTCCCCAGGTGACTCTGCACCATGCCCATCATACCCCTTCTCAAGTCCTTTGAGATAAATGGGCTACCCTGACCAGTGCTCCAGCTCACAGTTGGCCTTGGACTCTCTGCTCTGTTCCCTTGGGCCCTCAGTGAGGAAGCTGAATAACAGGGATCTGCTCAGCCCATCCCTGCTCCCACAAGCAGATCCGCCACAAAGGCTTTGCACTAGGCACATTCTGCACAGATACAAGGTAGGGCCTCCATCACCATGCTGTTCTCTGTGATGATCTGCAGCGTGCTCTAGCTGGGTTGATGTAGTGGGATGAGGGCACTGTAGTAGATGAGGGCAGGGACCATGACCCCTTTGCTTTACTTGGGAACATGGCACTGACATGACAGCATGGGCATGCTAGTGGGCCAGGCATGCTCTTTCAGGACATCCACCAAAGTGTCTTTCTGTTATCATTGGCGAAATAGCACCCTGCTTTTCAGGGACCACCTGACAGGAACAGCCTCAGTGATGACATGAGGCTGACAAGGTATTTGGAGACACCACCCTGCATCACCAGTATGGCTCCTGCAGATACTGCTGAATGGGGCCAGTGAAGATGTTCTGAATAAAAGCTGGCTAACAGAATGTAAGCTCTTCCACCACAATAGTGAAATCCATTGTTATCAGAAAAATAAAGCAGTAGGATGTATTGTCCTTTGAGGTAAGAACTGACCCCACTTTCATCTCAGTCATCCTTGGCTCTCAACACCATAAATCGTACTCTTCACTTCAATACCTTTTACGGGAAGGGAAGAAATTAGCTAATTCCCCATTGCTCCATCTTCACTTATTAGTGCTACAAGTGGTTGGGTAGTTGTGAATAGAACTGCCAGGAAAAATGAAACTTAAAAATACATTTTAATTAATTCTATTGGGTTCATGTGTATCTTAGGAAGTGCTGATTGGCCCTTCCTGACTTTGAGTTCTGCTCTTATGGAGATAGAAGACCCCAAGCACGAGATAAAAGACTCCAAGCACTAGAGAGCCCAGAGGAACAGAAAAGGCCCTGTATTCACACCAGAGGTCTCCTGGAAGCTGATTAGATGGTTTTATCTAGTTAAGCTCATTAGCAAAGAAACAGAAAACCGTTTCTGAGAAAGGACAGGAGAGACGCTTAGAGCCTGGTGCTGTGAGACATGGTGATTGGGTCATGTCAGCATCCCACTGAGGCAGTGGTGGGAAGGGCTCCCTGGGATGTTGTTGGTAGCACTTACCCAGTGCTGCACGTCATAGCTATGAGCTGCAAGGAGATGGAGGAGGAACACAGATAGAGAGGTGGCTCCAGGAGGTGATAAGAGATTCTCTAAAGGCCAGCAATCCAGGATTGCTGTGAGCTGTTTCATGCTGGAAAGGGAACAGTACCATGTGGTATCATCTGATCTGCTTTGTGCAGTCCTAGTGTTATGCTAGAAAAGAGTTTGGGTGCCTGGACAATTTTATTTTCAATAATCGTTCCTAACTATCAGCCAGCATGTTTTAAATATGAGCAAATTTGCCAAATGCTGAAGGCAAATCCATGTGAACATATAAAATTTGGCAATTCCTTTAAAGAATCAAGACAAAAATCCTGCCACATTTTCCCTGATAGTTGTAGCTGTAGGAAACTCCAAACTTGGAACCAGTTTGGATAAAAATGCAGTCTCCTGCCTTTCATGCCATGGTGGAGGTGAGAGGTGTCTACTGAGGTCAAGCTCTGGCCTCACTGGCATTCATAGAATCACAGAATCATAGAATCATAGAATGCTAAGGTTGGAAGGGACCTCTAGAAATCATCTAGTCCAACCCCTCTGCACATGCAGGGTCACCTAGAGCAGGTGGCTCAGGACTGCGTCCAAGCGGGTTTGGAAGATCTCCAGAGAAGGAGACTCC
>VZSV01000170.1:998147-1115444 GCA_013398735.1 Nothocercus julius | reverse complement strand
ACTGGGATAGCTCTCCGATTACCTAATTCATGGCTCATTGCTAAGAATTAAGCCTCCATCTGAAAGGATAAAAAGCATCAATGAACTACATCAGCATACTGCAAGATGACGTCCTCATTTGCTGCCGTACAGGCACATAACACAGTGATATACCTGAGTCATATTGCCAATGGACTATCGACATGAAAATGCTTCTGAACATACACCATGTTTATCTGGACATAGCATAATTAAATTCTACAACACAGAATGAAAGGAAAAATGTTTCCAATTAAAACCAGAGGGCAAATTTCAGAAAGTAGAATGACATTGAGTAATCACAAGAAAAGATGTATTGACATTTCCCCAGGTTACCTGCCTTTTCATGGGGATACAAGAAACCACACTTGGCTCTGGATCAGAGCAGCCAGCATGCAGAACCATGTAGAGCTGGGGTAGGACTCATTGCTGCTGAATTTGAGGCTATGCAACTGAAAAAGGTCAAACTGTTAACTCCTTCCAGCTCTGAGAGTGCCTCATGCTCAAAGTTTGAACTGCAGGGAGGAGAAGATGTCTTAAAAAGCGAAGCTCATCATTGGTCCTGCCAGTAGGTAATTTCATAGCAGCTCCAGTTGCTCAGAGACACCAGTGATACATCTCAGTTGCAGTGGGCCAGGTGGGATTTCTCTCTTTGGGACTATGTGAGGCTCAAGGCTCCAAGGCAGGCTGGAGGTGCTCAGGGAATGTCACAAGGTCTGCTGAGGAAGTCTTAGGAGATCTTCCTTCTGAATGAGTCACGGGCAGTTCACATGAATAGCATTTACAGCATTGAAAAAGGAAAAGAACAATTGTCTCAGGAAGTTTATGTATTCCCTTTTTTTTATGATGCTGTGATTTGACCTACAGAAATTTTGGTCTTACTCATTGGTCTCATTTGGAAGAAATATGCTGCTTCTTCTTGTATAAACAGGGAGGATGTATAAACATGGAAGATGTATAAATATGGAGGGATGCTCTCAGCCCTTCCCTGTGCACTTCACTTTGCAAAGTTGTTGGGCAAAGCAGTTGAATCATGGCTTACCAGTGGTACCCGCATCACAAATGGTGACTTGTATGGATCAAAAAGTAGGCACTGTGTTGTCCAGTCCTCCCGGATTACCTGGTTCATTTCTCTTCTCACTTTCATTAACATCTTGCTTCTTTGCAAAGATACCAGCGGACATAATATGTCTATTTGTTCTGTAGGTTATATTCTGGAGTTCTGATTATCTTTTAATTTCCTCACATATATTTCTACTGGGGATAAATCTAATTTAAACAGTCCTTAATTGTTCTGATTTTGTAAACAGTGTCTTAAACACAATAGACACAAAACTCTCA
This sequence comes from Nothocercus julius, assembly GCA_013398735.1. Lineage (NCBI taxonomy): Eukaryota > Metazoa > Chordata > Aves > Tinamiformes > Tinamidae > Nothocercus > Nothocercus julius. The sequence goes on along the minus strand of VZSV01000170.1, from coordinate 1,114,085 downwards.
ACAAATTGCTAGAGGAGATGTGACAGTATAGGGAATCATTTTCATATCTTTTGGGATTGCCCCAAATTGAAGCTTCTGGTCTGATGTCTAGAAAATTGGTGCAAGAATTATTTTGGTGAGATGTTTCCCCAAAGCCCTATTACTGCGTAGCAAATAAGATGTCCTGAATTTATGAAGGAAGGAAAGAAGGAACAATGGAAAGAGAGAAAGAGAGCACGAGAGAAAAAAAAGAGAAGGAATGAAAAAGATAAAGGAAAAAGAAGAGGAAAAGAAGTAAGAAAGAAAAAGAGAGAAAAAAGAAGAAAAAAGAAAGAGATGGAGGGAGAAAGGGAGGAAGAAAGGAGGAAATGTAGAAGGAAAGAATGAGAGGAAGATAAAAAAGGTACATGCATGTACACATACATAGCAACTTGTTTAATGGTCACATGGCTACAGCTATAAAATCAAATTTGCCTCTACCAGAACAAACCCACACATGATTTGTGGAAAAAATACTTGTCCGAATTAAAATCTCGAAGTGAAGCCATTCACAGCTTATAGTGGTTTACTAAGTACTTCCAGAGATAATTACCAAATGCAATGAACTGATATGAAAATTATGTTACAAACTTCTTACTAACTACATTATTTACCAATTTGCTTGTTTATTTATGTAGGTGTAAAAAAAATGTTTATACAAGACTCTTGGTAGTTTAACATAATTAAATATACACTAACTATGAGATTAAAGTTAAGCAGAAATAAAAAATAAAATAATAAGCTTTACAGAAACCGAGCCCAGGGATCAGGGTATATTTCTGTTGCAGCTAATGTTACACCGCCTCAATCCTTCTCTGTACCCTATGCTTTTATATTTTTCATATTTTATTCTTTTTAATAAGAAAATAATTTATGTGCTTATTTTGCATAAGGATATCATAACTATACAAGATATATTAATGTAGCAAAAGAGGTTTGCATTTCATGCGCAAAATTTGGCTGCACACAGAAACAAATACTCATTCACCTTTACCCTCTACATATAAAATCACTACATCTTTCCAAAAATATAGAGTTTCTCATTTAGCATTGAAAAACTGCAGATGATGTAAAACTAAAATTTAGAGTTAATGACACCAACATCAGATGTATGACTACAGTGGAACTGAGGCCTGAAGTACACCACTGAGAGCAGTGTCTAGGATGAGGTTTCCAGAGAAGTGCAGATGCCTTCATAATGAGGCACTTGGTGTCCTCAAAGTGAAGTAGGTGCACAAACAGGCCTACTGCAGGAAAAAAAAAAATCCTTATTTTGAATGTGGAAGACCCAAAGTAACTATAGCTTCTATAGAGCCGTCAACAAGGGCAGAAGTGAAATCCTGGTATTGCAGGCCATGGTTTATCAGACCCACTTGCCTGAGGTCAGGCCTCTCGATCATCACTAGAAATTGTCCTCCACAAAGTTTTCCAAACACAGAAAACATATGTTCCACCCTGCTGTGAACCCTCCCTGACAGACAGGCAAAGGGAAAAGGGACATTTTCTTCTAACTGTTAGCTGTGCTACAAGCAGCACTACACTAATTAAATGATGGCATCCTGACAGAGCAGATTATACACAATCTCGTCATTAATTAGTAGGCATTCCTTCCTGCATCAGAAGGATTCAGTGTAACCGTATCACTGATCTCACAGCTGGGAAGCCTCTTTCGATGGGGCCTTGCACTGAGAAGCTGCATTCCGAGAATGAGCCAGCAACCCCCTATGTAGGTTAAAACAGGAAGTTTTCATCTCTGGCCATAACTGAGGTCCTTTTTTTTTTTTTTTTTTCCCTTTTTTCCTGATTCTTCCTGAGCATGGGTTGATCGTATTCTCTTCCAATTTGTTTCTTTGAAGGCAAAATCCCGTGACAGGGATACAAAGCAGAGTATCTGCACATGGTGCTGTTAGCTGTTGCGTGCACTCGCAGAGGGTCCAGCACAGTGGTGTCTGACTGGACCAGTGCAGAGGCCACAAACCAGCATTGCGTCACGAAAACAGACGTTTACCATTCTTTGTCTACCTCAGTTGAACTAAGTTGCTAAGCAGAAGGGTACAGAGGGTTAATCCCAGAAAACTGCTTGGCAGAGTAGCTGCTTCACAGCAACAGCACATCTGGATCCTGCACCCTAAGATCCCGTTGCTCTTCATAGTGTAACAAAATATCTGATCCTGGAGATGCCTTGACCAAAGAATCCTCAAGAGATCTACAGTGACCCCGAAAAGTCTGAACATCTAGAGACTCAGGTATTGTAACTGGAATGATAGGAGATGGTGAGGAACCTGTGGAGAATATTTATCAAATGACATAATAAGAAGAGTATTAAATTCAGAGATTCAGAGCTACAGAAAGGTATGAATCCATATATTACGATGTGATTTATTCATCACTTACCACTTCCCTGAAAGAGAGGAGGCTCCAGATGCAAATGTTGAACAAATATCTTACATTCAGAGGGTAAACAGTGCAATGAAAAGAATGAGGAAGGTCAAGGCAAGATAGCAGATGAAGAGAGAAGTAAGCAGAGAGGTTGGATGGGCTCCACAGAGGCAGGGGAAATAACTGATTTGAATGACAATGATTTAAATGGAGAAGGAAGCTTCCTTCAGGAAGCTGAAGGTGCCTGTGATCTGGGTGGTCTGTGATTGCAGGAATGCAGGGAGAATACATTTTTTTTTTTTCTGTACAAAAGATAAGAGAACCTGAAATAGCTCCATTCTGCTAAGGGGGAGCCAAGGTAGCCAAAGGCAGGAGAGAACTAAGGCAGAAGAGAGGTGGGTCTCAAAGAGGTAGAAGGGTTGGAGGGACAAGGCTGTACAGAGAGAAATAAGGATTCTTGCCAAAGTGGAAATGAAAACACTTCTCCCATCTGAACTGAGACACTGGAACCATAAGTGGGAAAAGAAGCTGCTCTGAGGAGCACCTTAACTGTAGAAACTACTGGCCAAGGGAGGACAGATGGATCTATTAAGTCAAAATGAGAGAGCACTGGATAGAGAGGTGACAATGGATGTGCTGAACCATATGCAAAGATAAGACAAATAGGAATCCAGGTCTTCCATAGCTCAGCAGGAGTGAGGCCTGCAGGAGGATTCACACTTATCAAGCTATCTGGGTTGAAAGAACAAACGCAGGGAGGCTTTGGAGAAATTCTGCAAGAGCTGCTCTCGGTCTTTGAAGGGACGACTGGACAGGCTCCATGGTGGTGATAGGCTGCCCCAGACATCTCCTGAGGTGTCAGGTCTGAGGTGCAGGACATAGGTCAGTGTCCTTTCATACTAGAAACTAGAAGGACAGTATGTGAGTCAAGGGTTTCAGTAGATAATTTCTGCTGGACCCATGTTAAGTGTGGCCTGGATGGCTTGGAGCTAGCTCTGAAATTAAACTTGGGCTTTATATTGCAATGTCAAAAGCTCAGGAGTCCCTGCATTTGCTATCTTTCCAACCTATCTGGTACTGCACAAGCACGAGCAACACTATTGTTTGACCACCTGGGGTAACAAAAAGCACTTATGACTTATCATTTTTACTATTTTAGCCTGATAAATCTGACAGTAGCTTGCTGATATGGAAGTGAGAAAGGAGCAGCCAGACATGGGGAAACACAAAGTAAAAGACGGGGCCATATTTAATTGTGTGCAGTATTGAAAAATATGGTCCTATGTTTAATGTTAATGAAATACATCATTCATGCACCATCACCATAGGAACTGTTCAGTTAACATTAAACATACTTTGACACCAGTAAATGTTACTTGTTGGCAGAGAAAAGTTACAACATGTGTAATTTTGCTCTTTGTTTTCTCTTACCATGTGTAGGTGTCTGGGTGGCACTGTTTAGTATCAGGTGACTATAATTTTGCTCTTGGTCATCTGAAATTCACAGAAAAAAAAATCCTTTAAAAAACAGCTTAGTAAACCCACTGATCTGCAGATGATAATTACAGCTCACAGTATTTACAAGAAAACGCAGCATGATTAAAGAAAGGAGAAGAAAATGCTTAAGAAAGCAGAAGACTCTTGGTATGTCGTTCACTTAAAATTCCAGATGCTAAAAGAACATGATAATAAGAAACCGCTCCCCTTCTGCTGAGCCTGCAAATTAGAGTAGTCTGCAAAGGTAAGAAACACGTTCAAGCAGGAACCAACCATGACTTTTATATCAACATCAGTAGTGCGTTCCTGGAAATTTCTGAAACCTTCATAGAGCTAATTATACTGCCACATCTTTTTCCAATGCAAAACTGTTCATAACATTGGCCCCGAAACCTGAAAAAAAATATTCTGCCTTGGATTTTCCATATTCTCTACCCTCACTCATTCACAAAACCCTGCATGATATTTTCCTTTTTCATGTCATGAAATTACTGGCTGATATCAAGTTTGTGATTGTTTAGGACTCCTTGGTGATTTTCCAAAGAACTTCTACTTGTCCAATCATTCTTTAATGTATACAACGATTTTTAGTATTCCTGTTTCAGTACCACAATTAGCATTTTCTCCATTCAATCTTCTTTTTTTTTTTTTCCATGCTCTATCTCCAATCTCCCAAGAATATTTTAAATCTTAATTCCATCCTCTAATATACTTATGGTCCTCCAAGCTTCATATCATCTGCAATTTTAATAGCAGATTCTTATTCCACCATGCTGACCATTAACAAGAAGCCTACCTGCAGAAGTACATCAGTTGATCCATCTAGTGATATTTACTCCCAATTTATGGTTGTTAAACCATTGTGGCATCCCCCCTATAGAGATTCATTACAGACCATGTTTCTCAAATTGGTCTCATATTACTTTCCCAGAAACTACTGAAAACCTTGCTAATGTCATGATCCCTAATATGAGCTGTTCCTCCGTGGTCACAGAACCAAGTATCCTGTCCTGGAAAAAAATTATATTAGCTTGACATGATTTCTTCCTGAGAAATCCATGTTTGCTTCTACTTATATTACCTCCTTGGAAGCTCATCTCCCCGCACAGCATGCTGAATGTCTGTGTGTAGTCAAGATTAAAATCAGAAGTTAGTTATTTGGATAACAACAGACTGGATATGTTAACTTACTTACAGTTCCATCTAGAAAATAGGCACTCATTAAATACATAGCCACTGAAAGTACAAAACAGATATTAACTCACCTACTAACTAGACATGAAGAACAAAACTTCAAAGGGGATCAAATTCACATAAGCATCTGAAACGTCCCTGAATAAGTGACCTACAGATCTCTTCAAGTTAGATTTTGCCTTTGTATCCTCCACTACTGGTTACCTTTAGCAAGTTAGAATTCTACAGTAATTACTTTTGCCACTTTATTTCAATTTCTGTTCTTCTGTATATTCCCATTTCACTTCAATGTGACAGAACAAAGATGAAGATGGGTGGCAAAATCAAAAGCTTTGATATTTATGGAATCCCTATAACAGTCTGGAAGTAATTTTAGAGATCTGTGACATGGGATCAGATAGGGTTTCATCTATTTTCCAGCAAGTCTGGCACCGAATCCAGCTCACTAATTTCTGCATCAAGGTCTGGCTGTTATTTGAGTTCAAACAAGTCTTTTAGTAATATGTGTTTAAAAGAATTCAGGTGATGTTAAATCAGACACATACCTAAAATAAATAAATGCAATATTTTTAGACCTCATTACCAAAAATCATAGCATACTTTATTTCTGAACTGAATTACCTTGCTTCAATTCCTGTCTCATTTTTCATACTTTTCTGCTACACTAGGAAAACAATATGTTATCAGAAAATTTCTCCACATGTTGATATTCCTAAGTCATGAGGCCTGTTTGTTAGCAAGTCATCTGCCCTTTTATATAATTCAAATATTCAGTACTTCTGAAAAGCTAGCACATACAGACTTCACTCAGGTTCAGTTCACGAGTCTTCTACACAGAATTTTTAGGGTCCTTGGTTGCAAAGGCAGATGCTGTACAGCTGCCATTAGAGCTGTCTGTGTATCAAAAAAAAAACAGCTAAACACTCTGTTTTCCTCTTGCAACACTTTTCTTTTTTTCCCTGCTGATCAGGTTCAGTGAGAGCAGTTTGCTCACCTGTCCATGTCCACTTGGGTTCTGAATAACACAAGGATAGAAACTCTACAATCTGCCCATGTAAGTCTTTCCAGCGTTTGACCAGACTTAGAGTAAAAAAAGTATCTTCTTATGCATTTCAATTTGTGCCCATTGCCCGTTGTTCTGTCTCTGGATGCCTCTAAGAAGAGTTTGACCTGTGTTTGTTACTTCCTCCCACATAATATACCTACACGCATTGATAAGATCCCCCCTCCGAGTCTTCTCTTCTCCAGGCTGAAAAGTCACAGGTCTATCAGCTTCTCCTCATGTAACATGTGCACCCTTAATCATCTTTATGCCCCTTCACTTGATTTGCTCCAGTTTATCCATATCTCTGTTCTACTGAGAACCCAGGATGGGCCACAGTACTCTTGAGGTGGCCTCATCAGTGCTCAGGAGAGGGGAAGGATCACCTCCTTCAACCTGCAGGGAACATGCAGTCTTCCTAGTACAGCCCAAGATGCTGTTGGCCGTGTTCACACAGGGGCACATTGATGACTCATGTTCAGCTTGGCTTCCACTAGTTATTTTATCAGGTATCTTATCCACTAGTTATTTATTTATAAGCTCTTTGATCTATTTTTGAAAGTTGCAAACTGAATAGGGAGCATTGAGCCTGCTGTGTTGTCTGCTGAGCTCTCCTTTACGTTTGATCTGATAAGTTCATCGAGCATGACTGAATTTCTATACAGCCACTTCTACCCTGAAAAGACTTAGAAAACAGCTTATTTCCTCAGGAGGGGTCCATCTTGCAAACTGTTCTATATAGTAACTTGTAGTACCCACGTTAGTCCCCCTAGGTTCAGGCAAATGCATGGCTGCAGCTGTTCAGGGTGGCTAAGAAAAGCATGGCTAAGTCACAGCTAATTTAGAAATCAAATTGTTAAAGGAAACACACAAACTGTTTGCCCTTCTCTCTCTGCTAATTTTGCTCACACACTATTGAGCTGACAGATAACAGGATACAGACCGGTGATGGAGTCAACTCTCCATGTGGAAAGCAAGTATTTACAACAGTAGCTGATAAATCATTAACACATTCATTGTACCAGAAGCAAAGAAAGATGTTTCTTTCTCCTGAAAACACGTAGTACCCCATTGTTCTGGCACTTGCTCTGGCAACTTCACTCCTGGATCAAGTTGTGTCTTTGCTGAGGAAAGTGGTAACACCCATATTGACATGAATAGTTTGTATTGAATCTATATCATAGTATTGTGCTTTCCATTTCATTCCAAACTCTTTCCTCTAAAAAACTCAGGTTCTCCGAGGCCAATACCAGGCTGCCAAAAACTGGCATAAAAATTGGCATATAAAAATATTCAGACCCTGAATTATTGGCATTTTTTGTGTGGCTGAGTTAATCAGGCTTCAGAATGCAGCACTGGGCTTCGCTTACCACTTTTGTAGCCTATGATAAACATTTTCAAAGCTGTAAAATGCTTTAAAGGGATGGCTGATCTTGCTGCACTTCTTCAGGTTTAACAAGATAATGCTGTTAATTGTGAAGTGCCAGTTAGGCAGAAGCACATCTATTGCAGAGACAGGGATCTAAGTTTGAAGCTGCTTGCAAGGAAGTTCCACTGGGGAACAAAAGGCTGCATAGTGCTCTGAATCATGAAATCTCTGAGCACAGCTGGAGGAGCAATCAGATAACAATAACCAGAAGAAAGGGACTTAACATGAGCAGAAGGTAAACAAGTGCTTCTAACTCCTTTTTAATATTAGAGAAGTTATGTGGATGGACAGGGACTGAAAAGACTTCAGGTTTCTTTGCAAAAGACATGGATTCTCTAATTGGCACAGAAAACCAGAACAAAATGCTCCATCTCAAGAGATTATTCATGTGGCTTATACGTGAATCTGGCAACTGCACCTCTGGGAAATAGGACTTCTCATCCATGAGAGGGAAAGGAGGATGTGTTGGGGTGTATTTACGAAAGTGGAAGGGAAGGTGTAGGAGGAGACAGGCTGCTGGGTCTGTATGAAGGACAGTGGTGTGTGGCTATATGGAGCGAGGTGTAGGCTATGAGAGGCTGGAAAGGTTATATCCTTCTGTGGGGAGAAAAGGAAAAAACTGAGGAAGGGATATCTCTAGACTAGGATCTGCCTTGACGGCCTTGCTGCCATGCTCAGGTGACTCTTCTGTAGCATTTATCACCAGGCTGAGGACTCTAGGAGCTCTCAGTGCTACAGCACGGGATCCACTGCTGAGGATCTCCGGTTCTACTGAAACTACATGCGCATTTTGGAAAGACTTAGAGCATCTCATGCCCTGCATGTCTTGCAGTATCCAATGACTGCTTTTAAGAAGTGCCAGTAGCTTTCTACCAGCGGATGGCAAAACAAGAAGTGAAAATTTTCCTAGTGAGCATAAAGAATGCTTTTTTGTCCCAAGGCATCTTCCTATCGTGTGCTGAGCAAATTTTCATCTGGGCAACACTAACTCCCTTGAATGTTTCTGGTCAATGGGGCACTGTGAATGCTCAGAGCAAGAGAGGATCAGGGCCCTTCGCAAGCCAAGAGCACCGTTAATGGGCAACTAAAATGACAGTAAATGTCCTAAGATGTGGAGGTGCCTGACAGCCTTTCATCACAGGTCTTCTCAAAGGTGGATCATCTCATTTGCTGAGGAATTGATCCGAACTTTTACAGGAGAAGCAGTTCTTCCAGTGGTCAGGACTGCAACTCTAATTTGCAGAATAAATCAATCACTGAATTGCCTGTCTTGAGATTCAAAACACTTGGTAAATAATAAAGAAAACCTTCTAAATAGCCTCAAATTAACTCCCATTGTACTTCCTGTCCAGAATATCTTCTTAAAAAATCTTTTTTTTTTTTTTTTTTTTTTTGCACAGGGACTATACCTTTGCTTTGATACTTCGTTTCAGTCTTCTCTGGGGCATATATATTTTTTCAGTCTCAATCATTTGTTATATGTTTGTTGATAATAAAAACTAGATTTATTTTGTTCTATAATGGGAAAAATAACAAGTGTCAAAATCTAGAAAGAAAATATCGCATTTTCCAACCTGCGTTTTCTAATAAAATTCCTTGTGAAAACTGCAATGCAAGGATATTTTTAATACTTGCCAACTACATTATAGATATATGATGGTCCTGAAAGTCATACAATATTGTGTGTTAGCTTTACAGAATTTATTAAAGCACTGGGAAGTCTTCTAAAATCTGCTATTCAACCAGAGAAAAGAAAGGAGCTAAACAGGAGTAATCCACCTATGAAATATGTTTTCTTTCCTACTTCCCTTCTGGTCTTTTCAGCAACCTCAGCATTTGCCAGCCGTCAACCATATTCTCTAGCTGAGATTTTCAGAGAAGAATATAACAAGCGGTTTATTTTTCCGATGACAAGATAACTGTTTGGCATCTGCATTAATGAAGAGAAAATCCCCTTCAAGGGCTAATCTTCCAGAGTACTTAAATATGACAAAAGACTTCAGGCTTTAGGAACTAAAAGAAAGACAGGCCCCGAAGGCAAGGAATAAAGCAGATGAAAAAGTGATGATGAAAATGTAAATACTTCTGGCATAAAGCTTCCAGTTTATCAACTGCCTGTCCCCCTTTGGCATTTTCAGTTCATAATTTGTAGTCCAGAGGGGAACTCTTAAGTAAATGTCCTTTAACTTCTGCTACGCTGGCCAAGCAAAGCTGAGCTGAGTGAAGAGCCTGGGTGAAGAAAGTGCCGGTAGGGCATTCCCTACCCAGAGCATTTCCCTGTTAATTGGGGTGTATTGACATTAATCCTTTAGAGGGATATGAAATATAAAATTAGGGACAGAGATAGAATTTTGGACATGAGATCAAGAGTGACTCAGGATTCAAAAGGAAAAAAAACCACCAGCATGAACGGGATGAGATCCTAATGGGACAGAGGGACACAAAACAACAACATCAATCACCCTGTCAGTCTGTCCAGGGGCTAACTGGGAACTGCCAGGTCCTTGGGTCATGTCACCATGTCACCCATGACAGAGATGGCAGCAGACAGCTACTCACAGCACTGAAGGTCCATCTCAGGGACACCAAGCCCCTCTTGAGGGATGTCTGCCCAGGCAGCAAAAATCCCTGAATGCCTTATCAGAGAGGGTGCTCATATTTTAACACAGCCTAATAGACCCTTAAATTCCATCTGTCTTGCTTGCACATTAGGCAATAATTACTTCATACTTTAATGCTATGAATATCCTCTTTGCAGAGTGCTTCTGCACCTGGCTAACGATACTCAAACAAACTGACAGCCCCTCCCCCTAAACAAAAGGGACTATAGCTAGGGTCACAAAAGACAACAGCAATAAAGATTAAGCTACTTTTAAAGTCAAAATATCAGTCACTAACAGGCTGGAGGTGCCAGATTAAAGGTTGTCCACAAACCCCTGATTTGATATTCATTATGTTAGTTTTTTTGTTCTACCATTCTAGCCTATTTTTCAACTGTAATCCTATGACTCATTCATTGAACAGGATGCACAGGGAATAAGGCAGCTATTCAAGAGTTATTTTAATCCTCATTAAGTGGTGAATGGCCCTGTTCTTTAGTATCCCACACCATCCAAATCCTGCACTGTTATGGAACTGTTATTTTCCATGCAGGCTTTTCTCTCACCCTCTTCTAAGCCTCACAAATGGTTTTCAAACTCCCACTGCAGGGAGAGTGGGGGTCTGTTTGCTGCAGATTAAATTGAGCCAGCAAGCAACTGCACTAGCATTTTGCAAGGTTTTAATACTTTTGAGGAACCACCATGGAACACATAGGTCAGATTTTTCAGATCACACAGGGGATTTTTAATAGGATTTTGCAAGCACAAATCAGATGCTTATTAATCATAATGCTTTTGTGGGGAAGGTAGGGCAGGTGTAATTATTCCTGGTTTACACGTGGGGAAAATGATGAAGACGGGTGGAATCATGTCCCTAAGGCCACAGAGCAGCGCAGGGAGGAATGGGCCTGTTCAACCTCAGATTTTCTCCTGGGCACCATCAGTTTGCTGGCCTGGGCAGAGGGGGAACATCATGTTTAGTTAGGGCGGTGGCAGCTCACAGGATCTCAGCGCTTCCAAAAGCCACATTGCAGGTGTGTAAAACTTGAGCAACAAGAAGATGAAGCAATTTTGAAAGGCTCTGATGAACTAACTAGCTCAGCTTCGTTAAGCCTTTCCCACAAGGTAGACTTGCTGTCCAAAGGGTGACCTAGTGTCCGCCTGTCTGCCCATGTCGCTGTGTTGTTCAGGCACCATGTTTTGCTGGAAAAGCAAGGTCAAACAGGAGGTTCGCATTTCCCACACCTGGAGCCAGGGCAGATTTGTTAGCAGAATTTGCAGTGTGGATTTGGCTGCAGAAACCTCCTGGCAGGGGCAAGAGAGCCATTTGGTTCACCTGGATGTTCGACAAGGGCTTGCCCTGTCCTGCTCACTGAGGCTATGTACTTTCCGTGTCTTCTTCCTACTTAATCCTCCTTCCCCATAAAGCAATGAATTGTGCTTAGAGCTACTCCCAGCAGTGATTGAGACAGATATCATTTGGAAAAAATAATACATTCTGTATCTAAACACTGTTGAGTTAAGGTTTTGCATGAAACTCCAATTAAGTTATTTACTACCTTTTGATGCTTTGTTCTTACATCTTAAATAAAAGTCTTTATAAACTATAGTACATATCCACACACACGGAGTCGTCCACATATAGCACACTCCATGAGATTTGATTTAATGTTCCTGTATTCAAAACAGCCCCAGCATTTTGCTACATCCAACTATTTAAATCATATGTGATCTGTATTAAGCGTCAGTAAAGTACGTCACTTTTAGTGGCATGTCTCCTGGGGATAACCATCTGAATGTGCTTAAAAGAGGAAGTATTAAAGAAGTGAAAAGGAAAAATCAAAATCTATCTGTACATGCTAAATATACTGTGCTTTAAAAGAGAAATCACAGAATCCATGTTGATCTTGAGGAACTACTTGGTCTAAATGAGTAATGGACATGAAGCTAAGAGTTTGTGGTTGGGATTGTTACAGTATTTCTTATGAGCAGGATTTGTAGTATCAGAGTATACAATTGCATGCTGATGTGTCTGTGAGTCTAATGCTGGCAATACCCATCTTTCTAGAGAGATCTATATCTGATATAGATCACATATTGCAGCTTCATTTCTCTCCTGCCTAACATTCAATGCACACCTCTGGATGCTGTAAGTGTTTGCAGGAGTTAGTTACATGGGGGAAAGCTGTCACGAGCTGTGCTGAAGACAGCTAATTAAGAAAGAGGCAAATGTACCGCTTCAGATGGAAAATATTTAGCCACAGGGAGCACTGACCTTCTGGAGGTCCAGTCTGACAGATTCAGAAACCCTACATGGAGCTACACCAAAAAGCAGGTGGAAAATAATCCTTCTGCAAACATCTGGGCAAAGAAGACTACCGGAAGAAGGACTGTACAAACAGTGGTCAACAGTCTGGGGAACAGTTAGTTCACTCAGAAAATTATCCATCTCCTCTACTGAAAGCATCTGCAAACTCACACGCTCAGTCACAGTGGGGTATCTTGCTCCTACACAGGCCTCCTATCCAGCCATTCCGCACATACCAGCCCCACTCACGACTATCCATACCCACTGATGACTACCCTGTACACAAGCACACTACTCTTTCATAGTGCATCTGTCTAGATATCCACTGACACTTTCAAAATTTCAGTGTTGAACTGTAAAAGCAAAACAAGAGCTGGCTACGAGTGAAATACAAGTTTTGTTCTGGAACAGCTAGAGATCAAAAAAAAAAAAAGGAAAAATAAAACCACAAAAATAATATTTTCCAATTTTGGTTACAATTATAGTTTTAAAAAATAAAAAAGAACTACAGTAATGATAAAGGTTGTACAGAGCTCCAAATATCTTTCTCCAAGGAAACCGGTTTCTCCAGGAAACCAGAAACTCTGAAGTATTTTTGAAAAGAAAAAGTTTTATTGATGAAGATTTTTTCTCCTTCGGTGTAGACAACAGAACATCAGATGTATTAAAATGTACATTTTTCCCAGTCTTAGTAAAGATGTGCCATACTCACCAGTAGGAGAACCTGGAAAGCAGGAATGCCCTGCAAGAGAATTTCTCAGCAGCGACAGTGACACCCCCAAAATGGAAATGTTTGAGCTACTGATCTGATTTAAAATCTCTCTATATCATTTCAATCTTTTTTATATTTATTTTTTTCTGAATTCTTATGATTTTATTTTATTTAGGGCTGCCTATGCTTGCATGTTCCAGAATAAATGAGGAAAAAGAAATGGTGAAAAGAAGAAACCTAGATGAAGAGATGGAGAATAGTGACCTTTCTGGGACTGAAAACTGTGAGCCTGGTAGCAAATCCTTTCTGACAGACTTAGCTGATGAGGACAACCAGTGTCTGGGATCCCCTCTGTGTTTGAGAACTTCACACTGACTCTCCAAACACAAAGTAATTAGATAAATATGGACTGGTTTCCTCAAAAATCAAGCAGCTGAGCAGGCTGCATGACTAACATTAGACAGCAATGCACAAACAGCATCTGGAGGAGTGGTCCCGGATGCCAACCTTTGGAAACACGTTTAAAATACACAGATCATGGTGAAAACATATGGTCAGAGTAGAACAAAATGTGTCCTTTAAAGGGCATTTCTGAAGATGAAGTTGATTTTGGAAGATATAAATAGTATGGTTTTCTAAAGCAGGATTAGTTAAACACAATCTTATATGGAACACAGCCAGCTATTCCACATGCAGAATGGAGAGATAATTATGCTAATACATCCAGAAGAAACATATGGTTTTTTTTAACCCCATGATACTGGCAAGAAAGAGAAGGAAAAGGAACACAAAGTCCTCTATCTCTGGTTTTCCCTCTGTTATGAAACAGAAAGAGAAACAGAAAGTTAGCATGAAATTACTGCAAGAAGGGCTCTCCAGTGGGTCTGGTGCAGTTGGACTGCGCTTCCAATTTGAGATGAAAAGGTCAAACATTATATGAATTCCTGCACCTTAAGGAGGAGCACAAAGGTGCCTGACCACCCCATCTGAGTCTTTATACTGAAAAGGCACAGGAAGACCAAACTTAGCACAACAGAAGCCAAAGGTCACCATTCTTGATACAATCAAGGTGTAATTCACTAGCAGAAGGTTTTTCTAGCACAGGGAAAAAAAAAAAAAAAAAGCTGGAATAGATGCCTGTTTGGTCACCCAAGGCAATACAGGAAGATGCCCAGAGATTGCAACAAAACGGTGGGCTGTGGGTTTAGACTGAGTAGACCAGGATCCAGTCAGGACCATTTCAGTCTCAGTTCTAACCCAGGGATGATGGATGTTACCACATTATGAGGGAGAAGATGATCAAGTTAAAAAGAGACTTGACTCCTCCACTGATTTTAAATCACTTGAGAGATCACTTGCAATCTGCCAGGGAACACAGTCAGCCTGAAGGTGACTAGACAGAGAAGCAGAGACTTTCCCCTTATATCCCTTATATTATCTAACTCTCTGCTAGGGGCTAGGAACAAGAACACGTGTGTCATGTTTGTTTGGAGCTTCTTTCCTCCTTTTACTGATTTTTGGCACTTTCTATCCCAAGATGCAGGACTTGTTTGCAAGCACGTGCCTGCTAGATGCTGAATATGGCTTTGGGCCAACGTTGCATAGAGTACTAAGGGCCTCATACAATTAAACATTGCTCATATTCTTAATTTTAAGCATATAAGTCACTAGCACTAATCAAGCATGTAAAATGAACTGTGTGCATAAATGCTTTATTATAACAAAGACAAGAGTGGCACCACATAAGGAAGGAATTAAATCTTTGTTGAAGACTATCACTATCACTAACAGTAGTTAAGCAGATGGTTAACTGTAAGCATCTGCTCAAGTCTAACCGAAATCATATCATACTGTGGCCTTCAAAACTGTACTCCCATTGAAATATCTGCATGTTCCAGTTTCAAAATCTCACGTTCTACTGCTAATTGCCTGTTCTGTTCTTGCAATGCTTCCATTCTATCAGATTTCATGTTAGAGAAGAAGATACACATTCTTTGGAAGAGCCTAGGGCAGATGCATTAACTCTGACCACAAGCAGTGCAATATTCCTCCTATTGAACACAGATCCTGGATATTTTATGCAAACTTATTATCTTTTTTAAATAAATATTTAAATTTAACTCCCCCTCCCCTTTTTTCCATATATTCTAATTAGAAATTTTCTGCTTGGCTAATTTAAATCAGTTGAAACAATAAACATTTGCAAGTCTGAGAGAGACTTACATAGTGGGAAGATCGGACAATTTTAGAGGAAAAAAAATCATTTAAAATGAGAAGTTCTGAATGTGGTTAGAAGTACTTACTTTCCCTTTTATGAAAGCAGGATGGTGATCTCTAGAAAGAGAGGCTTAATGTTTTGTCAGGTGTCAGCTCACAGGGCCTTTCACAGAATAGAGTCCAACAAGTGCAAGAAAATTGTATTAATTTCAATATACCAAATTATCTGGGACAATTAAGTGTTTCTATATAATAAATCAATCTTTTCTGACCACAAGTTACAGTATTTATATTAATTAGGTGTGTGCAAACACATCTTAGGTATGGATATCCTGTAATAATTATTGAAATAGAAGCTTTAAAACTAGGGCTAAATTTATGACAAAATTATTAGTTTGTCTTTCCACTATATTCTAGTACCTCTTTCCATAGAAAGTAGGCATCACCTAGAAAAAATACTTGTGCTTCCAACTCTGCCAGTTTTAGTAAGAATGTATCTTTTTATCATAAGCCTTTAAAGCTTGAGGTCCTTGAATCATTTAATTAGGAAGGGATTTCACCTGTCATTTAGTTAAATGAAAATCACAGTCTCCTTATGTGTAATGAGGGGGCAGCAACAGCACTGCATTGCACCTTGAGGGCCCAGAAGGCCAAAGACAAACAAAAGAACTCGGCATTTATTTATTTTAAATCTGTACTTTTTATTTCAACCTCAGGTTTGTTCTTAGATCTCATTTGTGATTTCTTTATCTTGTGCGGTTTGCAATACTGAAACTCTCCTGGTAACTTACACAATATTTACTATATTTTCGTATTGAAACCTGGCAATATGGTAGAGTACAATATTTATAGCAGTATGAACTATTCTCCTGTACATAAAGCAATTTCTGTCTATTTACACATTCCCTGTCTTCCATGGAAATATTCATGTTAGCCAATCTGGTGCTCAGATATGCTTGGAGGCATGTCGCTTTTTTGCTGCTGTTTTACTACATTTCTATGCTAAACTCACCAAGACCAAATGGAGTAGCTCTGTGGCTGTATTAAGTGGATGTAAATGCTGGCTGCTATTGAAATTCTTGCTTCCACTTCAGCTCCTGCCTCCCATGTGCCTGAGTTAGCATATGTATGTGCACTTGAATCATGCAGAAATGTCTCCCCTTTTTTTTTTTTTTTTGTTTGTTTGCTTTTTTTGTTTGTTTGTTTGTTTGTTTGTTTGTTTGTTTGTTTGTTTTTCAGGTTTCCAGGTAGATCAGTTCCTTATCTGCATCCTTCTGAATGTGGCAAGGGGTCCTCCTGAAGTTTTTGAGTAAAATAATACAAAAAAAAGAGAGGCTCCCTTAGACAGGGGATCCCTAGCAATTACTTAGAATACTTAATGTCACTGGAGAGGGTGGACTGTAAAAGAAGGTGAGAAAAAGAAAGCAAAGAAAAGAGCAAGAGAGCTGCCCTGCAGATGCAGCCAAGATAGGAACCCTGGGAAGGAGGATGGGAAAGTCTGGTTCATAAACTGCACCAGCTACTTCCATACTGTGCAAGTCCTTCCCCAGAGCATTTGTCCAAGAAATGAGTGTGAAGGAATTTAAACACCAGGGTTTTCTGGAGTAACACTAAGGGCAGAAACCTGGAGTGATATTTTTCTGTCCACGTATGGCGCTCTGCCCTGAGCTGCTCTGGACTCCTTGGGGAGTCTCTGTATTTTGGACAGATATATCCCTACCTGTATTTTGGACTAAGACGGTGGGAAAAGGAAGGTTAGAAGTTGCCTGAGCAACAAATTTGTTCCTTCAGGATAAAATAATAGCATAATAGCCCTTGTTTTTGACCAGAAGGTACTGACATACAGAGTGGATGTAATCCAGATGCTAAGCATGTTCCTCGAGGAATGTGTCTTCCTCTGCACAAGGAGATGGGCTGTAAAATTTACGAGGGAGGTTCCATTTCAGCCAGGGTGGCACTGTCCTCTGCACTGATAAGTCTCTTTTTGGCCCGTTTCCAATTCCCAATAATTCATATGGTCCTTTGCCAACTCAGTACTTGTAAAGCTTTTGCTTTCTGGGCTGGCAATTCCAAGTTTTTTTCCTTGAGAAAAGTACTTGAAAATCAGCATGCTGGCACTCAGTGTCATTTAACGCAGTATCTTCAGGAGGTACCTGAGATTGTCACACCTTGTGTTTTATACCACCAATTTAATGCTGTCAAAATCATTTCATACATGAGAACAGTAATCTGCTGAGAGCCTGCTAGTCACGCCCCATTGAATGAACCAGCTAACAGCTCAGTTGCAGACAACTTTCCTCCTTGCATTTTCATTTTCCAGGCTCTTTCTTGTCTGGAGTGTTTCACTTTGTAGGAAGAGGAATACTTCTCTGAAATCAGACTGCGCTAAATCCACAGCTCCTTGGAGAAATGGACCCTGGAGGTCCTTCAGCACATAAAGAGATGAGATCCATACTGTGGCAAACAGTGTCTACTATTTTTTGATTAGCCAAAATCAACAACACAGTAAGGAATAGATATATATGGCAGGATTCACTACCTGGAAGGACTGAGTCTGTGTCATGCTACAGTGGCTCCACTGTCGCTTTCTTCCCTTACACTCCTGTGTCCCTATCGTGAGTGGCTTCATGACTAGCCAGGCTGTGGGGAACTGAACTGGATGGGGGCATTGATCCACCAAATAAGTTTTCTTCCTTCCTTTTTTCTTTTTTTTTTCCAGCTAGGTAAGTCCCACATTATGGATGACTGTAATTTTTGTGAAGAGGATGGGAGAAAGGAGTGGGAGTTAAGGCTGAAGCTCCACTTCTTGCTTTAAATTTTGGAAAACTGCAGGATTAAAAGAACATGACTGCAAAGGGTGCTACGGACAGAAGCCACCCCACCAATAGCTTTTCCTTCATAACGGATGCACTTAATGTGAAGTGCATATATAAATCTCATAAAAGGAACATCTTGGCTCAGATCATGTTCCATGGTTCCTGGGCCAGATTCTCAAAGAGACTGACAGCTCCTCTGTGCTGCTCCCACCTGCAGGTGCACAGCACAGAATTGCCTCTTAGATGGGAACCTCCTCTGTGCCATGTGTGACACAGTCACACCTGCTCAGCAGTGCCATGCACTTGCTATGACCTAGAGGGAAAGTCCTTCCACGGAATACAGAGCAGTAAATGTTGAGATAGAAAGGTAAAATCTGTTTCATTTGATGGGAAGAGCCTGTCCTGGAGCTGAGCCAGCACCTACCATCGGAAAGAATATCCGTGCTTTAATAGTAGTTCCTCCTCTGTATATATAGTTTTCCTGCTCATTCATGGTGCAGGCTTTCAGCTCAGTTGTGATTACTAAGGGCAGCTTCTGCATAAACCCATGACCCTTCAGCGTGGTCTCTCCTTACTTCTGCCAGTCCTGCTCTGCCATAGATCTGCATGGCAGCCACTGCCATCAGTGCCAGGAGCCTGCAGGCTCCTCTCTGCAGATGACACGTTTTACACAGGCCGTCTGAGAGTCTCACTAATGCCTTTACTATGCACCAACCACAGAGTGGCCAGATTTGCCTTGAATTGCCTTTTTTTCCCCTGGACATTCACCAGTTTCTACATCACTTTGCAGGGGGCTCATCATTCACAAAACTCAGAGCATTTTGCAGAGCGAATCGAATCTCATTGCTCTTATCTGAGCCGCGAGGTAGCAAGCCTTTGAGATACTGAGGTGATTCCCAGTACTGTTCTCCACTGAATACAGGTAACTCTCAGCAGTTCTCCATGCACAGCAGCTCTACATTATATTTCACCTCTTCATTTGGAGCCCTGAAAAGCAAGATGGGGCTCTCACAGAATTCTGGAAAAGCAGAGAGGAAATCTCTGAGGACAGCCCTCATTTTTCACATCTCCACTCCCTCTGCCAGCAGCTCTGAAAATCTCCAGGGAAACATGGTCTTACACCAGGCAGTGCTTTCATCTGCATTTGAAAGAGAAAGTCCTGTGCCCTGGTAAGGAGGAGTGGAATTCAAAAGGGCTAATGTAATTGCTTTGCCTTTTCCATCAGGGAAAATTCATTGAAAGTCTGATTTCATCTCTCTTCTCCTCCTAGATCTTTCCCAGGAGAGGTGCTGGGCAGGATGTTCTGGTGCTCTGACCTCCAGGAATGGAAATATTCCAGATCAGTACAATCCTTCAGGAACACCCTGGCCAAGCCAATGTCACAGATTTGCTCTCTCACCTGAGAAAGACTGCACAAACGCAGCTGGTCAAGCTGGTGAACATGAGGAAAGGTCTAAGTACACGTGCCTGCAGAATCACAATAAAGCTTCTTCTTGAGCAAATTGCCCAGAATAAGAATGCATTTGGGATCCATAGCTCTGGGAGGTGTCACTTCCACAGAGAAGGACCTGATTCCCATGGCCCTGCCCCGCAGGATGCTCTGATAACTGTAGCTGGAAGGTCAATCACAAGGACCTGTGTGTCTGTGGATCAGCTTCATTTCTGCCTGTTTTGCATGGGCAAGAAGGAAACAACTCTCTAAAAGCACCTGGAATCGCAGCCCACATTCTACCTTTGCAGACTTTGTAGCTTATAGTTTCTCTTGCTTAAATGTCACTGAGTTTTCATGTGGTTTAGTATTTTGAGCAGGCTTATTTACTCTGAAAGGCTACAGCAGTGACTCACTGTCATTTGGGAATCTCTCTTGCTGCCCCCCGCCTCACACATACAGTTAATATGGATCACTATTTTCATTGTGTTTCATTGTGTCATCATTCATCACTGCTCTCTCCATTGCCTTCATTTTCACCAGCTGCCAGTGTTTCCCTTTAGAGCAGCACGTTCACCCAGCGCTCCTCCTTGCTGTGCGGTGGTGGCAGAAAGGTGGGATGCAGGAGAAAGGGGGGCATTGTCTGGACCCAGGAACACCCCTCTTTGAACTTCCTCTTCACAAGAAAACATACAATTACCAAAATATCAGTTTTCATTCCACAGCAGCTTTTTTATGCACATTAGCCTCAAGCATGGCAGTGAAATACTGTCAGAGAGGAAGCTGTGATGTCAGTCTCAGGCACTTGAGAAAGAGGTGAAGAGAAAAGCACACTGTGATGTTCAGACCTGGGACTAAGGACAAACCTGCCAGGTCCTGCATTGTGCACCACAATTACCACCATCTTCTGCTTCAAAGTAGACAGAAGAGCTCACCACCATAGTAATGGGGCTGTGAACTTCCACAAAAAATCCCAACATGCCTTAGGGATATCTATGCACAGAGATTTTAGCTCTGATCATTTAAAGCTAATGCAGGTATCTTACTCTGCTAAGGGTCAATGAGGGAGAATGTATCTGAACTGGTCATCAACAAATTTGTACTGAAAGATAGGAGAAGGCCTTGAACTAGCCAAGCAGTGAGATTGTGGAGCAGTCTTTAATTAAGGGAACAAAAGCAAGAAAAGAAATGTTTTTAAAGTGAGAGATGTCGAGAAGACAAGAGACAGCTGCCTGCAATGGCAAGCTACTAGTCTCAGAGATGCTCAGATTTTCCTTCTGAGTTTCATTTGCCTGAGACAGACAAGTTTCACAGAGGTGGCATCATCCTAGCACAGTTTGCTTACATGGTGAATGCTGACACCCTCTAAAGTAGCTCACAAAAGGCAGGCTGAGAAGAGACCTTTTGGCTAGACTTGGGATTTTTCCTGTTTCTTCTCTCTCAGATATTCTGCATTCTGCAAGTGAAGCAATGAATCGTGATTCATTACCTCCTGACTAGAATGCAAAGGCTGGGTCTGGTGGTAACGAAAATGGATAATGAAAACACCATAATTTCATTGAGATGCTCCCTCCCATCTGGTATCATACGGTAGTTAGACAGTGTTGAGGTTACAGTGCTGTATGACTTTCCAGGAGCACAGTGCAGATTAGGAAGGTGCCAAGGCCTGCACAGGAGCATGGCAGGAATTGACAAATGGTAGAGGAACATGGCACCATACAAATAATTCAATGCGCTAGAGAAAACATTGCTTTAGTCTTCAACATCCACCACAGAAATGAAGCTGCTCTGGGGTGGAAGATCACAGCCGTTACACAGTTCATGACAATGCTAAAAATGGATGAGTTGAGTTATGGCAACCCTGAGTGTGAGTACGCTCCAGTACCCAGCTGCTGAGATGTCTAGGCAAACAGCGACTGCCTTCCCCCAGCTCCTTGCACTCAAGTTGCACCAGCTCCAGGTGCAGGGCTAGGGACTGTCAGATCTTGCTTTCCTGCTCCAGCTCTGTTGTATGAATGATGAACCCACAAGACACACCTCCAAGGGTGCACTGTGAGCTTCCTAACTTTGGGCACCATGCAGTGCCATTGACTGTGTCTCTGCTGGATGCCAAAGCACGGCCTGCCTGCCATTAGGCCCAGGGATGACGTAATGCTGGTGCTGTAGGATGGAAGAGTTGGGGTATGGGATGTTCTTGTTACTTTGGATATCCTCCAAAATGTTGTTACTTGCTCTATGCAAATTGGGCTCTGGAACTCTGTGCAGCCACCATGTCCTATCTGCCATTGCAAAGATGCCAGCACATAGAAAAATGGATGCTGGGGATGACAAAGGCTTTGGCAGTGACAATAGTGAGAGAAGATAAGACAAATTGGAGCAGATGGCAGCTCTATGGGGAATAAGCACTGTCCTGGGAACATCCTGGGAGGTTCAACGCAGAGCAGCTCATACAACGTTCCACCTGCAGTTCTTCTGCAGAACACGGATCTCTCTCTGCAGTGGCAGCTCTGCTGTGCAGGAAAAGTATCCTGGGGAGGCTTTCTGGAAAGTGGGAACTGCTTTCCACAGCAGAAGATGCTCTTGCAAGGACATGGTCCAAAGCTCCGGAGTCCTATCTCACTGAATGCTGAACAACCAAGCCAGACTCTCTGGACATGACCTAGAATCTGAGATGTAGGAGAAAGGCCCCTTATCTGTTCTCTCCCACAAATGCAAGTCATTATCACTTGCCCAGCCAGCCCTGCACAGCACACTCCACTTGAGCATATCCCCTCATCTCAACAAAGGGAAGCCCCAAACTTTTTCCTAATTGCTGGTAAAAGCAAATTGGTGCTCCTAGAGGCTGTAACAGGTGACTGCTCAAGCGTGGTCTCTGCTTCACCCCACTTGCAGTCACATTCACTAGACAAGGATTTGGGAAGCAGATCAAAGTTCTGCCTTTCAAAGTCCTGTGACAACTCCCTTCTGTCAGCCACAGCCTTGCCCTGCTTCTGTCTGCTCTCTGTTTCTCTTTAGTCACTCATGAATTAAAAGTCCTTTCTGTGCTTTGCACATGGTGACCTAGAGAACTGCATCTCTTGATTTCCAGTGCTGCGGCAGGTGCTGCACAGAAACAACTGCCACAGATTCACCATTCCCTGTCGGGTATGCTGGAGAAGGGACAGTTTATGCAGAGTACAGACATCAATATTTCAGAGCTCCTAATGCAATCTTTCCATAAACTCTCTCTGCTGCTTTCCTGTGAATCCCTCTTGCTAGATGAATCATTAGCAAGGAAACCAGACGAGATTTTGCAGCATGCAGTTTGAAAGCATGAGCCCAGTCCTTGGTCCCAGTCAGGAATCAGTAATGTGAACAGCTACTGTTTACCAAAAATCTCTATTTGCTCCGTACTGTGGGCTTCCCAGACCCATGCAGTCAGCATTTCCTCTGTGCTTTCCTTGTGTTTAGTTCTAGATCCCATTTTCCTAATGCAGCATTATACACAGAGCTGGGCAGTCCAGCACATACTACTCCTGATTCAGTGCTATTCTTTTCCTAGTTTATGTATTTTGTTGTCTATGATATGTTCCTTCCCATACACTCCCTAAATACCTAGTTCCTTAATTGTATTGCCTTGGTGCTTAGGTAGGTTTATCTGTCTCTGATGAAGCTGCTCTTTGAACCTAATTGAAGATGCTCAGAGATAATCTACAGAGTTGCACTTCTAGGTAGCTCAGCCAAGTGACTTTCAATGCACTGGGGCAAAATGTTCTTACAACTTTTCAGCTTGCAGCTAATCTATAAGGCCAGTCCTGCTCAGATGGCAGTATATACAATGTGTTTCCAGCAGCAGTGTTGATAATGTTTAACTTATTTATTCTATGAATACTGAAGACAGGATAATGGAACAGGTGGTCAACTGCTCATGCCCAAACACAACCTCCAGCATTTCAGAAGCAGCTGAAACCATGAATACCGCCCCAGACACACAAAAGATTCTACCCAGCATGGAGCAACAGGCCCAGATTGAACCTAACCAGTGAGTATTAACAGGTAGGAACCAGGAAGCCTTTCACTGAGTGTTAAGCATTATGGACACCATATAACCTACAGTGGGTGTCTTTGTACTTGAGAGAAAGGTGCACAGTTATGCCCCCACTACTCCTAAGTCAGTGATGAGTGCAGCTACAAACTCAAATTTGTGGTGTTTTTGGCACAGATATATTTTTTTCTTCTGAATATGCCACATTTTAAAAACTGAAGGGTACCAATAGCTGCCTTCAAGGACTCTGTGGCATGTCCTCCTTATCTTGTCTCACAAGCACTGGAAGATGGGAAACTGATTTCTGAGGCACTCAGTGTGGAAAAATCCAGACAGACAGACATTTTTATGTATAAAATTTGACCCTTGCTGAGACATAACTTCAGTGTTCTTCCTTCCTCCTTGCTTTCTTAATTTCTTGTACTTCTTGAACTAAATTTTTAAAGAAATGTTCCATTAGTTCCATTAATTCCTGCTAAACATCCCTGCAGCCTCTATGCTGTCTGAGTGGACAATGCGGTGGTGATCTTGCATGAGCAAACCCAGCACTCCTACTGACCCAATTAGGTTTGCAGTCAACGTCAATGATCAGGGTCTTGTTCCCTGAGGACAACAAGCCTCAGAGACATAATTTCATGCTCTTGCTGTCAGCTGCCTTCCACAATTTATCTTCTCATTACTTCTTTAAAAACAGTACTAGCCACTGACTGACTGAGGAAAATAACCCTTGTGATGGAGACATTGGCTTTGGAAATAAAGCAATCAGTAATTTTACTTTGCAGCAATATATATATTAAGTTTCTGAAGTCAGCATCTTGGAGTGTTCGGAAAACTGGAGGCCAACTGGTTTACAGTGTCCAGTAAAATGCTGATATTTAAAGGTATTTCTCTCTGGCCTGTCTAATATCACTAGAAGGTATGTGATCTTATCATAGGAACAAAAGGTTCTGCAGGGAAGAGAGAGGAGTTATCTTTGGTCTGAGGCACTTCATGGCCACTCTAGATGGCCATGTCATAGAAGGTAATCAGCAGAGAATTTGAGGACTTTATGGTATCCCTGTATGTCCTATTGCCCTCTAAACAAAGTCAGAGGCCCAGTCACGATTCCAACAGAGAACTGCAAGAAAGTCCCTCCCCACCATCCTGCTCTGTCAGCCAAGTGACTTGGCCATGACATCGAGAATGAAAAAGCCCAAGCTGAGCAAAGCTTTAAGTAGTTAATTTATGTGCAGATCTTGCATACAGACACTTCCTGGAGGTAGAAGCCAGAGATATGAGAGAAGGTATAGGTTCATTTGGAAGGGATCCCCTTCTGCAAGGAACAAGTTCAGCCCATAGCGCAGGTTAAGCAAGTTCCTGAAGAGCTAACCTCTACTTTCACATATTCAAGGACTGGAGCTTGGTCTACCAGGACACTTGTTTAAAGCTACCACCTAGTTACCTCCCTGTTCCCCTTTACATCACTTTCCTGACAGATGAAATTTGTTTGCAGTTCTACCCATTTCATGGGCTATGCTGGGCTGAACTCTATAGCTTTTTGCTACAGGAAAAGCTTTACAAATCAGCAGTGTTTGGATAAAAACCTATCTGGAACATCATATTTGCCCCTGAAATAACAGCAATAAGAAGAATGACTGTAGAAATACATCACTGATCCTCTCCTGCAGTGCATGAGGTCATAAGAAAATTCTTGTATAACTACACTGCTTGCACTGGGTTCCTTACTGAAAGTTTATGACATGCTTTGTGAAGCATTTTGAGAGCTAACCAGAAAGGTATGACGTCTGCCATTACACTTGCTCTGTGTAAGGATATCTTAGTAATCAGAAGACCCTAAGAGGAGAATATCAACTACTAATGACTTGATAAAAGAAGAAAGAATGTAGCTTATTTTGCATGACGAAAGACTGTGACTTTTTTTTTTTGGTAAGGTAACTCTGCCCACACTCATCTATAACAACAACATTCATGTATCACTTTGCAGTTATGAGGGAAGTCTTTTCAGTTACTGTCTTTTCAGTTGAGTCTGCCTCTCATATTTCCTTCTCTGTATAACCCAGAGACTTTTCTGTGACTTAAAAAATTCCTCCAAAATTCAGTTCTAAATAGCATTACAACACATTATGGGAGCTGCAGTTTTAGCTGTGGGTTTTTACTGAGGTGGACTTTCTCTCCAGACTCTTTCTCCAACAATGCACCCCTTTCTCCCTCTTAGTGAATTAGATAGAGTGTGTATCACAGGAAACAGTGGCTATGCAATTTGGCAAGTAAACAGAAATGTTTTGATTTTGGAGGCACTCTATTTTCAGAAAAAGTCTCAGTATTTTCCCTGGGCAGCAGACACTGGAACTGTTAAAGGCATAAGGATACACCTGTTTACAGATGCAGAGAATGGACCGCAACCTCAATGAGTTGTTAAATGTCCTCCAGGGGCACCAACAGTCTGAACACAGCTAACAGAAGCTACAGCATTCAAGGCAAGAATGCAGAGAAAATCAGCTTGCATCCTACCACCAGGCTTCCAACCCAATAACTATAATTTTATTTAGGATATTTGATCCTGGAGTTAAAGTTCTTCATCTGTTTATTGTCCAGAAAGATGGGACAGGAGCTAGTAGATATGCCTGAGAAATGCATCAGACCTATTGACATGACAATCGAATTTTCTTCTTGTGAACAGAGGGTGAGATTTCCTGCACCAGGAATGTCTCAGGGTCATGCAACTAGTAAAGTCCCCATGAGGACAATAAAGAACAGGTCCTCCCAGCTGCTAGTAGATGGGAGGCAACTGTGAGTTGCTCTCTGAAGTGGCATCAAGAGATTCCTGAGAACTGGAGTGTGACCAGGTTTGAAAATGATGCTTTTCATTAATAGCAGTGGTACCAAGAAGATCAAAGTCTAGAACTCAGCCCTCTCTTCTTGAGAAGAATTGTGTTTGTGAAATACATCACTGGCTTCTGTGTGAACTGCAGTGAGGATTAGTTATTACTCTTTGCTTGATAATAGCACAAAAAACAACCAACCAACCTCAGGGCCCAGTGGACAGTGCAGTAACAACCTTCCGATCTAAACATGTGATATAGATGCTGGATATTCTACCTATGGAACTGTTTAAAAGGCCTGGATCTAGTGGGTGCTTTATTACATCAACAACTAAGCTAGAGAAGAGATTGCTGAGAACGCACCCTTTCCAGAAGGGATCCTGGACTGTTACATTGTCCTTGCTCTAAATTTGGCGTTGGTTCTGTCACTCTGGATATGACTTTTTTTTTTTTTTTAATGAGACACAAAGACATTGAATAAAATACAGAGATATCAGCAAAGATGCTGTTGGCCCAGGAATTTCCCTAGCTCTACTTGGTCCCAGATCTCCAAGCTTGTTTTGCTATATTTGCTTCCACATGTCCTCTTCGCGCTGGTGTATTTCACTCCCTGAAGTAAGAAGAGAGCTGTCACAAATCATTACAGCATGCACATCTCAATACCTCCTTGTATCCTTTGCACAGCTCTTGATGCCTCTTGTTACTATACAGGAGTTTATTCTGCCAATATTTTGGATTTCCATGTGTCAGGCTGCTATACATCTGCAGGAGAGAGGTAGGTGGTGTGGGGAGTCCAGGATTGTGCACCAGAGTAGAAAATACTGGTGTAGTGAAAAATATTTCTCCATCCTCAGATGATTTTGACATTAATTAAGGGCTGATCAAAACATATTTACTGTCCCCACTGCTTTCATATTCACTCAGGCCCAAATGTAGCTCCCCATACAAAAGCCTGCAAAAGCAGAAGTGCTTTTCTCCTGGATGTGGACTTGGATTCTAGATGGGCTGAATGTGGTCAGGCAAAAGTCACCTCTGCCCGTCTGTCAGCAGCTTTCCCAACCTCAACTCCTCCTACATGCATCATGACTATTTTGACCCCATCTGATGGGTAAGCTGCACCCAGTCAGATGGGCAGGCAATGAATCACTCTACTCTTTGTTGCACATAGCTTGAAAACAAGGTCTATGGGGCTCAAATGCAGCTTGTATTGGAGTGTCTGGACTGCCCTCCTAAGCCTGGTGACCCAGTTCAGCATGGTGCCAAAGCAATGGTGCAGATGCTAGGTGTGAATCCTTGGCCAGCACCTCCACCATCATCTTGCCCATTAACTCTGCATAAACAAACAATCACTTACAACATCAGGAAAAATAATCTCACTCATAATCACTGATTAGAAATGTTTGCTTATGGATGGATATTTATAGCTTACAAGAGGTAAATGTCACTCTCATTGCCTGCATTGCATGGCAGATATTGTTTAATTAGCAATCACAGCCTTTGCAACGCTGCTGTTTGGAATGGGAGATGAGTGAGTGCTGCTGTGCTTTATTTACCTTTCCCTTTTCTTTTCCTGCTCAGGAATGGGATGTGATCATGCTTTTCTTATCTGAAGTTTCTCTTAAACCCACATAGTAAGGAAGGTTACCACTGTGAGATGCCCTGGGATCTGTTTTTCCATACACAGCCACCACAGACATTTATTTTCAGTCATTTATTTTCAGCTGTGATCTACCCTGCATTTCCTGCCCACTAAAATGAGGGCCTCAAGTTCCTCAGCCACAGCACTCCACCAGTTTGTCCTTCCTAAGGACATTTTGGAATGAAAATGGAAGAGAGGAGGCAGACACAAAGCTGTACCAATACAGGAATACCTAAAGATAGGTAGCTTCTTAGGGAAGCACAGCCTGAGTAAGGCATCTGAGGCTGAAGATTAGACCTGAGCACAGAGGGCACTGGGCTAGAGCAAATCTTGCTTGTAAGAGACCAAGTGTGAACTGTCCTTTGCAACTCACTGCTGATGGAGGGAGAGAGGAGGCAAAGGGAGCTTGGCTTAAAATCACTAAGCAAAAAACAGAGGTACCTTATGTCCTTGCACTCCTAGAGTGTGTGACAGGAGATACAGAAGAGGGCATGAAGGACTTTTGAGGCCTTGGGATGGTTCAGGTTTGCTAAGAGACCATCCAGGTGCTTTGCAGTTCAGCCTCAAGTGGGATCAGTAGTAAACGGGCCCTGCCTTATGGGCCTTTTTTTCCTGCATCCCATATTTACTCTTCTTGATATTTACATAGCACATTCAGAGCAACTCAAATCCCCTAACAGTCTCTAAAGACACAGTCCATGATTATCTAGTCTCTGCAGACAGACGTTTTTTACATGTTCTGACAAACTAAAATCCAGAGCAGTAATCTGCCAGGAGGAGTCAGCTCCACTCTCACTTAGGCCATGGCAGGGTTGAGTTTCTTGATGCTATTGCTTCTGCTGGTAGAGTTTATTGCAGGAAAGCAAAGATAAGCAAAAAAGAAACAAACAACACACAGAAGCCCCCAAAACAGCCATCTCTCCTTTTTTTTTTGTCTTGGTGCAAAGCAGCCAAATCTCCTGTCTTCCCATGCTGCTTCTGCCTGTCTGGAAACCAATGACAAAAGCGTAACCTCACAATTTCTATTTATATCAATGGGGCAGTATCTCATGCAAGCTGTACACAGAAAATCCACAATACATGGCAACGGTCCGTGGGAAATTTGTGCCACAGCTGCAAACTGACCCAGCCTAAAAGTGTTCCAGCAGGCTGTCAGGTCATTTGCTTTCTGGAGAGGAAAAATAAAAAAAAAAAGAAAAAAAGGCTTGCTAACCGAAAGGGAGCCAAGCCAACCAACACCAACTTCCCTCCTTGCTCTTTTGGGCAGGCTTACATCCTTTCTCCGCATTATCCATACATTCCTGCTTCTGACCTACATACAAACCTGGTACAGGATGTTCTCTAAGCCGTGAGGATAGGAGTCATCCGAACCCTGTGCCAAGTAGATCATCCGTGCTGTTCCTCTTCTGCAGTGGAGTAGTGACCTCATTTGCAGACACAAACATGGGCCTTCAGCCTGCAGACAGCATCTCAAGCTAGCAGTTGGCTCACCCTCTGTGGAGCGCTGAGTAGCTGACCCATCAAGTAACCTACTGCCAAAGCCTGTTCTGAAGCTAATCTGGGTTTCCTACTGCACAGTCAGAGGCCCTGCTCAGCCACACTTGCTTAACAATAGCCCTCATTAAACTGCACAGCAGCTCCAGAGCCTGGAGGAGCTAAGGGCTGTTTTGTCTCTGGGGTCCAGATGTACAGGCAGGGTACCAAATATCACTTCTGTGGAATCTTTCATGGCTGCACAAATGGCATGCACATGTTCATTAGGTTCTGAGTTGCAAGCGTGGGCCTCTGCTTGTTCTTACAGAAGAAGTCTTTCTTGCATCTGGGCAATCTCACACTTTTCTAGGTAGCTGCTTCCAATATAAATTTAACCACTGTTTCATTTCCTTTACACTGGCAGACAACTCAGGGGACTTCAAGGAATGTAGTTGAAAACATTTACACTAGACATAGATTTACTAGTCATTTTTATGAGGCTGCAATTTCTCCTCCCTCCTCAGTTAATGCACACTGCCCCATCAACAAACACAGCTCTGACAAGGTTTTTCAGAATGAATCAACATTCCAGCTGACCATATTCACCAAGACCATAACCTATGGAAACCACTCACTCCTAGCAGTCATGCTCATTGCTATAAGACCTGGATGTCGCTGGGGTGTGGAAGTCCCAGGCCCTTCATGCCAAACAGACACATCATGTGTTTATATCCATCATTGGTTCTTTTAAGAATGGTCTAGTCACTTCAGAAGAAGGAAAATGAACTTTTTTTCCCCCACAAACAGCTGACATTTCAAAGTGTTTGGGCGAAGGTGTACCAAAAAAAAAAAAAAGAAAGATTTTGTATTCTCCTAGTAGCTTCTAAGTCTTATAAGTATCTTTATATATATATAAAAATACACAAATATAAAAGTATCTTTAAGTATACAGGTATCTGCTTGGTGCACCATTCATCTCCTGTAAGTTTAGCCATCGTAAGTCAGGCTAGCTCCCTGGCTCTCCGTTCTTGAAGGAGAGGTGTGCTTGTGTTTCTGATGTCATTTTGAAGGGTCAGCACAAAGCTCACATGGGCTTCTGATAAGGAAGGAAATGAAGTTTTGTCTAATTTCACCTTCCCTATTACTCTGTATTCCCCATGCCTGCAGCCTGGCACATAAGCAAGCATGGAAACATTTAGTGTTGCACTTAGTTTACGCCCCATAGCTACTCCCCTGCTGGACTGCAGCATATTGGGGTGGATAATTCAGCGTTAGTATGTGGAAAGTGTCTGTTACAATATGCGGCAATAGAACAACAAGATATAAGTTCATGCAGGGGCCTTTGCTGTATTACTGCCAGAGGGAGATCATTTATCATTTATCATTTGAGTTAACCACATCGACCACCGAACAAAATGAAGACATCTGTATTCTGGGCTAATATATGTCACACGTGCTCAGTATAGTGCTGAGGTCTGCAGGTGAATTTGAGTGAATACAGCAGCTCCACACCCGGCTGTGTGTTTAGAAAACTTCGGGTGAGAAGCAGCATAGTGCTTTGTAGCAGATACTGTACAGAAAGGTTAGAGCTAACAGTCACCAGCATCTTTTGGGTAATACATCCTTGAGCACCAGAATGCCACTTCTTCCTGTTTGCTATTGCATTTGGATGTCTCTTAAAAATGCTCTGTGAACTGCCATCACATTTTCTCTCTCCTCTGGCAATATACAGCAACACCTCTATAATTTATTGTCATTAGTTTTCATTTGCGACCATCACAGAGGTCACAGCATGGGGGGAGAAGAGCACTTCATCCATTTCACTGCTAAACATGCTGGAATAATAGCTTTTCAAGCAGCTGATGTTAAATAGATATGAAAACATAATGAGAAATGAGGGATAAGGGAACCGACCTTTTTTCAAATGAGCAGCTCCTTTCAACAACGGCACTTGGAAATTGGGTTAAACAAATCCTGCCTGCCAAGACTGTTGTTTCTGATGCCTCGGATGCAGAGATCTCCCTCAGAGATCCTGCCTCCATGAGGAGAAATGGGCAGCACACACGCAGGCGGCCCTAGGATGTAGTCAGGATGCAGCTGTATTCACATCAGACCCAGCAACTGAGCAGAGCTTCCAGGTATCAGCGCAGAAGTGATGCCCATGTAGACCAGGCAAGGAGAGAATGAAAATACTAAACATGCCAAGTCTGAGAGAAACCTAAAATTTTCATCACATATAAAATTCCAAATTGTGATATCTAGTTCCACTCTGAAATTATTATAAGAATTATCTTTACATTCTGGGGAGCAGAGCAAGAGGCACTCTGGCAGCCACAGGAATCCCTTATACCTTTGTGGCTCCCATCCTAAATCTGGGTCACCTGTGGGGCAGGACAAAAGAAGGATCTGTTACAAATCTTTGTGGTTTGGTAAGTGTAAGAATCTGTTCATTTTGATACATCAGAAGAGTTATGCTTTTTCCTTCCTGGAAATCTGCTCAGCTCTCTTACAAAGAGGAAAAAGTGAAGATGGGCAAAAGCTGAATAAACTCAAAGTGGTTTAGCCTTGCCTAGTCCCCAATACTGCAGAAATTTAGACCAACAGAAAGTCTTCCCACAAAATATAGGAAAAAAGTGAAGAAAGTTTTTCCAAATACTGTATACTCTTGACCATATAATGGACATTTCCAGAGTTTATGCTATTTCAGGCAAAAAAATGCATCAGAGCTACCCAGCCATGTGGCCTGTGGCAACCTACCAGTTCAGGGCACCAAACTTCACGCCCTGCCTGCCTTCCTACCTCCACTTTCGATCATAAGTTCATTGTCTGGTGAAACTGGGATCATTTTATTATGCCAAACATATTGGTCTGAAAACATGTCCAGTGATGGAGAAAGTCAGAGTGTTCCCTAAGTGCCAAGGAAAGCCGTAAAATAACCTCATCTACAAAACTAATTAACTTGCTGCAAAATTTGAAACCATCTACAATGAGCTCACTGAGAAAATAATCTCTCCCAGGAATTCACAGGAGTTCACAAAACAGCCCCAGTTTGAGCAGTGCACGAAAAACAATGTATGCCAGCATCTAAACCAAATTCTGCCATGGAAAACTCCTAAGTATCAACATACAGTTATATCTAAAAAAGGGATCCATTCTACTGCCCCCCTCTAACTTGGAGATATCCTGTGCAAAAGTGAATTTCCTATTCACTATTCCTAGGGAAATGCTTTTTCAAAATCTCACTGTTCTGGTTTTCAGGGATGTCTTGTTTCCAATTGCATATCACATTCACAATCACTTTCTCATTTTTCTTTTTTTTTTTTTTTCTTTTTCTTTTTATTTGAAAGAGTTTCTTTAAATTTGATTTTTTCAGTCAGTCTTCAGGATCATTTGTTTTTTTCCCCACAATATACAGATTTTGTCTCTATTTACACTACTCCCCAGCCATTTGTCATTAACACTTTATATATTTGTTCTGAGATCTTCAATGAAATTATAAAATACAATTGGCCTTAGGCCTAAGCCTTGAGAATCTCTGTGGGAAACACCTCCCGGCCTGACTCTCCCTTTTAAATACTACCCCTTGCTCTCTCCTCTTTCTGCAGTTCCTCTTTTCCCTTAAAATTCTTCAGTAATCCTTGTTCTCGCTAGTGTCACTAATGAGTTCCTCATGTGACACCATATCGGATGCTTTCTTAAAGTCTGCAAAGATGGTATCTAGGATGTTTTCTTTGTCTAAAAAATCCATTACTTTATCAGAGGAAGATATCGGATTAGCCTGTCACAATCTCCTTTGGATAAAGTCATGCTTCGTTCTAGTCCTTTCCCTCTAACATCATTCCTTTACTTACTTCTGACTTTAAAGCACGTTTTAAAGCTTACATACAACTGAGTTCATCTTTCAGGCTCTAGATTAGGTTCCTTGACCTTCAGTACCAGGACTGTGTGTCTATTGCAGACAGCATCATCATTTTGTCTGCAGAAACAGTATATTCAGGTGGATTGGTTGTGGCTGGGCAGCAGAGAGGAGGGGACACCAAGCCTTTCAGGACACAACTGGTCAGGCACAGCTGAGAGGAGCTTCTGGCAGGCAGAGGGGTAGACCTGCTGTCAGCAGAAGTCCTGCAGCACACACAGGGACTGCTGAAACAAGCTGGAAACGGACTGACTGGGATCTCACAGGTGACACTGATAGGAACCCTATGGACAGGACACTATGTACAGCTTATTAACTTCAGTCAACTGGACTGATCAGGCCTGAAGGAGAGATTCTGCATGTCTTTGTCGTTGTTCAAATAAAAGCCATGCCATTTTTGTTTGTCTGATAGATGTTTTCGTCTATTTTGTCCAGCTTGCTTTAAGGAAAATGTGAAGGAAGATGCACTTCAAAGCTCTGAATGAGTAGGGGTACCATGCCAAACTGCTGTTCACCAAAGCTGTAGAAATCAGCCTGACATGGGAGATGAAAAATCTCTGCAAATTTCAGTCCAGTTCAGAACGTGTGATGTAACAACCAGAGCCTCTTGGGCATGAGTATGGGCTCCTAGAGTTTTACTTCTGCTCAGGCATGCTCTATCTCAATTCCTGTGTTCCCACTATATATCTTACTTCTGATATCCCAGGCAACATCTACGTAATTCAAAATGGAAGCAAATTCCTAATTTTATTTTGGAGCCATATTGAGTATGGCATTAATTTTGCTTTCATTTCCCAGTGACCTCACTTATTTTTTTTATATACTCACTTTATCTGCATAACCAAAGAGCTTTTTCCTCTTTGGTTTAATATGTAACTCTCTGACACCTGACAGTTCTTCCTGCTTCTTCACAGTTCTTCACTATGCTTCTTGACCTCTAAGATGCACAATTTTGCTGATCAATCTTTTTTAGCTTGATTTCCCAAGCTAAAGAAGATTTTCCCTGTATGCTCTGCTCTCCTGCAATAACTTTT
The DNA here is from genome assembly GCA_013398735.1 of Nothocercus julius. Classification (NCBI taxonomy): domain Eukaryota; kingdom Metazoa; phylum Chordata; class Aves; order Tinamiformes; family Tinamidae; genus Nothocercus; species Nothocercus julius. The sequence goes on along the minus strand of VZSV01000170.1, from coordinate 1,079,536 downwards.
AAATCAAATGGCCAGTTTCAAACCAGTCTGAAAAGAAGGTAGAAGCACCTATGGTAATTAAGATCCTGTAAGCTTTGCAAAAATTGGCAGCTGAGTAGATGAGAGGGATTTAAATTAGCATCTCCACTGAGGGAAAAGAAAGCCTCTGTCAGACATTATATATTCCATTTGGCAGCAACTTACTTGCCAATCAGCACAGTCTTTTTGCAAAAAAGCACGTGTGGAGCTCCAGGCTGCTCACTGTTTGTGCAGAGTTTTGCCCAGCTAGGATGATGTAAGGAAAGAATGTGTAAGGTTTTGAAGTCTAGGGTTTTGTTGGTGTTGTGTTTTTTTGGTAAGTGGAACACGGAGAACACATACGTAAGAAAATGGGCTTTCCTGGTTCTACTGCTTGAAGAACAGACTGTTTTCTTCCCTTCCAGGGTCTGATCATTTCTGAAATGCATTTGAAGATTAAGTCAGCTAACCGTGAAGCACCCTCTCATGCACACTTTTTCTGCTGCTTGGAAACAGACTTCTGATACCTTTACACCCGGAATTGGATATGCTGTTTCTGAATTGAGGACCTAGAGCTCTTCACGCTTTGCTAAACATTTCCTTGAGTTTCTAAAAATTTATTTTTAAAGTGAAAAGCTTTAACCACAGATCCACCCTTTTCCCTATTATTTAAACTGAAACATTTTAGGATCATTCCACTCAAGGATGTTTTGTTGGACCAGCCTTTCGAATGCCTCACAGCTCCTTTGTGTAAGAATTGCCTCCTGCTTATGAAGTGACTGCTCTGTAAAGAGGCATGACAGTTATCATGTCCAGGACACCAGAGGTTTACCATTGTGAGTTGCTGTGGTGCTATAAGTAATGTTTGGGGAATTAAGATCTCCCCTGATGACAGAATTCCTCCATAGATATCTACACATACAGATCTGATTCTGCACCTCTTCAGCACCTTCTAAATGCTATTCCAATTAAACCTTTTTTATCATTCTTTCCCAACTTAGTGATGACTCTGACAGACTTTTGCTCTGATCCCCTTGCTTTTCTTTGTAGTTCTTCATATGGACATGACATTTTGCCACATCACCACCTAACTTACATATATTTATTGAAGTCTGCACATCCAAGAACCAGTGCCAATGACTAACCTTCCAAATTTGTCAACTCTATCAGGTACAATTTCCTCTTTTTTTTTGTTTTTCTCTTTTTTATTGCTACTGTTCACATGCTAGTATTGCAGTTGTTTCATGCTGATACATTTAGGTTTCCCGACAGATTTTGTATTTCTATTTGTGCTACTGCTTATAACTAGTCCTTTCTATTCTTTGCTGCACAACCTTCTCTTCGCTGAGATTTCTGCTGTGTCTTTGATTATGAGGCTTTTATTCTCCTGTTTACTATTACTAGATAGAGCATGTATGAGCTTCTCGCAGCTTTCTTCACTCATTTTTTCTTACTCCTTCCAGCTTTCAGCTCAAGTGAAGTTCATTCTATGAGTAGTATTTTCTTCTGTGAGCTCCTTCCAGAAAATGATTATCTGAAAGCCTTTCTCATAGCACCAGTTTTGAAGCTTTTAATCCTCTTTATCTTTTCCTTCCCTTCCCTGTCTCTCAGGAGACCCTACAAATCCCACACAAGGCTACATGAAGTTTTCTTCTATCTGGCACATTCGTCCTCCACGTACTTCATTGGGAATGCAGCAATGTCATTTGCGTTACGAAGCAGAGTGATCCATGAGTACTTCCTAGTACTCCTAGGTGATGTGACTGCTGTATCTACATCACATGCCCTATATCCTGAATTTTTGGGTGAGAGGCCCACTATAAGCGCTGAATAAGGACTCTCTAGCCACAGACCTTTCTACTGTTTCTTTTCTACTGTTATCTAGCTTAACAGTAGCTTTAACATAATCTGCAGTCTACAGAAAAAGCTGCAAAAATGGATTCTAGCAAGAGGTGTCATTAAACACCATGGTAATTCTGGCTGCTACTAACTTCATCTGACTAGATTAACCTCATTTGGGGAAATTGATTGAATGTGATTGGAGCAATTAAACAGATATCCATGTCTATCTCATACAGCAAATGACTTTGGCCTTTACACTTCAGTTGCCAGATAAAGATCCTCTTCCATTGCTTATGGTTTTATTGGGGACGATTCCCTCCAAACAATGCTTCCAGAAGGTAATGCTTCCTTACAGACGGGATCAAACCCCAGGATTTGAGTAACTCAAACCAGGCAGCAAAGGAATCAATAGTGCACAGTTCTCCATTCCACTTGGAATGAGGGGTAAGGGCTTCCCACTTCCCTGGCTGTCTGGGCTTGCTAACATAGGGACACATATAGGAAAGAGCACAATGCTCTCAGGAGGTTAAAAGCTTCACAGTGCAAGCAACTGCCAGATATTTACATCCTTTACTGTGGTCTAATAAAGTTCTTAGCCAGAGAACAGACTGAAAATCTGAGTCAGGCCTCGCTAATCATGCTATTATCAGTGCACAGATCAGAAGCTGCTCTCTCCATCTCCCTTTTGATATACAGGTATTAGTGAGTCTCCAACAGAATGAAATCAGTTCTGTTGCACTGCTGTGGGATGAGCTGAACACCCCACAAGAGATACCTCATATGAGTATGATTCCAGTGTATAAGCTGAAAGCTCTCATGAACAGAGCATCACTGTGCAGGCTGACAGGGAGGAAGCAGTCTTCTGCCAGACTGAGAATAGGGTAAGACAAAAAAGGTGCCCATTTTAGTGTAAATTCACATCAACTAAGTCCACTTTTCAGCTTGGGATCTCGCATGGGCAGACATGCATGGTTCTTCTGTGCATTGGACTTGGCGATGTGATTAGTGATGTGGGTTCTGTGCCTTAGGGGAGCCTGTTAAAAGTAACCAGTTTCCTTTCTTTCCTTAATCTTTGAAGTTTGTGCTAAAATTCTTGAAAGCAGTGAGCAGGAAAAGTTGGACTTGCAATGCCATGACTTCCCTCATGGGCTGAGACCAACTTCAAATCTTTCTTTAGGGGTGAGCAACATCAGATTCTTTGATGCCTCTGGCAGATACAGAAGTCCTTAGAGAATGGATCTCACTACTTACTGCTCTAGCAAATACTTTGGTGCATTTCAGTAACCATCAGAAAGGTAAGAGATGTGTCAGCACCTGCAGCAGGGCTGCAGTTTGTGAAGAGTCAGAAAGTTCTGCAGATTCCAAAGGGAAGTTGAGGCCCTTGTGATGGAGACTTGTGGGCTGTAATTATTTCCCAACTGGTAATTTAGATATGTTGTCTTGGAAAGCAGCAGATGGTAATTACATTCCACTAGATATTTGTATTTACTGTGGAATTGTTTCAGTACTTTCAGTGTAAGGTGGAGCCGGGGCCTTGCTGAATGGGCTGGCTGACATGCTTACCAGGCTTCAGAGCCATCAGCATCTTGTGCTGTGTTGGGAAAGCATAGGAATGCCTCTATCAAGCAAGACTGGCAGGGATAAGAGCCAGTCTAGTGACTGGAGATCAGTCCTTGGGGTTCAGTCCAAGATTCAGTTTTTGGGAGGAAAATAAGAACAATCCAGTGAAGTATTAGGGTGGTTAGAGTCTCTATTTTCCTCCCTCAGCTAATATGAAATCAATAATAAAAGCTTTCTGTTCTCATTGGGATTTCATAGACAGCAGTACTTTGAGAACTCTGCCTTCCTCTTTGGTTGGGGCCCCAACACTAACAGTCTTCAAGAGCTTGTTCCTCCCAAAATAAAATTCCCTTCTTGTTCTCCAGGTGCTCAACACCCCTAACATCTAGAGACCTCTCCCAATGAGGTTTCCTCATTGTGGCAAGCTTAGCTCCAGCAAGAAAACTAGGAAGACAAGATGAAAACCTATCAAAGACCATGTTCAAGGATATGAAACTCTTTGAAAAGTTCATCAGGACTTTCCTATCCACCAGGGTAATCCAGCCAAGATGGATTACACTATGTCTCTCATTTTTTTCTACAATATGCTTCCCTTCCCATTTAGCAGTAGACATAAGAATGGACAGAAAGGTAAACTCATATGACCCCCGGTGTGGCCAAAAGATTTGTTACATAATGGTAAGCAACTTATAAACGGCATATCTGTAACTGAATTCAAGATTGTTGCTCACCTCTGAGAAGAAAAGAGAGGGCACACGCAAGCAGACACTAGCAGCTGAAGACAGAGTAGGAAACAGCAAGGTGGAATCAGCTTGGGAAAAAAAAATCAAAAACATCAAGGCTCCTTGGAACATAGAAAGTGAATGCTACTTAAGAGGAGGAAGTGCAGGGAGCATGGATAAGAAAATATTGAAGTAGAAGACAGCAAAACTGACACAAATCTGCACAGAGGACACAAGAGACAAATCCCTGTGTATATCTGCAGGCAATACAGACAGAAAGAGTCCTGTATATCTAGGGAGTTCTGGGTATCTCAGCACCACAAGGTCATAGACTAACAAGAGTGCATTCAGAACGCAGCTACAAAAACGGTTGAAGGACAAGCTAAATAGGAAAGATTAAAGACTAAATTATGCATGGCTTAGCCAAACAGTGATTAAATAGCCAGGCACAGAACAAAATTGTTTAGTGTACTCTGATGACGGATAGCCTGAAATGAAAAGACAAGACTGATAATGGTGAATGGAGACTACACAACAGCGAAAGTTTTCTAAGAAATGCTCTAAGACTGCCTAGTATTGTGTTTCTGAAGCAGCAGCGCATTGGTGGAAATCCAATTATTTAAAACAGGACTTGAAAAAATGTTGGAGAATATGTAGAAGGACGAGGGTGCTTTGCCCAAGGCAGAGTACCAGAACTGCCTTTGAAAGCTAACAATGCCAGTTTAAATGTGCCTCTCAGTGCTCGCTTTGTTATTACTGATCCTATTACTAAGAGCATCCTTGTGATAAGCTGTATGTCATGGGAGATAGGTCTTCAGAATACAGCTCTAACTCTGAACAAATTGTCTTGTTATTTAGTAACACTGTAGAGAAGAGAAGCTATGGTGGAGATCAAGGGCTTGCTGTGCAAAGGGTCACGGCAAGAGCAAGTGCTTCTGGCCTACAGGAACACTTCAGGCAGAAGATGTGGAAGGGAAAGTTGCGACACTCTCATTTTGCAGAAGAGGAGCTGAGAGAGGAGAGATGCCACCAAATCACAGAAGCACTGGTTGCAAGGAGTCTCTAATCCAAACTCCCACTCAGGACTGAGAACAGACCACCTGAGCTGTGGCTTTGTCTAACTGAGCCTTGAGCACCCCAAGGACAGAGAAATCATTACATCACTGAGTGACATACTTTAGGGCTACATGCTCCTGATGGTGAAGATTTTTTCCCACTTTCCACTTAGAATCTCTAGCACTAAAATTTAGGGCTGTTACCACTTTTTTAGCCCTCAGCACCTACTGAAGAGAGTTCTTCTCTAAACAAGTCTAGGAGGAGTGGCTGACGCAGCAGCAGTATGCGCTCCCCTTCAGAGGGACCACGACAGGGTGGAGGATAAGGGCAGAGGGGAGACACAGGTATTCGACAAATGCAAGTGCTAAGTCCGTCTAAATAGGTTGTCTGCTGGAACTTTTCCAGCCAACTCACCTCCTTTCTGAACTTGAAGGCCCAAGACTAGATGCCACATTCCAGTCATGGTGTCAGAAGAACCTGACAGAAGATGTTAAAGCTTCCTCTGATCTTTCAAGCACGAGTACTTTGCCCACTGACTTAGTGGATGGGTATTTCAGTCACAGATGAAATATAAAGCCCCCAAATCACTGCCAAACATCACCAAACTTTTTTTTTTTTTTTTTTAATTTCTTGTTCCTAAAGCTATAGCAGTGTGGCTGATCTTTTCAACATGTATTGTAGAAATGGGGAATGTAAGACCTTAAGGGAATCTTTAAGAATAAGGTTTCTTTCTAAGTGTAAAATATTATTCATGGCCATGATAATTATTAGAATAATAAAGAACTCATTAGAGAAACAGCAGGACTATTCGCAGGTACTGCATTGAATCCTCCTTGGAAAATGCATCAGTATAAGTTATGCTCATATTGCCTTTTAGCAGATACATTTGAACAACTTGTGCTAATTAACATTAATAAATATATGCTAAAAGCATAACTGGAAAACAGACTACAGCATACGGTTTTGGCTACTGAATGAAAAATTGTACCACCAGGTAAAATTTTCTGCTCACTCGCATTATAGATCTTCAAGGGACTTTTATTATTTATGTCTGCAATCAACATAACATTTGGCTTCTGTTGTGGGCCATATCTACCCAACTCGCACAGTTGTTGGTATTCATTATCGCAGTATCCAGATGCCTCACATCCTGGTTCATATTTAACCCTACAACTGACCTATAAGTTATTTTCTCTTGAAGACAAAGATCATATTCTCCAATATGTTTAAGTATTCCTTCTTTGCTGGAGATTAAAGAGATACATCATTTACACATTGCCTGTCTTGAAGATTGCTTGTTTTCTACCTCTGTTGCCCAACTGTACATCACAGTTAACAGACAGGTCAGACCCTTGGTCTGCAAAAGCCATAGAGCCCTTGAGGACACTTTCAGGCAACATGTTATCACAGGACAAAGTGTCTGTGATTCTCCTGGTCATGAGCAAGCCAATAAACAAATACATCTCACTGAGAACAGTGGAGTACGGGAGTATGTGAGTAGGACATTAGTTCAGATCTGACCCACAGCAGCTCTCCTCTCATTCGGGAAAGGAGGTAAACTAGCTGGAGCAGATATTTCAGGGTTTAAGTTCTAACTTCCCTCATACCAAGTGGATCATTCCCTTTTTCAGAAGAAAAAAAGGAGTGTTCCCTGTCTGTTCCTTTCACAGATAGGAAAAGCAGGAGTAAGCATCTAATTAAGCATTCTCCTCCAGGAGACAGTTCATGGCTAAGAGTCCTGTATGTATTGAAGTACAAACTTGGCCTGGGACATTAGCACATTTTTAACCAGATGAGATGGTTATTCCTTTCACATTCCCTTCCATCTGTATTTCAGCCTCAGCTGCCTGCTCAGTTTCTGAAGATCCCCTTCCAGATGCCAGCTGGGCGCTTGTCCTCAGCTACAGATACCATCAGACCAGCAATGTCCAAACCTGGGTCACCCATTAGATTCCTCACCTACAAGATAGGATGATTGCTTTCATATGACCAAGACAGAGCCATTCCTCTCTTAAACCAAAAAAAAAAAACAAAAAAACAAAAAAACAAAAAAAAAAAAAAAAAAAAACCAACACAAACGTGGGGGAAAAAATCCATTACTAAGACTCAGTAAATTGAAAAAAGAAAGAGTTAATTTCAAAGGCAGGATGAATCTGAAACTACTGACTGACATAAAACTACCAGTGATCCTCTGTAGACTGATGATACCCCTTAAGACCAGCTATATTTAACAGGCTGGGTGTGAAAGTCACCTTCATCCCAGATTTTGTACTGCTGCCAAGTGTTAGACCAGCACAACTGTCCTGTATCAGCTATGCAGACCAGCTGTTCCAGCACTTAGGGTACTCCCAACACACTTGGCACCAGGCAGACATGGATCCCTTTTACATCATTATCACAGAGAGCATATTTCATATTTGAGTCACACAATCCCAGTAGACTTTGGGGTAGTTTTTACACTTCAAGGAAGTATGAGTATTTTTCCACACAGCAACTTTCAAAATTACCTTAAGAAGTAGTATTTTGAAAGTTTAACAAACAACCCAGCCCCTTCCCCTTGCAGTCCTGCAAATGCTGAATGAAAATACCTTCCCTTCTCTCCAGCTAATTCACCTGCCAGGGTGGTTTTCCTGAAAATGACAGGGTGCTGTGGGGTAAGTCACACTTTTCCCTAGATCTCTGGAGACCCACTGAGTTCCTCCAGCTCTGCTGCTCTTGGCTGCTTCGTTATGACACCAAACTGGTGTCCTCATCCTCATCAGTGCAACGAGTATGCACAGCCTCTAATGCATTTACATCAAGCATCACTCCCCCTGCAGTGCTCTCATCACCTTGGTACCACAGATGGGAAGCTAAGGCATAGGGAGAGATGCTGAGGGTTAACAATATGCAATGTGCATATTGTTTTTTTGGCAACAATGTGCCAAAAAAAAAAAAGAAAAAAGTGAGCCAAACTTTGTGTCCCTGAGCTGGCATCTGGACCAATGCACTGCCCATGGCAAGGCTACAGTGAAGGTAACTAAAGAACAGTAGTTTAAGTCTAAAGGAGCAGGGAGCCATAGCTAGAAACATGCGGGTTTGGAAAGGGATTTCTGGTTAAGCTGTCTGGCAGTGGTAGCCCTGCCCCACCAAACCAAATACTAAGTACACCCTGCCTTGAATCTTGGGCAAAGGCAGAACAACATCTCTGGAAGCAATTCATCTTTCTCCTGAAAGTGCCAATTTCTCTTCATTGACTAAAGAGGGAGCCTACGCACCTCACATGCAATATGCTGCTAAATGAGACACTTCAAACAAGAGCTTGAAATTAGTCTAGATGAACCTAGACCTCTTTTCTGTCAAACAGAAACCCAAGAGATGACATGTCTGAGCAGATCATATACCAGGGACAGCAATAGATGCTGGTCTGAGGATCAACACTGCAGAGGAGCACCCACAATGAGAATATTTAACTAAGAGTCTCCAGTATAGGCAATGTGCATTAGTTCAAAGGGTCAGCCAAACAAAGGCCAGAGCTCAGCTCATCTGACTGATTTGTGCTACCTCTTATTATAGACTTGTGTGATATATAATGACAGGGAGGGAAGATATTTGAGCTGTCACCTTGCTCTGATAATATTTCATCTTTGTCTTGCGAGGTGGCAGAAGGTTGGACTAGTCTTCCTTCTATCAGGGCACAACCAGATACGCACCGTGATGCTAAAAAGCCCCTCATTCGGCACAACTTGCCTATGGTCTGCAGCTGAGCAAGGCAAACATTTTTATGCAAGGGAGTACTCAGAATATCTTAATTTACAAAAATCAGAATAAGGATTTATATTTTCTGTTAGAATAAAACACACTTTTGACATGATACTTTTTGACATTGATATAAAAATGATATGATATAAAAATATATATAAATGATATGATATAAAAATGATATTGATATAAAAATGAGATATTCATCCCTGTTAAAAAAAAACTTTTATTTTTTCTCTGAAAATGCACTCTCTGACACACTTTGGTTAAGAAATGAGAGAATTCTGTTTGGGGAACAGGATGTCTCCTCCCCAGTACAGTATGTAGAGAAGCTGCTTTGAAGCACTTTGGTATCAAACACACAGGAAGGAAAATGGAAATCTCATTGTGGAAACTAATGATGAATAAATTTATCCAAGTTAAAGCAAAAGACTGAAAACAATTCTAAACCATTCAATGACAAAATGATCTAATCCGATGCTGGTGTTAGAGCTTCTTTTGTGGCATCTTTTATTACAGAAACTGTACCCAGGGGAATGTGAATGGATGTGAACAAAACATTCCATTTTATGGCTGCAGAAGTAAAACAAAGCAAAGAAACAAAATATCCGAGAGGTTTAAAAACTTCTTTCGTGGGAGTGCAATTGATATGCAGAGCTTGGGAAATCCTCTTGATTTAGAAAAAAGATTTCCAATCATTCATGATAAACGTGCCGGTCTTTTTGGACCTGCCATTCAGGACTGTCAGCAAGGTGCGGTGCAGGGACTCAGCAAAGAATCCATCCTGGAGAAAGCATGCAAGGAGCTGTACTGGTCCTGCTCCCTTCAATGATATGCTGTCAGGCTCTTATTAAATGAATCTCAAAGGTCAATTTTCCAATGAAACTATGAAATAAAAGTGCTAAGCAACCTCCTCTGGGAACTGGAGCTATTCCTCACAGTTAGTCATCACCTAGACAAGGTTGGCCCTTACAACATAAAAGCCTTTCCTGCTTATGACTCCTACAGCTGACAGCATGTGTTAGGGGCGCACAGCTCCATCCATTCCCAGATTCGACATCTGCTTTGCTAAATGTGCTACATATGGGCTTAGGAAAAAAAAGCAATAAACAAATTGGCAAATTCTCCTAAATCCAAAGGATTTCACAAAGTAGGCAGATAGGGCTACCAATTAATTGACTTCCTGAGGGGAGGGGAAAAAAAAAAAGATGTGAATAGAAGCAAGGAATCAATGTTCGGAAAAAAAAAAAAGCCTTTTTAAACATCAAAGGAGAGTCATTTCAAAGAAGCTGAAGGATGCTTCCTCTGCAGTCTCAGATACCAAGAAGGCACAAAAGCTGATGCCCAACCAGATTCTCTTAAACAGAAAATAGATGATGAGGAGAGGCATTTCTTTAGATATGCTTTGAAACTTCATTTACATGCAACAAGAGCAAGGTAATCATGACTACAGCTGGGCAGCAGAGAGGACAGCTTTCAGAGCTGGTGTCACCTCCTGCGACTGTGGTGTGATCTGCAGAAACAGGGACAGCTGGGAAAACAGTTTGAGTAAGGGGGTGGGTATTAAGATTGTATTTGCTCTTATTACTTCATTCTTTTATAACTGTGCTTCCAATTTTGTAACCAGGAATACAGTATTCTTTATAACAAAGATAAATTCATGAAAATTTCATTTTGAATTTGCTGTTTTTTTCTGGAGACAGTATGTTTCCTGTAAGTAACCTCCATACACAGGTAAATTATTAGGCAGTTGTAATCCAGGATGAAGTAGAGAATTTTAGCATTTTGCTACATTTTTTGCTAAGCTGTCAGGAAGGTTGCTTTTCTACAGGTTTAAGTCTTGTGAAGGATCCTAGGAAGCATCTACTAAAAAGCAAGTAGTGAGAGGACAATCCATGAAACTAAGTATCTTAGAAGCTAAGAAACTAATCATCTTACCCTTCTTGTGCCCATGCAGCAGGCTGAGGAAGCATGGAAGAAGGAAGAAGAGGCTCTGTTCCTTCTCTGTGTTAGTCCTTAAGAAACTCAACTTCAAGACAGTCACTCCTTGTTCTACCTCTCATGTAACTGAGAGCAGCACGCAGCTGGTTGCTTAACAGAGCAGAAACATTTGCTTTTAGGTCAGGGAGAAACTTGAGCTTGCTTAGCATAAGCTTGAACATACAAATTAGATGAGGTGAGAAAGTACCCCTAAAGTGGGCACCTCATCTAACTCTGCGAAAGATAGTGGAAAAACTGTCTGGAAAACTAATAGGAAGATAAAAACACGAGGATTCCTTTGAAATTGTTCCGTGCTGTGAACAACTGTGAGCAACAAATACTTGCAGTAAGAGGAGGCACCCAGCACGGACCTTTCTATAGCTATGAAGCAGCAGATTCCCTGGAGAGAGAAGGAGACTAACGGGAATCAAACCTCTCTGGATGTAGTGGCATTGGACTACAGACTGCAAGGCAGAGAACCCTGGTCTTTCAGGCTGGATAGGCTCATGGCCAAGTCCCCTCCTTCCTACTGGTAGACTTCACACATGTCCTGCCATTCAGAAGAAGCACTTGCAAGCAAGACTGCCACAAGACTTCAGAGAGGCTGGTCTGTCCACTCCTACACTGGCACTTCAGAAATTCAAAGAAAGAGTGCTTTCCCAAACTGCTATCCTCAGCTCTCAGCTTTGAGTGAAAGGAGAGCATTTGAATTTGACAGAAATCAACAGATGCATAGACTAGACTGAAGGCAAAACATAGCAATGAGGTCCAGAATTTCTTGATCACAACAAAGCATGCAGAGATCTGGTTTGTAAGGCTTCAGGAAGAGCAGCCACAAGCCCATGGTTTATATTTCATAGGAAGTGTTATTTTTTGGAAATTTGGTGTATGACTGAAATGACATCTTGCAAACCAGAAAAGCTGATAAAATTTAATTTTGGCAACAATAATATGCAGTGTTAACAAAAACAGTATCTGCTCCCTGTAGTTGCTCAGTATAACTGATACTAGCTTCAGCAAAGCAGACTGAAATGTCTGTTCCTCCCTTGGGTTCCAGCCTCTGCTGGAATCTGTAATTTGATACAGGCTCTTTTCATGTCCCTACTTCCACAGACACCTTGAGAGACCTCGTACAGCTGGTTATCCTGGAGACGCGGACTCTGAGATACGGTCCTAGGAGAGTCACTACTGTGGGTCTTAACTGTATAACCTGAAATAGTAGGATCTCAGCAGAGAACGAGTTTCCTTATGAATTAATTCAGAATCTTAACATTTAGCATGAACAGTGAGGAAAGAGGCACAGTCCGGATTCTTCCAAAATATTCCCTTTGTATTTTGCTTTTAAATCCTGGAGCTTCAGACCTTCTCAGTGCTGGAAAGTCAAGAATCCTGGGAAATTTTGGATTCTGCAAAAGTTCATTCAGCATAAAAACCTCATAGTAAGCACTGGTGGATCAGTTAATTATCTGCCTTCTCAGGTAAAGTTGGATTTGGATTTTACTGGGACATCTACAGCTGAACTTGGGATACCCAAAGCCATCTGATTTGGGTTTGGGTATCACTGGATGACACTGGAACACTCTCCTTCTTAAACTGGTCCTCTGACAAGACAAGCTAGTGGGTTTTCACCATTTCACTACTTTCATCCGTGTCTTTTTGGCTTTGGCCCAGCAGACGAGAGGATGGTCATCAGTATGGCCTAGTCCGCTGGCTTGCAGACAGCCCATTTTTGTGTCTTGGCCACAACTAAAACTGCCCAGATGATGTTCATCCACTGTTGGTATTAGATGGGAGCCTTTCTGCAGTATCTGAAAGCTGCTGTCTCTGAGCAAAGGAAGTAACGGGACTTCCTGAGATTTTTCTTTTATTTCTAGCAATGACACTTGAAAGTATGGCTAGTCCCTGTGTCAAATTCCCAGATAATCCTTGTTCAGTGATCGGATGAAAGGAAGTGGTGTCCTGGGACACTGTCTGGAGATTTATTCTGATTTCAGCTGGATAACTTAGCTATTAATTAGCGTTCAGTGCTAAATCCCCCATAATATCCTTTACCCTTGCTGTCTGTCAGGACAAATCACATATGACATGCCAATATTGATATATCACAGCATGTCAAATTAGTCAAAGAGGGAAATTGCATAGGGATGATTGACACCATTAGTCCTGTGCTTTGAGACCTCATCAAATATCTGGGCTGAAGATGGAGCAGGAAGGGAGCAGCTTTGCAGCAAGGTGAGGCAGGCATGCTGAGCACCATAAACTCTGCACATGGAAGAGCTCTGCAGACCGCACCATGCACAGGTCCTAGCTCTCTGGCTGCCCATGGATTGAGGGTACAAGTCACTTTTCATCTGTGGATTGACACAAGCCAAGAGGCAAATCAGACCACTTTCCATCACCATAGCCCAGAAAGGGACATATCTTAAATATGGCTTCTTGTTTGTCCCTGGTCTAGGATGGTCTTGAGTAAATCCAATATAGAAAGTAATATAGAAAGAAAAAGGAGGATACAGTCCATCAACATGGACTGTATGGCTGATGACTTCATGGGTGATGTCATCGCCACAACTTTGTTTTCTTGGGCAATAGGAAGCCTTACATGGCACCGGGCATGATGGCATCTAATGGGATCCATCTTTCTCAAAGGGAGAAGAGGTTCCTGGGTCATGAGCTAGCAGGGCTCGAGAGGGCTTTAAACTAGATTTGAGGGGGAAGGGGGGTATCATCAAGGAAGCAAGCGACAGGGTTGGCAATGGCCTGCCATGCCACTCACTGTGGCCCTGTGAAGGGCGCCCTGAGCCTGATGAAGCTAAATGGGAAAACAGGATAACTTCTGAAGGCCCACATAGTCAAGTCGCAGCTGCCCCAGCTAGAATGAGAGGCACATTGAGAGCCCAACTCAAATGCCTCTGTGTAAACACACGCAGAATGGGGAATAAATAAGGGGAATTGGAGATGCATGTGTGATTGCAGGGCCATGATCTCATTGCAATTACTGAGACATAGTGGGACAGCTCTCATGACTGGAACATAGATGGCTTTAGGTTTTCAGGAAGGATAGGCCAGGGAGGTGGCGGAGTTGCTCTTTATGTGAGAGAGAAACTGGAATGTATGAAGCTCAGGATAGAGGAGGACGAAGCGCAAGTCGAGAGCCTGTGGGTGAGGATTAAAGGGTAGGCCAACAGGGGCAACACTGTCATGGGAGTTTACTACAGGCCTCCTGACCAGGGAGAGGAAGTGGATGAGGCCTTCTGCAGGCAGCTGCAAGAAGCCTCTAGATCCCAGACTCTAGTCCTTATGGGGGACTTCAACCATCCTGATGTCTGCTAGGATAATCACACAGCTAGGAACGCACTGTCCAGGAGGTTCCTGCAGAACATTGCAGGCAACTTCTTGGTGCAGGTGCTTGATGAGCCAACAAGGGGAGGGGTGTTGCTAGACCTGATACTAACAAACAGAGATGATGTAGTGGGAAATGTGATGGTTGGGAGCAGTCTTGGTTGCTGTGACCACGAGATGTTGGAATCCACAATCCTGCGAGGAGGAAGATGGACAAGTAGCATCGCAACCCGGGACTTGAAGAGAGCTAACTTTGACCTTGAAGAGGTCAAAGGGAGCTCCTTGGAGGAATTCCCTGGACCAAGGTCCTAGAAAGAAAGGGGATCCAGGAGAGTTGGCTAATATTAAAACACCACTTTCTCCAAGCTCAAGATTAGTACATTCCTGCAAGAAAGAAGTCTAGCAAGGGGGGCAGGAGACCTGTGTGGATGGGTAAGGAGCTGTTCGATAAACTAAATGAGAAAAAGAGCACATACATAATGTGGAAGAAGGGCCTGGCCACATGGGAAAAATATATGAACACTGTCAGAGAATGCAGGGATGCAACAAGGAAGGCCAAGGCCCATTTGGAATTAGATTTAGCAAGAGATATCAGGGACAATAGGAAAGGTGTCTATAAATACACCAGCAGCAAGACGATGACTAGGGAAAAGTTAGTCTGCTGCTGAATGGGAAGAGTGCCTTGGTGACGGAGGATGCAGAGAAGGCAGAGTTACTAAATGCCTTCTTTGCTTCTGTCTTTGCTGCTAAGGCAGTAAATGAACTGCATGAACTACAGAACCTGGAGACAAGAGAGATAACCAGGAGAGAAGAAGACTTTCCGCTGGTGGAGGAGAATTGGGTTAAGGATTATTTAGGCAAACTGGACACCCATAAAGCTATGGGCCCAGATGGGATGCACTGAAGAGTGCAGAGGGAACTGGCAGGGGTTCTTGCTCAGCCACTCTCCATCATCTTCGAGAAGTTATGGAGGGTGGGCGAGGTGCCTGAGGACTGGAAGAAACCCATGTCACTCCAGTCTTCAAAAAGGGCAAGAGGGAGGAGCTGGGAAACTACAGGCTGTTCAGCCTCACCTCCATCCCTGGAAAGGTGATGGAGCAGCTCATCCTAGAGACCATCTCTAGGCATGTCAAGGAAAAGAAGGTGATCAAGAGAATCAGCATGGATTCACCAAGGGAAAGTTGTGTTTGACAAACCTGATAGCCTTCTACGATGGGGTGACTGGCTGGATGGACGATGGGAAAGCTGTGGATGTTGTCTACCTTGACTGCAGCAAGGCTTTTGACACTGTTTCCCATAACAGCCTCATAGGAAAGCTCTGGAAGTGTGGACTGGATGAGTGGACAGTGAGGTAGATTGAGAACTGGCTGGATGGCAGAGCCCAGAGGGTGGTGGTAAACAGGGCTGAGTCTAGTTGGAGGCCTGTGGCCAGTGGTGTCCCACAGGGGTCAGTACCAGGCCCAGTGCTGTTTAATTTGTCCATCAGTCACGAGGGGACAGAACGCACCCTCAGCAAGTTTGCAGATGATACGAAACTGGATGGAGTGGCCGACACTCCAGAGGGCTGTGCTGCCATTCAGAGGGACCTAGACAGGTTGGAGAGTTGGGCACAGAGAAACATCATGAGGTCCAACAGGAACAAGGGCAGGGTCCTGCACCTGGGGAGGAATTACCCCAGACACCAGTACAGATTAGGGGTTTACATGCTGGAAAACAGCTCCACGGAGAGAAATTTGGGAGTCCTGGCTGACAACAAGTTAACCATGAGTTAGCAACGTGCCCTCGTGGCCAAGAAGGCCAATGGGAGCCTGGTCTGCATCAGGAGGAGTGTTGCCAGCAGGGCGAGGGAGGGGATCCTGCCCCTCTACTCAGCTCTGGTGAGGCCACATCTGGAGTACTGGGTGCAGCTCTGGGCTCCCCAGGACAAGAGGGATGTGGAGCTTCTAGAGAGGGTCCAGCATAGAGTGACAAAGATGATTAAGGGACAGGAGCATCTACTGTATGAGGAAAGACTAAGTGAGCTGGGCCTGTTTAGCCTTGAGAAAAGAAGACTGAGAGGAGATTTGATAAACATGTACAAATATCTGAGGGGTGAATGTAGGGAGGATGGGGCCAAACTCTTCTTGGTGGTGACCAGTGACAGGACAAGGGGTAATGGGTACAAGTTGAAACACAGGAAATTCCATCTCCATGTGAGGAAGAACTTCTTTCCCATGAGGGTGACAGAGCACTGAACCAGGCTGACCAGAAAGGTTGTGGAGTCTCCTTCTCTGGAGATCTTCCAAACCCGCCTGCGCCCTGTGCTCTAGGTGTCCCTGTTTGAGCAGGGGGGTTGGACTAGCTGATCTCTAGAGGTCCCTTCCAATCTTAACAATTCTGATTCTGTAAATCCACATTCAAATATAAGGAGAAATCTCTGTGGAAACTCTTTACCCTCTCATTCCTGTTTTACAGGATTGTTCCAATATGAACAAAACAAAATCAAAGTAAACTCAGTTTTTTGCTGAGGGCAGGGGAGGGCATCACACATAGTACATAGGGAAGTTATCTGCAATTCAGTTTTGCAGTTGGCTAATTGATGACAACTAGGCTTCTAGCAAATACCAGTCACATATGTGCACAAGTACCTAACAGATCACAGAAGAGAACTAGTGTCCTGCAAGAGCTCCACAGTTTAACTCCTCTCTAAGTCCATTGGAGCTTCTCAGTGCTCTAGGCAGAATAAAGTGCTGGGGCAAAAAAACCTCCTGGAAACAGATGGAATAGCTGACATGGTGAGGGCCATGGGCAGCACCAAGACACACAGATTATTTTCCTCAGAAAATTTTGCCTGCATGTCCATGTTGCTCCCCCAGCAGCTGAGAGAATCTGACACTGCTCTACTCAAGCCATTTCTCTCTCCAAGCTTGCTCTATTCCTCCCCTTTTTGCACCTCACTTTAAGGGCTTCTTTTCATCCACAGTTGCTGCCAAATAATGACAAATATGACTATTCACTCAGGTCATCTGTTGAAATTTTCTACTTGCGAGATTGGCATTCTCCCACATTCTAAAATAACTTCTTTTTGTTGTTTTTTCCTCCTCCAGCATCTCTATTTATTTCAAGATAATTTTCTGTCAATCTCTATTTACACTACTTTAGTATTTTTCAAAGCATTTGATTAAGTTTGCAGAAAAGTTTTCAATGTGAAAGAACCAAAAGAGGACAATGTAACATGTATAAAGCCATCACTTGTTAATGGTACTCTTTGTGTGCTTGTGATTCTCATGAGAAACCATCCAGAACACTGCATTTATTTTGACATGAGGTTACCAAAGAGAGTTAAGAAAACAGAAATAAATAGGATACAATAGAAGACAGTAGCTGAAGAAACTGATAAGAAGAACAGGCAACAGGTATCCAATATCTCAAATACATCCCTCAGCAGTGCAAGGGATATTAAAGCAAAGTGTCCTGCAGATGTTTGCTATTAGCCCTAGGGCACAGGTGCAAGCACATGGAGATAACAAAAAGGTTGACTTTGCACACAGTAAGTTTATAATATAAATATTCCAAGTAAGCAAATAAGAATGCAAGATATATTATTATATTGAAGTACTAAGTATACCCAAGCTTGTATAAACATAGAAATGAATATTTAGTGCTTGTTATGACAGTGACATTAGCCTGGTGTACTGGCTGCAGGACACATTGCTTTCAAAACTAGACACTATACTGCTAACGCTACTGTTAGCAATACTAATGTTACTAATACATATATCACATATAGCATATGCATATATATATATACACACATACATACTAATAATAATAATGCTACAGTTCTTATAAGCCTGATTTTATAACTATTTAGCGACAGGAAATAGGACAATAGTTCTATGCTCAAAGATGCTATTTCACCATTCAGGACTTTACCTAACTGTTCTCCCCTTCAGTCTTGTTACTGCCTGTGGAAATCCTCACCATTTCTAGTTTTTGTAAAAGGAGTTATAACTCCATTGTCTTTAATCCTCATACTTTTATTTGCCAATAAATTAAGAAAAAAAAAAAAAGGGCTAAGCTTACCAAGGAGTCCACATTAAATAAGGAGTGCAACTAGGAAAAGAAAGCCAGCCAAATAGTAAGAAAATCACTGCCAAGATGCATGCTGTAGGACCACATCTCACAGAAAATAAAGCCCATACTTCAGCAGTTTGGCTATGAGGATATTATGGGAGACAGCATCAAAAGCCTTACTGTAGTCAAGGTAGACAGTTTGTACTGCTCTCTTCTCAAATTTGACCTTGCACTCCATTCATAGATCTGAGACAGGGATTCCAGAGCCATGCAGTAAATCTACCCAGTTGCTCAGCACTTCAGCCTCTTGCTTCATCAGAGTGACTAGAAAAGTTGACTTCACAGGTCTAAAACCTCCTCAATGCTAATTACTAATAGAGATTAATTATCAGAATGGTGTAATAACAGGTGGGGAGCTTTATCATTTCTAAGTGGTTACAATTACAGGCTCAGCACCACCAGCTGCTTTGGCACGAGTCATGCAGGAAATACCATGACATGAGCACACTGCTTGTCAAAGCATGTGTCCCTGCATAAAAATATGGTTTGGTCCCCTACCCCTCCAGGGAACACACCCTGGTAGCGAGTAGAAATCATACGCACTTCCCATTAGGTATATTATTCACAGAGACAACTGAAAGAGTTAAGTGCAGAATTATGTGTTGTTGTAGACATAGGAATTTTGTCTATAGGAATAAGCAGTTCTTATTCTTAGGCAAGATGATTCAATATTGGGACCCACAGAATGACAGAGTTTTCTGGCACTGATGAAACATTGTTTTCTGTCAGCTCCACACAGATATATAGTAAACTGCTTGGCAGTAATACGGTTCTCTAAGCACAGTGGGTATGGTGTCATTTATGAGAAAGGTAATCATAAGTGAAAAGGTAAAATAGCAAGTTTTAACGGTAAAATTTAGGAAGATCAAAGGAGACTGAAATAGCTCCAAGAACTCTCCATGTTGAACTGGACAGCACAGTATAAAAGTGCTGTGGCTGCTTGCGTGACACTGATGCCTCCATCTACCCCATCCGTGTTTGGCATAGACAGACGGCTGAAGGGGGAACCTCCGCTACCACAGCAAGCCATGTAGATATTGGATCTACAGAGAATAATCCCTGGAGACCTCAAGCATGGCCCAGGAAAGTATGGGCATTTTTAGTGTTTACCACGTACACATGCTGAGAGGAGCTATTGACCACTCAGACCTCTCTATTAATAGATTTCCTTGTTCGGTGTTAATGACGCACCATGCTGCTGTACAAATTGAAAGCACAAGAGCACTAATACATCAGGCGGCTGCTTGGATACAAGCAGATAAACAGTCATTCAATAGCAAGATGCAGTCATCTCCAGTGACAGCCATTCTAAAAGACTGACCCTGAACTGAGCTTAATTAATAAACTAACTAGATGGAATGCATGATAGCTCCTCAATATTATATATAAATCCATTTTAATTAAAAATAATATATATATACATATTTCAATTCCTGGTAACTACTAAATAATTCCCAACCATTTTCCCTTGATTTTAATTCCTGGTGTGTGAAAAGAAATCAATTCCAGCTTAAGGATTATTAAAGTATTATTCTATCTGTAGATATTATTAGAATGAAATGCATTAGGCTGGTTTTAATAGCCTTGCTCTAGTAATGTCATCAGTTAATTAGAATCCCTTGCGATAGCATGCCTGTGCTGTCCTTCACTCCCACCAAGAAATACTTCTACAACAGGCTCCAGTAGACAAGTTGCATACTGGTGATGCATCTCTCACACTTTAAAATTCCACCTGATCCTACTTTTTCTAGCGTATTGTCCCAGAAATTTTTCATTTTTCTTTCAAAAAATTCTTTCAGACTTCAAAAAGCCATAATTGTCTGTATTCTGCAGGGAGAGTTGGAGTGGGCAGAGCTGTGCAGGACAGGCTGCCGCTCGCTCACTGAGACAATTTCTATTAGGCTCCACTCTGTTCTCCTTGCAGGCCCTTGGTGCAATCCACCTAGCAGACTCTGAGCTCTAGTTCATTTGCATCTGTTGCCTTATCAGCTCCCATCATCAGAAGCTCTGAGCTCCTTATATCCTTTCATTATTGTTTCCTTACAGTGTTAAGGAGAGGAGGGATAGTTCTGTCTTTTTTTTGTGTAAGACGGGGAAAGGGGGAGGAATGTCAGATTTTGGTAAGTATCTAAATATTTGACGTTGTGTTGGGTGGGTACTTCTAAATAACCTTGCATGGATTATTTTCATCAGGTCTTCCAGGTTATTTTGTGCAGGTCCACTCACCAGGAAGTGGGAATTCTGTACTTTGAATCTGAAACTCCAGATCAGCATCTTTTAAATATCTTTACTGAAATCCTGAGAAGCTGTCCAAGAAAGACTGAAGGATGAGTTTTCAACAGTCCCCCGTTTCCAGCAGAAACCAATGAACTGCAATGAAGCCAAAGGGGCTGGCCTCTCAGGACATTTGAATACTGCTGCCTGTTACCACATCAGCCCCAAATGAAATGCCAGACTTTCTGCACAAGGCAGAGGAAAATTTTGGCGGTTGGGAGAAGATGGGCAGAAGCTTTTCTGCCTCTGACTTGTCACCTATAACATCCCTGTCCTTTCCTTGCAGAATGCCTTGGAGAGGCCAACTAGTTAAGAGTGTTCTGGGAAGTCTTCTTGCACTCAGTCCTGAGAAAATGGCCATCTCGAAAAGTGCTGAGATTTTGGTGCCTCCTTGACTGCAGCATGATGAATAGCATGATCAAGACAGTCAGTGATAGAAATTTCCTGAGCAAAAGATGAACCTCACTGGGGTAGGCAGTTATTCAGTTTAAGTAGTGCAACCACATCAGCCTAAACAAAGACAGGTGCTCAGATCAAGATAGATCAGTGCTAGGATGCTGTTTCCCCAAGAGATTCCATTCCAAACCATTCTGCCAAGGAGAAGGCAAAGACTAAAGAGGCTCATGCTGGAAAGAAAACTTCTCATAGCACAATAAGCTGGAATATCTGCTGGCAAATCAGGTTCCACCTTCAGTCCTATCCCCTGTCTGAGTTCAAACAAAGAAATCTCTCAAAACTCTGCTAACAGTAGTATTTAAATGAAGCAGTGTGACTGCTCACATATCACGTTTTCTCTAGGTTTAGTAGAATTACACATCTTGTAGTCTAAGATCTGAATCAGTCATAACATTCAGGACCAAATTGCTAAGTTTTACTAAATCATCCTCCTGCTGCTAAACACCAGAGTCAAGATCATCTCAACCTTCTATGAGCTGTTCAAAAGAAATGTTAAGCTGGTTAAAATTTGATAAAAATCTACATCTAATAACAGTCTCCTCTGAAGTAAGAAGACTTAGACTGATGCATGAACTGAAATAAGATTGACATTTGGAGGACATGAAGTCTTTTGGGAAGCCCTAAAATATCCCCTAAGTAGGTCAGCTCAGTGACCTGGATCTGTAATTTTAATACAGGAGTAGCCCATATTTTCTCAAACTGTTTGCTGAGGGGAGGATATTTTTTGGTCTATGTATCTATTTTTAGTAGTTAACTGTGACCTTTGTAGGAGATCCCATAATGAGAATAGCAATGAGTTGGCCTAGGCTGAGCCACACCAAATGCTTTTATTTAAAGATGGTGAACACATACCATAATCTTTGATCATTTCCTCAAAGCATCTTCCACCCAATTTTCATTTTAGAAGTTAATATTTCCCAAAAGAAGGAATTTCTCTATAGCCCCTAGTACTCCCTGGCATGCAGTGTTACTATGATATATTATGGGCAAACAGATTACTTTTACAATCAAAAAGGAAAAAAAAAAAAAAAAAAAAAAAAAAAAAAAAAAAAAAAAAAAAAAGGAAGAAACATTAAAAAAAAAGAAAAAAAAAGGATTTGTCAAGGCTCTCCTCTCGAGGAGACCCACTGATGGGAATGCAGCTTTGTCACAGTGCTGTTCAAAGTTTTCTGCATCTGTTCACTACTGTTTTTCCCAGTCTTGCTCAGACTGGGAGCTCAATTCCAAAATGAGCTCCCTTTTTTCTCAGCTTTGTCCTTTCTAAAGTAGTTTTGCCATCTAGGTCCAAAGAGGACTGTTCCTTTCTCCCTCTTTGGGATAGTTCTTATCCAGGATGAAAGATCCTGGGTGAGAACTCCACACAACCTTATTATGGTAGAAAATGCAACATAGATTGGAAAAAGAAAGCTCTTATCACTGTCTTATCTTTATCAATAGTTTTTTCATCCAGACATCTCTTGGGATCATTCTGAGCTACCTTTTCATCACCCTAGTGATCTGTATTCCTATGGGTTTCATGGAAAATAAATATTCCTCAGAAATATTTCATATAATATGAAATTAGTCACAAGGTATTAAGTAAAGGACCTGTTTAATGACAAATTGAATGGCTTCCCAAAAGACTTTTCTTTTTTTTTTTTTTTTTTTCCCCATCAGGTCTTTATTAAGGAGATGTCCATCTCTTACTAAATGAAATGTTCTGTCTCAGCTAGCAAATGTAAGAAAACTGTATGTACCTCTAGGTGGAGTGAGTGGCCTGGTCATGCAGGAGGTCATCCTACATGCTCATAATTATCTCCAGTAGCCCCCAGTCTAGGAAAATCTTCTATCACACACAAAGCTCTGAGGAGCACATCCTCAGCATCATTTATAGCGACTCTTGTGAAACGAACAGCTATGCTTTTTTTTTTTCCGTTCTACAGCAACAGGTTGACAACAGTTACATCTTTCCTAAGAAAAAATAATGCTGTGAAATGCTAATAAATCTACCAGAATTAATTGTTCCTTTGAAGGGACTGGACTTCTGTATGCAATACCAGGTCTAATAAGTCTGAGAAAGGGGTAGGTGCACTTTTCAGCAGAGAACTTTTCAGTGCTATTCAGTTTTCCTATAATTCTCACCCACTTTTTCAGCCTTTCTGCTAGCTCTAAAATTTTACAGCTTTTTTTTTTTTTTTTTTTTTTCTTCCATAGCTGACTAGCAGTTTGCTAGAAAGTATGCATTTTAGGTAGTGAGAACACACAAAAAATATTTCCTTTAATGTACTCAGTGAGCATAAACTTGAAGTAATAGCATTATACCAAAGGCTTCCAAGTGTCTTGGGAGGTGAGCAGAAAGGTGGGCTCTGGATATATGCTGTCAAGTCTTTGTTGAGAAGTCAGAAGAGCACCATGAGTTATGGGAAATCTTTTGTCCCCCTCCTTTTCCTTCATACTGGTTAGTCAAGATTACGGAATATGTTGGTCAATGAGCTGAAGTCTTGGAAACTTCCCACATCATTTGAAACCAGCTGAAGTCCCAAGCGCTTCAATTAGAAGCCCATTTTACAGAGTAGACCATGTTTCTTTTGCCAATCAGTGGAGAATTAAAATTGTCTCCAAATCACAATTTAGATCTTGGGCAAGATGAATTTTTTCTTACAGGTGAGATGGGTTGCAAACAAATAGTAAGAAAACAGGGTTTGGTAGAATAGCATAAGAAAGGAGCAAGCTCTATAGTGCCTATGGCTACATTTTTATAAAGCATCCAGAATAGTTTTAGTCTCGCATTGTTCCAGCCTGACTCCGCTTTATCCTTTTCTGCATAATGACTTTTAAATGCTTCAGTGATTATCTGGAAAATTTATCCCTTCCGAGCTTGACTTGGAGAAAAAATGCTGATGTATTGATGTTTGTTAATAGAATACATTAGAAACGTAAATCGGTCTGTTAAAGGGATATTAAATGGAAGAATAGTTTCTCTATCACTTTTAATGAACAGAAAATTCTGAGTCTCTTCAAATGTCAATAACATTATGCAAACATCTGTATAGTTGTCTTTAAAAAAATCAATTTATTTGTGTATTTGGTATAAATCCATCTTAAGTTAATACTGCCAAGGGATATGCTATCATTTTCATTCTATTTTTGATTTATCTATGGAAATACTAGCAAAGTAGGACCTGAAAAGGTGATAAGGTGTTTGTGATAGACTTCTCCCTTCCTCCACCCCCCATCCTTATTTTAAGATTTGCCCTCTGGATGCTTTTATCTTCAAAGAGTGCTAGAAATCCATGGCAGTGACAGAATATAGACTAGATCCCAGGTAAACAAATACATCCAGAAACCTGGCTTTCACTTAATTATGCCTATAATATGTAACTCTCATATTCCTGTTGGCAAGTTCTAACTAGAACACTCTTGCTGATTTCAAAGGCAGGAAGAGCTCAGAAAATGTTATTATGAATTGTACATCTGGAACTTTAATAATAGGATAGGTTAGTAGGATGTGTGTATTTTCTATTATATTCAGGATTTTTGTGTGTGCAATTATGTAATTTTATTATATCTGTGTGACTTAATGTGAAATCACTTGCTCTAAACGATGTCTTTTTTTCTCTCTCTTTTTTTTTAAACTAGACTGTAATAGCTACCAGAATCTAAAGATGTAACTTCATTTCATATCCTTCCATGAGAAACATACGAGTATTTTATCCTTAGATACACTTCCATCTCTTCCCAAAGGAAAAAACAAACACTGTTAAACCATGAAATAACATTGCAATTTCGACTTAAGCCCAATGTGAGGAATGTTTCACCACATCAGAACTTGCCTTTTCCATATTAAGTTTCTTTAGTCAACTGAAAGTTAGATATCTTCATCTAGTTTGACTGGTCTCCTTCCACAGCCAATAAAGGCATTTCCAGAGGACAGTAGAGATTGCCTTATGGTGTGCTGCATTACTTTCTGGAGATACCCATTTTTTGAGCACCATGGAAATCAGGGCATGGCTGAAGGAGGAATTCTTAGATCTCATCTGTTAGATAAATCCTAGGTTATGTAAATTGCCAGTGCTTCCCTGAGTTTAACACAACATTTATTTTCATATACAAAACCACATAGTTTCTTAGCAGAATGCTGTGACATCTCGAATAGGCAATGTGGTCTCAATCGCAATATTTACTCCATACAGAAGAAGAGCCATAAAGGAGCCATGATGGTTACTGAACATCTAAATACTGTGGATAAGTGTGTTTTGGGAACTTGTAACTAAAGAAACGCTGTGTGAAAATTAAGAGACAACTTATGTGTCTCTGCTGAATCTCCACATGAAATGTTTTCTATATACAGTTTTCATTTGAAATTAATTTTAATGCAAGAGTTTAGGGTAAATGTGATCTATTTATTTGAATAAATTATATATTTCTGAGAATAAGTCATGGTTTAAAGAGGTGTCACATTTAGCTGTGGTAGGATATAGAGCTCATAATCCCCCCCACAGCAATAGCTTTCTTATATACCTCACACACTCAAGGTTAACCGCTTCAGAAACCTTGCAGATGGACAATTTCTCCTGGAGTTACCATTCTGGCTGCCTCATAACTGTATTGATAGCTATCAAAATTGCTTATTAGTCTTGAAAATGATGAGCAATTCTAGCAGTAAACACCAAATCTCTCAAAATAATCTGCTGACTATTATTCTGCTGAAATAGCTGGGAAAGTTCCCCTGTAAGCTAATGCTGAATTCCAGAAACACACCATTCACCATGGCGAATGTGACTTTCAGCTAATGAAAAGAGAGCCATATTGGCTGGACTTAGCCTCTGGAGCTGCTGATAGGGGAGAAACCTAATTAATGGGAAGTTGAAGGAGAATGATAACAACTGAAGCAGGATTAGCAGTGTGAGCTTTCACCCTCATTTTTCTATGGTCATCTGAGAGAATAATCTATTACTGGGGAGAAAGAGATGATACAGGCATTCCAAGTATTTCATTTAAATGTTACATTTGGAGTCTGCTGCAAAGAATCATCTGATAGAACAGCTGCCAGAATCACTGGGGAAATGAATGCTCATATGTTAAACATCCCAAGAGCTCTAAATATCCAGGACATTCTCAGCCTCCAACTGACAAGGTGTTTTCTTCCACAGAGGTGGCCTGGAATCTTTTAATTAAAATGAAGAGAGTAGAAATAAAAACTTTATGGAGTTGTAAACCTGGCAGCTACAGATCCAAAAGCTGCTGCTTTAGAGAGGCAGACATCATGCACCAAATATGATGCCCCACAATCAGAATTGTGTTCAGGACACAAGCAGACCGTCTAGGGAAATAAGCCATCATCCTACCAGTTTTAGTCCTTGAAAGAGGCCTTCAGTTACTCAGTACATTTTAACTTCCTTCCCTTCCAATCACTCTACCATCTATTGTCTTGCCTTTGTTAGAGGACTTTAAAAATCCATCAGTCCCTCAAAATTGAGGTCCTGCAGTTCTGTAGAATTTCCGCACAGAACAGCAGAAATGGTTGCCCACTTTCCCTGTTATTTAGAAGCACCTCCACTGTTTCAAAACACCAATGGTAAGGGACAGTGCTGACGCAGAGTGCTGTTCTCACCTCTGGTGAACCACGTCCATCTCGCACTGGATTCACCGGTGGAAAAGATGGAGCGAGTTCTTCGGCAAAGGTAGACAAACGAGCTACTCTTTAGAGGCAGAGTAGTTTCTATAGCAAGCGCTTGCCTTCAAATATGTGCCTCTCAGGAGGGAAATGACCTGAAATCGTTTCACTATATGTCTTTCTGAAAGCCTCAGAATCTGTGTTAGCTCAGAGGAACAAGAAGAGGTGCAGGGTACTAAATCTGCTTCACACTGTTTCTTACCTAGATCATGTTGGAGAAGTGTTGATGGCAAGGAGGGCAGAGGGGGCTGGGGAACTGGCTGCTTATAAAGCCATTCACTGGTTTATGGAGTGAGCGTGGGCATACTCATGTTTATTGTGGATAAATCTAAATAAATAAAGTGGTATATAATAGCCCAAGGCTATGTGACAATGCGGATTAACAGGAATCAGCAATAATAGTTTCCATCTTTGATCTCCACTCTTGTTGAATCTCTGATGTCAGAGACCAGGTCCTGGCTGTGCCTTGCAGGGGAAATGAGAGAGGATTTGTCTGTTGTAAAACCTTATTTAAAGCCAGTGAAGAGGAAGGGCAAAAATTAGGAAAAGTGACAAGTAGAAAATGGAAACGGGATTCAGCCTGAGCAAAGGTGCTCACTGATGTCAGGTTTGCAGGTCTCCAAGAAAGGTTTTTTCTTTTGCTTCCAGGAAACTGTCAAACAATTTTTCACATAAACAGGAGAGAAGAAAAATAAATTTTGGAGGAGTTTCTCAGAACTC
The DNA here is from genome assembly GCA_013398735.1 of Nothocercus julius. Taxonomy (NCBI): domain Eukaryota; kingdom Metazoa; phylum Chordata; class Aves; order Tinamiformes; family Tinamidae; genus Nothocercus; species Nothocercus julius. The sequence continues at coordinate 1,052,077 of VZSV01000170.1, read as the reverse complement.
AGAAACGGAAGAAGGCTCTTGAGTCCCATTTCATATTTCTGTTCCTCTACAACGGCATGATCACTTCTTACAATATGCCTTACCTGCAGGAGGGAATGAAGGGACATCATAACCCCTGATCGTAAGTGGCCTCTTTCTGAGTCATATGAAAGTCTGTGGCACCCTTACTCTTGACGATATCTCTCCCTGAAAACTTGAAGATTTGTTGTTTTGCTTTGTAATGAAACAGCATTACAAGATGCCTCCCACCCATTAATGGTCACTACTGGGCTTAATTAGATGTATCAATCCATACTGCACCCACTGACAGTGAAAAATCCTTCTTTCCCAACTTGTCCTGACATTTTAAAACCTTAAGCTCACAGGTGTCAACATCATATGACTCTTTAGCCTTAGGAGCCCTTTCATTCTTTTTTTTTTTATTAAAGATTTTGAGTAGATCACGTTTCTGATTGATGCAGTGTGAGACAGCTTTGCCTAATGCTTGTAAGAGTCTCTTCTTCCTTATTCAGACTTACAACTTCTCCCATCCAGCCATAGCAGCTACCACGGATGGGGCAAATTTTACTTGCAAAGTGGTACAAATCTCAAGGAAATGTAACAGGAAAAGTGGCATCAGTATACAGTTAGATACAATTGACAGAAATCAAATTCTTGAAAAATAGAACATACCCACCACATGGAATAGTAAGTGTCTGAAGGAGCACATGCACAGTTTGTCGCACACTGTATAAATTTACAGCACTATGTATAAAAATATTAAAAATGAAATCCCTGCATCTATATTGTTATTTCTCAGCTATTATATATACTAATGAAGATTTTTGGTTATATAAACATAACATTCTCATCAAATATGTTATTTGTAGATTCTTTAATAAATCAATATTTTATGCAAGCAAAAAGATTAAAGTTAATGCTTGAAAAAAGTGCCTTATCATCCCCAGCAGTTCCTGAAACCCTGCAATGCAGGCGTTTATTATTTCTGTTAAGGGAAAAAAAGAAATCAACAGAGATTCCTTGTGCGTAATCCTCAGCAAGATTAGCACTTTGTCAACTTCTGTTATAATCTCCTGGAAAGAAAAGAGAAGATGAAAGAAAAAGAAAAGGAAAAGGAAAAAGGAAAAGAGAAAGAAAAAAAAAGAGAAAGGAGAAGAAGAAGGAGAAAGTGGAAGAAGAAGAAGAAATCATAGGGAAAACAAGAAGTGGGAATTTGTTGGGAGTGCTCCACTAAGTGCTCTGTTTAAAAAAGTGATTTAGCTAAATCCAAACCTTAGGGTAGACACTTGAATGTGATGGTGCAGAGCCTGAGTTTCAGGTGCCTTGCCTTGTGGAGCCCCAAGGAGCTGCTGACGGGCTCCTGGTAGTCCCAGGCAGTGGTGAGGGAGGCAGCCCCCCTGCTATTGGGAGCCCGGTGCTGCATGAGGAACTGCCTGGAGCTAGTTAGTGAGGGCGTTTAAGGTAATATCGCATAACCCTGCAACAGAAAAAATCACAAGAAATGTTGCAAGCTCTGAATAATGCATCAAGGGCTGCAAGGGAAGGACAGGGAGGGACAGTAATGGATAAAACTGTGTGTATGCACGGCAGAATATGTGCTATGTCACATTTTATCTATTATTCCCCATGCCCTGCAACTGCCCATTAATTAAATTAACAGATGAGATACATGAAGAGGTAATATAAACATGAGAAAGGAGGAGAACTAATACTAAAGGATCAAAAGAGTCCAGAAACACAGGCAGAACATCAGCAAAAATGGATGGAAATTCAGCAAGCAATTCCTCTGGAATAATCACATTTCGAATCAGGCCGAAATTCAAGCATCTGCAAAGTCAGGCGGAGTAGAAGGTTGGTCATGCTCCACATAAAGAGCTGGAATCACTCAACCAAGTGGAACACAGTGTCCAGGGAGGACAGCCTCATTTACTGGATGTATCTTGTATTAGCATCTCTACTAACTTCTCATTTGCAGGTGCCCAGAAAGCAAGATTTGCTATGAAGGAAGTTCCCTTTTTTGAACAGCAGTTCCTAGAAAGTACAAGTGCAAAAGCTGACTACCAAGTTGGAATTTAAACAAGCAATTCAGCAGCTGCTTTCTATTTAGCCAGCAGGGACTCTACTGGGTTGAGAAGTGTCATTGCCATTTAATCCTGCCTTCCTAATGAAACCATCCTTGGCTTTTGCTCAACTCCGCCTGACAGCAAAGAGCCAGGAGCTTTAATACAATGACTGATTTCACTGCATAATTTATTGTAAAAATGGAAATGAACCTTCAAATTTTCCTCATGGTCATTCTCACCTGGAATTCTTACAGACACAGAAATAGCCCTCTGATAAAAATGAGGAATTTCTTCTCCCCTGTGAAAAAGGATTGTATATTGCTAGCAACTTTCACATCTTTGAAGCTGGAGAAGGAATATGCTTTTCATGTAATTCTCATTTCACCTGAAAAATTTAAGAGTCTGGGAAAAAATAATCAGAGAAAAGTGAAGATACTTCATGAGGAATATGCATTCTTGAGACCTTTGGGAGTTACCCATTATTTGCAATTAGCAGATAATACGTACTTCCAGATAATCATATATCAAAGCCTAAAGCTTCACTCCACATACAGAAATACACTACTACGGGGTTTACAGATGATTAATAGCATTTAATGAGCATGCCTTTTATTGTTATATGGAAATCATTCGGCAAAAAATGTCGATGTTTTTGCTTCCAAATGTCTCCATTATAAAGATGGATATCAAGGTTTAATATAATATAAGAATTGTTGAAACAACATAAAATAGGTTCCAAATAGGAAGGTTTCTTTCTCTCCACTGACTATACAGAAGAATAAGCTCCTAGCTATTCAGTGGCCTCATATATTGGCAAATTCTCTTGCAATGTTTCTCCAGATTTGTGAAATTTGCCAAACCAACAAACCTTATTACTACGATCCTGATACTGGGGATTCTGGACTCCTGACGTAAAAACAGCAATAAAGTTTTCTAAAATTCCATTAAAAGATTAACCTCCTATTACAACCAATCTGCACATTGCAAAGAAGTCTGCTGAGCTCCCAGTATGAAAAGGTAGTGTAAAACCCAGGGAAAATTCTGCTTTCAGCACATTCACTTCAATACCACACAGCTAGGCTGAGACTTGGATGGGGCACATCTCGCTGAATATTAGCTATCTAAAAGCCAGGAGTCTATGTGCTCCCTAACAGCCCCCTCCAGGTCACACTTCAGATCTTGGATAAGATGAATTGTGCTTAGAAAGCTCCAATTTTTATCTGCTGATTGCAGAAGGCACCCAGACTCCTGACTGAGGCTAGAGTGGAAACTTGGGGAGATTGAGTAAATTCCTAAATTTTAGTTGTGATGGTTCAGATTCTAGTCATTTCCAAATAATGCTGCAGCTGCAGCTACATCAGATAAACTTTGCCTGTGTCTAGCTGAGTCTTGAAAACCTCCAGGGATGGATGGTCTCCAAACTGCATTGGCCATACTGTTTTCCTGAGATCAACTATTTTTTTTCTCTGTTTGTATGTACTTAGTTGTTAGAAAAACAATTTATTAGGTCTGTCATCTCAGTTCAGCTTCCCTGATGTATATACTCTGGTTTTATACTCAGTATATTCAGTGCCTTGATTTCTTTGTGGAGTAAGTCCCACTTTCCTCAAATCCAGAAATTATTCAAACCTAGCTGTCACAATTTGCATTTACTTTATGGCTGATTGCTTGAAATTCAGAGGGATTATTGAGCTATTTCATTGTTGTTTGTTGCACACATCTCCTGATACACCAGTTCAAAACTGCACTTGAATCAAGTACTTTAAGTGTTGTGGTGGCTGAAGTTCAGCAATGAACTTTTATTCCTTATCAAAAGATGAGCCTTTCGTTGTCCAATTTCCTGTGTCAATGCTCAAAGAAGAAATCCTTAAATCAGCTTCCAGTAAATTTGCTTAATAAAAGGCAGGTGAAAAGAATCCCTGAAAACCTAATGAAAGATGTCGTCATAAGTACAAAAAAAGAATTTTATTTCAACAGTTGAAATAAATGTCTGCAGGCACTTTCTTGTCTTCCATCATTGCTCCATGAGCTAAGTGGTAACATGTACTTTATCTGCACAATCTGAATAGATCTGGGATTTCTCTTGGGAGTTGTGAATGTATTTTACACACACACAAAGTTTTCAATCAAGTTAGCATTAACATGGACAGCTTTAGAAGATTATGAATGAGAATAAAGCTGTTGTATTTTCTAACTCTACCATAACAGTCTAGCTATTTCAGTATTTAGCCCAGATTAACAGCAAAATCCAAGTAGCAGGACTGAATCTTCTCCTTGATAGGCTAAACCATTATTGTGTTGTTAAGGAATCTTTAGCTTATACAAACATTTCCCAGACATTAGTCATTGGACTATGTCCCATTTTCTAATTGTATCATGGGTTCCTATGGACCACCAACAATGTAGCAGGTACATAGTCAGCAACCAAATAATTGAACAAAACCACGAGGAATCTTAAAACAGTTAGTGGGATGGCAGCTACTAAAATCTGCGAGATGGCCACTGTTAAAGCAGTTCTTTGTTCTCCATCCTTATTATACCTTGCAGGTCGTAATCAAGTGACTCATTGAGCTCAAGCTGATAGCTACAAAACACACAGACTATGCTAGGGCTGGCATCTTCAAGCTAAGCAATATTCTTTTTTGTCCTGAGTATCATAATCAAATCTTAGCCCAAACATCCTCTATTTGATTGATCTTGTTATCTTCAGACAAAACTGATTACAACTACTTAGGCAACCATCTTCGTAGCATAGAAATTTTAATCATTTTGGATAGCATAGCAAGCTTAATTTGCACTCAGATTTGGGCTAGATCTCGAAAGGTCAAACAAAACAGGTACTCAAGTAAACAAACATGTGGGATCCCCTAATACTCAGATGAGAGTCTTCAGCTTCCTTCAAAGAGTGCTGGTGGTGCACCCAGACATCCCTTCCCTTTCTGCAATTCTCCTCTGATCAGCATGACGATCAAGATCAAGGACAAAAATTTTTTCTTTCTGAAGGCTGCTGTAGCCACGGCTGCCACGAGGCCTCTGGCATCATGTCTGCAAATTTCCATATTAATAGCCTTTCCACTAAAGCCTCTGCAGGCCCCTTCCAAAATCACCCCTGCTTGCTATCTCCAGCAGTAATGTCAATCTGAGGGGTGTGGGCTGATGAGCCATGCCTCCAAACGCAGCCAGTATGTGCACCCAAAGGAAATGGTTCCTCTTTTGGCCTACCGCAGTTCAGTCCCTTCAGGTGGAGACAGGGGAAAGAGCCTTTATTCCTACTTTCCTGGTAATATGCTGATGCCTGACCGAGGACTCCTGTGCTTCTGCAGACTGGCTGATAGAGAACGTCTTGGGAGATAAAGGATCTGCCAGTCCCAGGGAAATCACAACTGCTAGGATGTTCGCTCTGTTAGAAATACAATACAGAGAGAGAGAAAAAGGCAGAAATGTAGGAGACTAGGGAGGGAAGGAGAGATAGGCTTTGATTTATTTTTCTGTCCTTATTCTAGTTTTACAGTCCCAGGAACTTCCCCTTCCAGCAAGCAAGGTGTAACCTCTGGCTGATGAGAAGGGGGAAATAAACCTCTGGCAGTGGAAAGGGGAGGCAGAATGTTGGATTCACTGGCCACCAGCTCAGAAAATCTGCTGGGAACAGCAGGGTGAGCACCGGAATTCCCAGAACAGGTGTAAAAGACAAGGATAAGGATGTAGAAAGCTACAGCACTGGCACATCTAATTTCAGCACCTTGTTAATTGATGTCAGAAATAAGATCTAGTCTATTACAAATACCTGGAGAAAGTAACTTGATAAACAATACTGTACATGACAATTTTGTCAAATGTAAATCAATGCCAAGCAAAACCAATTTATTTAATATGATATAAGCTACCAGTACTTCCTGTATGGCCATATCAGTGTGGAAAATGATGAGTCACTGGTTTAAGTGAAGCTAGAGAAAGTCACCATCTTTTAAAGGTATTTTTAAGGTGTCTTTTAAGGTGTCTTTTAAGAGTTAGACTGCACAATATTTCCATAAATTCATATTGGTAAGAATTACCCTAAGCTTTCTCTTCTCAAGGTTAAACAATTCCTGGTATCTCCAACCACCTTTATATGGCAGTTTCCCAAGTGATTTAAGCATCTTCCTGGATCCTCCATCTTCTTCTGGACTCTGTCCAGTACACTCGTGTGTCTCCTATACTGTGGAGATCACAAATGGACAGACACAGGACTCCAGACACAGTGTCACCAGTGCTGAGTAGAGGGGATGGATTATCTCCTTTGACCTGTTTGCAATGGTCTTCCTAATGAAGCCCAGGATACTGCTGGCCTCTTTCATCCGAGCACTTTGCTGGCTCATAGTCAACTTGGTGTCCACCAGGACTTCCAAGTCCTTTTCTCCAAAGCTGCTTTCTAATAGACCAGTCCCCAACCTGACCAAATATTGTTGTCTGGATGGCACGGGGAAGTGGAACTCATCTTAAGATGAAGCAGCTCATGCAGGTTACCCGACTCTGTTTATGACTGTTGTTAGTGTAACACTTAGACAGCCCTTTGGCTTACACAGTAGTACGTTACTGACACAGTGGTCCCTTTAGCCTGAGACGGATTTCAGCTCCACCTTCAATCAAGGTCCATATGTATTTCTTTCATCTTCTACTAGCAGCAATTATCGGGATTTGGACAGTCAACACATTAAACAGTAATTCAGCCCCATGGGCTCCGTGCAGCAGGGTCACCTTCTCCACAAGAACATGCAGTGTATTAATGAGAAGTTCAGTTTTAGCAGGAGTTTTACTGCAGTCTATAAATGCATCAGCAATCCCAGTAAGCAAGAACCCATCTCAGCCCAGCCCTACCACAGCATCCTCACTACTGCTCATTTGTATCAAAAGTGAGAACTGTTCTTTGCAAACCTTTTCAGTGGTTTAGGTCAGTGAGCTTAAGACAGTTCCATTAGAGGAAATTGTTCAGCTTTCCGCATTTACATATCCCTGAGTTTACAATGCTGCCTTCATTTTATTCCAGTTTAGTATTCAAGAAATATTATGATTTATGCAAGCAAATTTCTTTGATCTTAACCAGCTCACAAAAGCTTTGAAAATGCTTTGCCTTTGCAGGCTGTGAGCGGGAGTTGCAGCAGACAAGTTCAGGGGATGGATGTGCATTTTTTAGCAAGCTGTGACAGCAGGGTCTTTTCTGCAGAAATTGCTGGGTAGGTTACTTGATTGGTCCAAATGGGAACACTTAAACACAGGGTTCTATATCACTGGATTGAGTGGCCTCTGAGGAGCCACACAGACCTGTTAAGCAGAGCTGCAACATTTGTGTATTGTGTACCCATGGAACAACTATTTGTTAAGGAGGGGCTGTCTATGTTTAATGAAAGTTTTTGAAAAGGTTTGGGGTCATTTCACAGAATGAATGAGTCATTCAAATTCCAAACCTGAGAATACAAGGCTAAATTCACAGAGGAGGAAGGGAACGTCCATTACCCCTAGCATGCTAATTAAACTGCTTTAACTAAGTTGTCTAAACAGTAGCATAGACAGGTTTTCAAACACAGAAGTGGTTCAAGGTTGAACATTAGTAGCCAGATTTTGGCACTTCCTTTGCGCAGAAGCCAGAACCAGACCTAAAAGCAAGCGAAGTATTCATGTGAGGAATGTCTAAATAAGATAATGATAATGACAATGATAGTGCTAATAATAATAAAAACAATGGCAATAACAATAATGTCCATGACAACTCCTGAGGCTGAAACTATCTTTGAAGCCAAGCTGTGATGATGTTCAGAGTCTATTAATAATAAACACAGTGGCTCAAGCTCATTTGGCTTAATGTTAATGAGAATTTGTTATTTTCTTCTTTTTTTGTGTGTGTCCTTTTTCAGATTGGTATTTAAGTATGTGCTTAAATATCATCCAGCACTTTCCTGAACTAATCTCTACATTTAAGAGTGAGCCTTTATGCCACTGTATTAGCTCCCTAGATTTTGATCAAAGAATATACTGAAAAGAATAGTTATTTGCCAAATTAGCACGTGTGGCATCACAACAGAGAGAGACAGATGTCAAAAACCAACAAAATTAACTGAAAAACATTCTGAGAACTAATAATCAGCTAATTATGCAGCCTTTCTTGCATCAACAAAGTGGTATATCTGGCAAGATATGGGTTAGCAATGATGAGATTGTTTCTGTCACTTCCTGTACAATTCTCATAATATATTTTAAATTCAAACTACTACTCTGGGCAGCATACAGCCAGATAGAATATTACACAGTTCAGTGAGTATTTCAATCCTAGAAATAAGAGATGCTAAATATTCATTCAGTTTCATCTAACTACCGCTGACTACAATCCCCGTTCAAATCCTTGAAGTTTAATTTTAATTAATAGGAATTATTGCTTAATATTCAGCCTAAAATTTCATAGTGTTTCCCTTTTCCTTTTTGGAGGATGTTAAATATTCATGGCCTCTCCGAATTTGCATTAAACCAGGAATGGTTTTGCTTTTGAAATAAGAATGGATGGATGCTACAAGTGTCAGTGGAGCTGCCTCAAGAAGGAGGCATTTAAGCCTTCTCTATGTTCCTCCTTCAGCAGACCCAGAGTTCCTGATCCATATTCTTGAAAATTTCTGCACAGGATCTCTGCCACCAGTGGCAAAGAGATAATGACAGTCTATAATAGGTGAAAGGAGGAGGCTGGGAGGGTTTCCATAGTGATTAGTCCATCATCAGAGGCAGTGGGTGGAAATGAAGTAGCTGCCAGTGTGAGAGCTTCCACCACCCTGAATCTCATATAGTAATGCATGTGTTCGGGTAGATCCAATATTTGGTGTGAGAGAGAAAATTGATGTGCAAAATAAAAGAGAATTTGTTTGCTGTAGATCCTTACATCTGAGAATAGTCCCACCTCTGCAGAAGGGAAAAATTACCCATGAAACAGGAAACTCTCAGAAGCCTGATATTTTGAAATCCACAAAATGAGGATGTGCATCTGAAACAATGAGAGATGCAAGAGGCTTTGACACATGCTCTAAGGTAAGTCCTGTTGTTACACAGAATAAGAAAAGCCTGAGTCAGAAGTGGCTGAAAGGAGTCGTGGTGACAAGTGAGAACATCTGCTTACAGTGTGTCCAGAACAGGAAAGGCTTCAGGAAAGTTAATCACATAGGACCTACAATAACTGAAATTAGCAGACCTGATCACAACAGGACTCTCTCCAGCTCTTTTTCCTGTCTGGATAGGGGCCAACAATAGATGAGAAACCCCACCGTGGATAATTATCAAATAGAGAGCCTGGGGAAAATGTTCTTTCTGAATTGCATCAGTTAACGGTGATCGGCTTATGCTCTGAAAGATAACAGATTATGACCCACAAATATTTCCTATGTGCACACATAAACAAAGCATTGAGAGGAGCTTATATAAGCTTCCCAAAGTAGTTTACAAACAGGTATGGGAATAGACACACACTGTATTTGAAAACTATTTGTATCTGGACTCCTGGGCTAAGAAATGTCATTCAGGAATTTCTTAATTGTGATTTTAATCATATTGTGTATTATTATCCACAGAGGAATGTCCTAAGAAAGTCTTTTATAATCTTGACTACCCAAATAAAAATCAAATGTTGCCTCAGGCCAGTCAGGGAGAATGGGTTGAGCTGTGGCCAGAGCAGCTCCACCTGTAAGAGTACTAGCCCGAGAGTGGGAATGAGCTCTCCATGCATGAAATCTCAAAGCAGACATCTCCAACTAAGGTAAGTGATAACTGTCTATATTGACAGCCTGTCTCATGAAACATGATTTGATGTTCCTTCTAGCTATTGCACCTTGGTCAATAAGCCTTGGTATTCACCTCAGTGATTTTCAATACTTATGCCACCAAAGCGTGATTCAGGGGTCAATATTCCTGGGTTCTTGTGCAATAGGAAACTTTAGGTCTAAAATCAAGCAGGCTTTTCATGAAAGGTTTTTATGGTACAAACTCAGCACTCAATACTGTAACATAAATGACAGGGTACTTTCTACCTTCTTCCCTTCTATGTTTCCTTTTATCATTTTCTAGGTAAGACCATCTTTATCACACCAGGTAAGATAACTCTCACAAGACTTCTCAAGTTCTGTAAACCAATGTGAATAAAACTTTCCAGTTCCGTTTTCCCTTAAAGTTTTCTAGGATATTACATAGGTGATAAGGTCACATAGCGTTAGTCCAGTCTATGGATAGTCAAGCATGGAACTGCATGTTTCAGAAAGATAACCTGTTTATTTCCTATCTGTTGTTATCTATCCCCTGTTTCCTATCTCCTTTGCTCCTTTTCCATCTGTTATGGCCCAACAGGACACAGAAAAGTGTCTAAAACTAAAACTTAAAACAAAATATTTAATTCCCTCTTGGATATGCTTGTCTGTGATTTTTTTTTTCAATCTTCGGTTGGGGAGGGTGCAAGAGAGGTATTTCATTTTGCATTGACCCAAAAAACACATTTTTCAGTTCAGCCAGCAAACTAAATTATCAATTATTCAGCATGTTTCACAGCATTATGAGGTAAGCAGTGCTGTGCTGGTTCTGGGAAGGATTGTAGGAAGCCAGCAACGTAATTGGAGTGAGAAGATGACACTGGATGGTATAAACCTGCTCTGAAGCCAGGTGAACTCAGACAGTTTTTGTAATGGGATTATTTTTAACTACTGGTGTCCCAATTTGGGACAGGTATCAAGTGAGAATCCGGATAGGATATGAGGTTCATAGCTCTTTTGCTTGTATTGTGACATTGGTTTTCAGCCAATGCTTTAAGGAAAAAGAATCCATTTTTTCATTTCACCTTAGTATTGGAATAGGTTGACATCTCCATTTGTTGGCTGGCTAGTTTTATATGTTGAATAGTTTTATATGTTGAAGCATTTTTACGCTTGCTTAGGTGTTGGGTCACTCACTTTTGTGTGAGAGAAAGAAGTAAAGGACAGGCTTCTTGGTAGATCCTTTGGGATAGAGCATGGTGAGTTCTGCATTGCCCAGACATACTCTGCTTTCATATATGCTGCTTTTTGGAGCCTGGCCAGGCTCACCAGGGTGTCCTCTTCAAGTAAGAGTATTAAGAGTAGTGTCTGGGCAACCTGCAACCATTTCTTCATGAGCTGCTGCTGAAACCCTTTCCTGCACCTGCTTCCCTTTGCGGTGTTGACACTTCCTCCTGCCGCGTGGCTGCTTGCTAGCATTGTGTCACTGGATGCTGTTCATAGGGAGTCTGGAATATCCTAGACCTCCTCTACCTGGGTAGCACTCAAGTCATCACACATTTCCAAGCATGAGAGGAATAAACAGATGCCTCTTTGCCAGCTGGTTTGAATCCCTGTTTCATGCTGTGCAGACTCAGTGGCAGCCGGGGAGCCAACAGCCAAGGGGAAGACCTCTGGGGCAACTCTGCTCCTGCAGAAATAAAGGTTTATCCTCACTTCTGCCAGAACAGCTTCCAGCGTTTAGTAAAAAATGTGATCGTTTAGGAGCATGCATTCAGACACATTCTAGGCCCATTTCTGCCTTCTGCAAACCAGCGTTTCATTCTGACAGGTCTACAAAACTTAAAAACAAATCTCTAGACCATGACATCCTGGTGGACGGCAAGTCCTGATTTCTGAAGATACTGCCTAGGCTCCAGAAAGTAGGCCAGAAAACCATGTGTGCCCTGCATACTGAAAAATGAGGTTAGTTTGTCTATGATTTGTAGCCAATGCCTTCCCTGAGGGTCCTGTATGAAGGGAGTCAGTCCCTGCCACACTCTCTATTGATAATTTCTAAGACTTATCTGAGTCTCAGTGACCCTGAAAACTGGAAATGCTATCATGAGTAATTTCCAAAATATCTATTTAAATTCATCTTCAAATGACAATTGAAAAAAAGGGGAGGGATCACTGAGGCAGGTAGAAGCTACTGCAGGTCCTACTTCTGCATCCCAAGTCACCTGGGAGACCCCTGAGCCAAAATATTCTACACCTGCTTGTTTCAGAACCCAGAGGATCCAGAACTCCTCACACACAAGGCATTAACGTGGAGGCCCCTGGATCCTGCCTTCTGTTAGGGAGTAGGTTACAGGTGTGCTCTGTTGATTTAATTTACTGTTCACCAGATGCAGCTTCAGATAAAAGGAAAAGTACATCTCAGCCGATTATGACACAAATCTACCGTCATTAGGAGCTTCCAAAAGATTTTCCTGTTTGTTTTCTCTCATTCTATTGTAATGCCAAGCAAAGGCTGTAATTTCCCTTGGGAAATGATAGAACAGGAACAGATTTCAGCCGTGTCAAATATTGGCCCCAGAATTCATAAAGATCAGAGGATGATCTAGAAACAAAAAGCAAGTCATCTCCTGAAACGATAATACTCACAGAGCCTAGAGCATGGGAAGATGCCGTTGCATGTGTCCAGAGGCAACAAACTGAGCAACTCCCTCCCCTTACAGGAGATGAGGGTCCTGTTTCCCTGACTGTGTATTATATACACATATATGTACATATATATATATAATGCATATGCACATATACATATATGTGTGTATATATATATATAAAATACACAGTCAGGGGAACAGGACCCTCATCTCCTGTAAGGACATACATATATATATATATATATATATAAACATATATATGTATACTGACTATATATTGACTGGCAATATATATGTTCACATTTCAATATTCAGTGTTTCGGAATTTCTTGTGTTTCTGAACTTTGAAGACACTTCTGTTTGTGTGTTGGTTTGCTTTTGTGATTTTTGGTAACATAATTTTTAAGAAGTGAACCAACATGTTTTTTTGTATTGTGCTAAATAAACATTTTATTGAAAATTACAATTAAGACAGTTTTTAACTTCATGGAATTACCTGGTGCTGTTTGCAAGAACTGTTTTTTTTTTCAGGGAATATCAGACAAAAAAAAGATACTTGAAAAATGAAACAATTTTCACTAATGAAGGATTTTTCCTCACTATATGTAAAAATTTTTACTGAAAATTTCATTTTCCTTCATATCTTGGAAATTCGTTGATCATCTGCCATCTTTACACTCCCTCATCTACCATTTACAGCTCTGAACGTGAGACACCACCCCTCTCACCCCAAATCAGTAGCTGTTTAGAAGACCATACCCCAAACCCGGAATGGTTTGTGTGTTTAACCAGGTGGCTCCAAGGAACAAAGATGCAATTACTGGTAAAATCTTACGATCCTAGACTGAAAAAAGGCTTTTTTAAAAAAAAAAAAAAACACACTCCAATTCCTCTGCCACTTCAAGGACACTCATCCCAATCTTGGCCCTGTGTCTAAGAGCTCTGGCAATGCATAGAGAAAGTTGAAAGCTTTCCTTTTTATCTTCTGTCAGGACAAATAACTGGAACTAATTCCCCAGCACTGGGCACTAGAGTGCCAATCCAACAGCAGCTTTGGTAGCAAAAACTGGGTACAGGATAAGCCAATGTGTTTGTACACAATCAGTGAGTCCTTGTGGTGACGAAGGCTACTTGCATGCGAGGTCAGCAGGCCAAACGAAGTGATCTTTCTCCTTAACTTTATACTAGAGAGGCCACATAGAGTGCTGGGCTCTCCAATAAATGAATGATGTTGGCAAACTGGAGGGAGTTCAGTGGAGGGCCATTAGGATGATTGAGGCCAAAACAAGTGGAGCACAAAGTCAAGATAAGGGACCCAGTCTTCTTTAATTTGGAGAAGAAACGTAAGGTGTAGGAAGCACATTCCCATTCCATAACATGAAGTGAAATACAGAATATTTTTTAAATCAAATAGAAAGGAAAAAACAAAACTTTTCCAGATTAAAGTGAATCAGAAATAAATATTTTTATTTCACCTTTTATTTTCTCCCTCTTCTGTTTCTTTGAAAATGTTTCAGAGCATTTGAAAATAAAGATCGTTTATCCATGAAACCAAAAATGGAAAACAACTCAGATTTTGCCAAATGTTTACACAAATATGTGCCTCAGTCTAACCTGCCTTGCATCTTCCCATTGTTCTATTAGTGGACATGTACTAAAATAGTATCTATCTCAGAGAAGGCCCCGTTGCCCACCCCACTCCTCTACTCTATCTACAACTTGCCTCTTCTGAAAGGGCTGACAAGATAGGTGGGTCAGGATGGCTTCCTGACACTGGTAAGGGGTGTCAGGACAGTGCCAAGATTCACACCCACTTCTCCTGGGTCATTTTAAAAAGAGCAGTTGTCTCTTGTAAGACTGATAAGGCCTAGTTTGCACCACAGCCCTCTAATTCTTCTTCTCAATAGGAGCTCTCCACTGAAGCCTCATTTGAGCAGATTTTCTCAAAAGAAAAGATGGATGGCGCAGCCTCTCCAACCAGATGCAGGTTCTGCCAACAGAAATTTTAAGTTCCATGTTGGTAATGGTGAACAGAATAGTTCAGAACAGAACAGAAATAGTGAACAGAATAGAAAAACTATCTCTATATAAGTGTCTTTTGTCTGGGGCAGTTTTCCTTGACTATCACCATTAATCCTGTTAATTAATCTTCACGGTGGATTACTGCAGTAGGTCTCCTTGCATCCTCCCTTATATTTGCTAGAGCATCTTCCTTTGAAATCTGTAATTATGTCTCTCAGATAATTGACAAAAATCATTTGCAGTCCTGGAGAGATCTTCAAAACCTACTTGTTTATGAAAGTAGTTGTTATGAAAGTAGTTGTTTATAATTCAGGTTAATCAAATATTGTGAGATTTCCACTCTACCTGTCTAGGTATCTGCACATTAAATCTGCATTTTAACTGTTAAGCAATCGCTCTAAAAGGTGCCTTTCACCACGAGAAAGGCATATGTGGTAGAGAAGGGCAATTTGATCTACTTAATGAAAGTCTCAGATTCAAGAAAAGGCGCTCAGCATTACTAGATGGATCTCAATGAAAGGAGGGTTGTTCCTAGAAAAGACATTGAGAAAAGGTAAACAGATGAGTGCTGAGCATTTCCAGGGCCCAAGGAAATCAATGGAAACTGCAGCTGCAGGACTGACACTGTGGTCAGTGAGCGTTTCAGGACCATTTGGTGTTGACAGAGCTCTGCTAGAGTTCTGTCGTGGCACAACCCAAACAAGAGTAGGAATCTAGGAGTGCTGCTCACGTGGGCAGTGTGCATTTTGGGGAAGTGCATGATCCTGATGATGTCCCGTTGGTGTTTATAGCAGTGCTAAGTACTGTTGGCCTGGCCCAGGCTTTGGACCTCTGTTGGACTGTTCTGTTTCATGTGCCTACTCCCTGTGCAGCCCAAGCACTCATCCCATCTGACACTTCCCAGGTTGGCACAGTTCACCACTGAGCATCTCTGAAAGCTGAAAACCTGAATTTCATGACAGAACATGCCTTATCCGAGTAACCCTGGCCATTTTGCAGCTCCAAATCCTGGAACAGATTTACAGGCTTTGTTGGGACTACAGTCACATAGAGGAAACACCAGGCTCATCTTCATCACCAGGTCATCAGTCCGGTCACAATTTTGACCCATTCTAGATTATACCCACCCACCTGTTTGTGTACTGGGGAAAAAATAAACCTTCCAGTCTGACCTCTGCAAGCCAGGAGCAACAGATGTGACTAGCCCTCTACCTGCCTGAGCCTATAGTGGAAGAGAAATCACTGATGATCGTGAAAATATCCATTCTTCTGGAGTTGTCTCCTAATCTCTTTGTCTCTACAAACTCAGTGAATTACCCTAATTTTCTCCCTGCAGTTAAAATCCTGTGGGGCAAATATTTAAATTACCTGAGTACCCTGTGTTTGCAAGAAGTTAAGTATAGTTCTCGTTAAGTATCTGGTTGCTACAAACAGCATTGTGGGCATTGCACTAAGACAATAATAGATAAATAGATGTGATTGTGCCCTAACCCCATACACTCTATTTTTGATTTTAGCAACACATTATCTAGGTGAAGTTGTAGGGCTAGAACTAGAAATGTTGTTTTCTTATGCAATAACAATTCTTCAGATTTAGATTTACACAGGCTTTTCCAAGGATCTACACATTTTTGTTAGAGTTCCGGATAAAGTATTCCATCTACAACTCATTCATTTTTAAATACTTCAGTGCTCATCTGCAAATTCTCTTCTCATCCTTTGTCAGAGAAATGACAAATACTGATGTCTTGAAACTATAGCTATTTATGAGAAAAGGTAACTCTTGACAAATCTTTGAAAAGAAAGCAATCATAAATTGTTTAAATGTCTCTTCAGATTCTGAAAATGTTATTTAGAATGAAAAATATATATTTCTTTTGAAAATTTACAGTTATATTAAAGAAAGAAATAACAACAAATATCAAAACTGAAATGCAAATGTTACAATAGGTATCCCATATTTCTGCTATCAGTTTGAGGGAATTTTTTTTCAAAAGGAAAAGATGAAAAAAAAAAAATCAAAATCTCATTATTTAACATCCGAAGTTCCCTCCCAGCTCCACTTTCTTGTTTAATCATTTCTCAAAGCAGCCAAAACTGCAAGAAAACTGCTTTCTATAGCTTATTCACCAGTAAGAATGGTGATTCTAGCCTGGCTGTCCCATATAGAGAACACCAATGATTTACATAAATACACTGCTGCAATGAAAGCCCATATCTAATTAAGTTGCCATAATATAAACTGTGTTTTTATAAGGCCTATAAAATTTCATTCTGAGAGTGGACTTGGTATCAGCATGGGACCAATCTGCTGCTGTTTGTTTATTTTTTTTTATTGATTTGTCAAGGAAGTAATATACATTGTGTTCTAATTCCGAAATACTGTTGTTGTATAATTGAGGGAGGCACTTTTTGGTCTATGTTGCTATCTGAAAGCAACTATATGTTGCTTTAAAAAATATATATCTTGTGAAATTGATTTCTCGTCTCTCGTGACCGATGAAATGTAGGTTTCAATAAAAAAAAATAAAAAAATGTGTAATGGCCAGTTCTGAGACTGACTTGTTAAAACATTTTCTCTGCTTCTCAGTAATCCCAGTTTGGTATTGCCTGCTACAAGGAGAGTGGAACTGCCTATTGCATTTTTATGGCTCAATAAATAGAATTTAATAGTACTAAATTAAATGATTCTACCCATTGAAATGCAGCATTATTTGCTGCTGCTTTGTAATACTCCAGCTTCTAGACTCCATCTACTTCTAGACTAACCCAGTTTTATTAACAAATATCAGATATCAGTCTCACTGGCTGGAGAGAAATGATTAATATACAATATGACAAATCCATCAGGTTTGCACTGTAAAAAAGAAAAAAAAAAGTTTCTTTTTAAGTTTCATGCTTTTTGAGAACAATTTTATGATATTTTATTGCTGGGGATAAGAAATATGAAAAGTATGCTTGCTCTTCTCCGCTCCTTGCATTTCACCCACCTTCACTTCCTGCCCAGATTTGTCTTTTTAATTCCTGTAACTAAACAAAAAATGTTTATCGATATTACTCCTTCCGTTATAAATGCAAATATGCCATAAAGCCAGCATCTTTAAACAAGAACTTCTATCCCTTCTTGTTTGTGTTGCATCAATTCTGCAAACAGGACCACCTAACCCTGACCATTTTAGCCAGCACACCTCACAGCAGCCTACAAGCCAGTCCACGGTCAAGCTTGCCTTTGCACATGTTAGGACCACAAGGAACAGAAGTGACATGTCCTTTCTTGGGCCACTTGGCACATGTCCTTAGTGCAACACCTCATGCTTGGCCAAATCGATAATTTTTCCAGAGAATATAATGCCATTTACTTTAGAGTGAATTTACAACTTCACTGTGATGACTAGCAACTCATCACAGAAAGACAGCTCAGAATTAAATCATTTAGCACTTGGTACTGATAAGGAGGAAATATGATCCAACAATGTATGTGTTATAGAAGTCAGAACATGAGTGGCCTTTTTTTTTTTTCCCTCCCCTCCCCACCCCCTTTCTCCAGAGACTTTACCCCTTCTGGGGGTATCAACACTTCTACAATACAGAAGATAATTCAAGAATCTGCATCCCTGACATTTAATATAACTATTCAGCTTTGGACTGTATAATCTAATCCATGAAGATGGAGCAGTACGCAAACTATAAACCTCCAGTCAGCACGACTGATGTATGGCATTACTGAGAGAAAGGTTATTTATGAAGGCTTTTCACCAGAGCGCTGCTGTATTTTCTTGTTACAAATCTCTGCTCTGTTGTGCCTTGGTGCTGTGATGTGCATCCTTCTCCATGAAGAAAATACAGCTTTGACTCTGCATCATTGCAGCACATGTTGGCCCTGGAATACCACATATATATTCGCAGACTTGGAAAACCTCTTCCAAGGCCACATATCTTGAATGTAGGAGATAAATATAGTCATTGCTTTTTCTATCAGGAGAACAGATACACTTTTTCTACCTACAGTCCATTGGGGATTGCATGTCCAGGTGAAGTAGTCAAATGTATCAGACAGCTGGGTTTTAATATTAGTCAGTCTAGATCCATTTCTTCAGGATATTTCTACAATCTTTGACAAGATCCTGACCTTTGTGTCCGTGACAGCAGAAGTGTACAAGGAGATGAAAAGGACGGGTCATTCTCTGAAAAGAGGATTAAAACTAAGTCTTCAAGGCATGTCAAGTGATACGTTTCGCTGAAACATGAAACACATTTGGCCCAACGGCCCATCAGGTTTTTGAAAATGCTTTTTAAAATAGAGCACTGGCTGCAGCCAGAATTAACCCTGATGTGAACTCTGCCACTCAGACCTTCCTCAAGCAAATCTCATGGCTCCCCTTTGCTATGAGGGAGAGTTGCTGGTGGTCACGGAAACACAGACCTGGGTCTGCTGATACATCTCCAATGCTTTACAAGAAAGGATCTTGAATAAAATTCAAGTGTGAAGACACAAGGTTATTCCACATACTCCGCTCCCTGCACACACACTGGCCCCTCCAATCACTGCTTCCTTGCTCACGCCACCCAGGACAGCAATTCTTGTACTATGTTTTTCAAACAACAGGTTTTTAAGCCTCCATCAGCTGGTCCCTTTAGTGGCTAAAAGACACACTCAGAGGGAGGACTCTTCCAGGCGCTCTCTTTTAGCATTCTTAGCAAGACCTCAGCATATTTGGCCCCCATCAGTGTAGCTCATCTTGAGTCTGAGGATTTGTTTTCAAGCTCATACATTTGTTTTCTGCTCTTCTCTACAGAATGCACTTTACTTCCTGGTTTTCCTGCCCTATTCCAGTGCCCTCAGCACTACAGCTGAGGTGGTTACTAGCAGAGAGGTCTATTGCCAGCAGAGAGCAAGTTGGGGTCTGTGCCACTGATAATCACCGGGGAACGCCTTTGTTCCCACTACAAGGAAGGCCATACGTTCGGGTCCCAAATCAGAACAGCAGCAAAAACAAACAAAAAAAGAAAAACATGCCAAAAATCAGACATTGGAAGTATTGCAGCATTGTTTAACCAATGCATTTAATTCCTTTGATCCGAGGAACTCAAGGAACATACATACTTAAAATATCCTTTGTTTTAATGCTGCATGTACTCTCAATCAGTTCCTCAACACCTCATTCCTCCTTCTAGCTTTGTATCACACCTGCAGGATCCTGCTGCTTGGGATGTGTGCAAAGTACCATAGTTTACAATTTTTCTCTTTCTCTGTTTTGCTTTTATCCCTGACGAGCTCTCCATCATGAATCTACATGTAGGAAACTGTGCCACATCCCAGAGCTCTGCTTGATACACTGCCTCACAACCTGGTTCAGACTGTGCAGGTTTAAGGGAAGAGGGGTATGTAATTTAATGATGGAGTGCTGCCAAACTGCATTGCTGCAGCAGCTTTTGCAGTTTTTAAGCACGATTACGGACAACATATTAACTGCACATTTGAAACTGCAGCACAGTGAACAAATCTACAGGAAACGAAGGTGGTCAAAATCTACAAATCTACAGGAAATGAAGGTGGCCAGGAGTGCACGATGAAGCACGTTTGGAAGAGATAAGTCCTATAGATAGATGGATAATTGGTATATTTGGACTTGGGCTTAATTTCTGCCATGTACAAGTTTGTTTTTTTTTTTNTTTTTTTTTTTTTTTTTTTTTTTTTTG
This sequence comes from Nothocercus julius, assembly GCA_013398735.1. Classification (NCBI taxonomy): domain Eukaryota; kingdom Metazoa; phylum Chordata; class Aves; order Tinamiformes; family Tinamidae; genus Nothocercus; species Nothocercus julius. The sequence goes on along the minus strand of VZSV01000170.1, from coordinate 1,031,896 downwards.
TATCTATGCTAAATCAAGTTAGGAGGATAGCATGCATAATATGATATAGCATGCAAATTCAGGGCTGTTGGCAGATACAGAATATCAGGATACGTGTTTTGTTCCTTGCCTCTAATGAAGCATCAGTCTTGGCACAGCAGCAAGCAGTAAATGAATTAGCAATGCTACAGTCATTTGTGAACATGCCTATCAAGCCCAGCAAATTGCCCAGCATTTATAGAAGTAAAAAGGTGGGGCTATTCCACCAAGATTTGGAGACCTTGGGAATGTGACTATGAGAACTCAGCAGCAAAGAGGTCCCTATGTGCTACAACCCAGGCCAGCACTTCAAGAGAAAGATTAGCTTACGAGGTAACATCCACAGGTTTTATACTGCTAAATGAAAAACACTATATAAGGTGGGTCTAGTTGCCTCTCCAAGGAAGCTAGGATTTGAATGTGCATCTAATATATATTTTTTTTCCAGAGATGGAAGATATTTTTTTAACTCTGATCAGCAGGAGCAGAATTAGCCCTACAATGTGCAACACTCACAGAGAAGCTTAACAGCCATCCTGAAGGTATAGAGGGAAGTTTCTTATCTCAGAGGAGTTAAGGACTTAGACAAAAGATTCTTTGAGGTTTTGCTGTGGGTTATGTGTGTGCTTAGCAGGGCTTGGCACTAGAGTCCTAAGAGCCTATTACTCTTTAAGAAGCAAAAGGAGGGCAGGGAGGAGAAGGTTTCAGAACAGAACTGCGGGAGGAAGGGAGGACGAAAGAGTTTCACTTGCCAGAAAGACAAGTTCAGGCTGATTCCATCCATCCTCATACTGAATTCATTGAGTCTATTCTGTTCGCAAATAAACAAACAAACAAAGCAAAACAACCCGACTTTCTTCAGTTCAGAAGAACAGGAACATTTCCTCTTGACATCTTCAGAACAAAATGTTTTGATTTTTTAAAAATGTGCTTAATTTGGCTTTTCTTTTTTTTTTTTTTTAAATAAAGAAAATGAAACAGAAACAATCACTGAAGCTAAGACCAATCATCTTTTCAGACAACATTTTATATATTACTTTCCAGTTAGGCCCACAGAGTAAAAAGACACATCTATCTTTCATGCTTGCATACACCCGTGGGACCATGACTAAAGAAATCTGCTGTTCCTTAAATTTACTTCTGGTTCTGTGCACCTATACCTTATTTCTTTCCTTTTGGTAATTGTATGGTAGGAATAATAATTTAAAAAAAAAAAAAAAAAAGACAGTCTTGGGTTCAAATTATTACCTATTTTTTAGAATCACTGTAGAAGAGAAAAAAAATTAAATCTTTTATATCCTTTTCGGGAGTATCACAAGACCACTGAAGCTCCATTCTTCTTGGATTTATCCTACACTGACTTTCCCACAGTCATGTAGAAAGTCCTTCTGCATTTCTTAGGCTCATTTTTTTTTACTAATCAAGGGATGTAAAAATTAACTTTGTTTTGTTTTAATGAAAGACAGGATCAGATATAAACATGGTCTCCTACGAATTAAGACTAAGAGCACACCAAATGTAGCAAATGTCTCAATCAAATTGCAAGCAAGCAGTTAAAGCAGATGTCAGACAGCTTGCTAGAGAGGGTCGGAGGATTTTGATTGATTTCTTTCGCTGCAGTCTCAAGCTGAATTTTTTTTCTTCTCTGGGATGTATGTTAGGTGAGGGCTCTGTGTGTGTTTGCACTGGAAGAGACTCTCCTTCCTTCGAAAGGAACAGAAATTAAGAGCATTGTCCTTAAGGCCCAGCATGAGGAAGCTTTAAGAGAAGGGACATCTACAGAGGAAATTTGCAGTCTGTTACAGAACAGTAATCATATAGTGACTCCATAAATCCAATACAAGTATGTTTGTCTTGTGGAGAAGGACATACCTGTCTTTCTAGATTTGTATAAATGACCTTATTTACTAAAGCACTCCCACAAATTCTGCTGGGCTGGAATTATCCCCTCCTAAGCTGGGACTTCCACAAACAACAAAAGTGGAGATTGCCTGCTCACATCACCAGAAAAAGTAGAAAGGAAGGATCATTGCCATTTTGGNTATATACACATATAGTCTGTTCCCCTTAAATGAACTCATTGGTTAGAAGTACTGCACAGAAAATAACAGAAAGTCCTGAAAGAGAAACACCGGGTACTTACTTGCTGCAGCCTTTTTCTCCAGAGGCTTTGAATCCAGCCAGCTCTCCCCCATCGGTCATACATCTTAGTTAAAAGCTCTTCTGTGGTTCTGGGCAGCTATATACATGTATGGGCACCAAAATCCCCCCAGACCACCCTTCTCTATGGGAATGTGTCTTGTTTTTCATGTGCTGACAAAATGAGTGAGTGATAGGAGTGATCTTCTATAGCAACTAGTGGAGCAGAAATCCATGGAATGAGCAGCAGCTGTTGGAGGAATAGTAATTCAGAGCAAGACCATCCTGTGCCTCTGCTGACATACTGTGACAAATGCGTTTGGTTTCTTCTTGCAATTGGGAAAGAAGACATTCCCAAGAGAGATTGGTGGGCTCAGTTTTCCAGCTAGCATAAAAAATATTCCACATCTGACTCTCACTCATGCAGAATAAAAAGAGGTACATTTCACAGTTAAAGGTACCACTCTCTGCTACCTTGCACAAAGGTAACTGGTTTCAGCACAGCCTCTTTTTTTTTTTTTTTTTTTTTGGGGGGGGGGGCACAGACACAGTCCAGTGATATTAGAACATATGGCTCAAGATATCTTCACACCTACATCTTACTTGGAGCACTAGGAGAATCAGATATGCAGAGTAGAAATGATACTTCTCCAGTCTGGGGTGGTATCTGGGATATTCAGGTCTGCTGGCAGAAGGACTGGAGATAGAATGAGTAGCAGCAGCAAAGGAATTATGATGCCCATAGTCTGCATATATACAGCTATCTCTACCTCTAAGTTTGTGTTGCACAAACAAGAACACATCTTCTCTTAGTCCTGAGCTGTTCAACATTAATGTGGACTATATAGTGAGAGATTAGCAGTGAAGGGTTAGACATATCCTTATTGTGGCATGTGGCATTCATGGCTGGAATGAGTTCTGGAATAGAGATGGTCATGAACAGCATGGCAGTAATTCTCTTCCTGGAATCTTAACTCAGATGCTGAAGTCATTTTTTAGAGTCATGTCCTCTGTAAGGAATCCTCTGTGATCCACAGCATGTTGTCTCCAAGAGTAAACATTTGCTTAATCATTAATAAAAAGAGCTTGGAAAACTATGAAGTGGATCTAACTGCTGCGACCTCTTTCACCACTGTTGTGATGTAATTAACATGCACACAGGTTCAATGGACAAAGGACCAGACTCTTATCAAACAAATTAAGCAAATATTCCTCTTCTACAAAACATACTTTGAACAATGATTGTGTTCCCAAAGTTCCCAAAGTCACTATTTATGGCTGAAATACTTCCTATATATAATCATACTTTATTGTTTTCTAATGAAATGCATAATATAGTTAAATGAGCATGAATACAAGACACAATGCTATAGAAAAGAAAGCAGGAGAGGTATATAATTAATATGATCATCAGAAAAAAAGCTATGTGATATCATTTCATTATTATTAGCCTCTGATAATTCTGTTACCAAGTAAATGAAAGCATTCTACCAATTAGTGCCAATTGTTTACTCATAAAGAGATTTGAAAACTGCTGAAAACCAAATCATAACTGCAGTAATACAGAGATAAAAGGAGGGAAGCATAGGATAGTCTGAAGACATTTACCTTCTGTATTGCAATGGTAGTCTCTTAAGCAGGCTTTCCGAAGGCAGTGAAAAGATTCGCACCAAGAAGTCTAACAGTAAAGAGTTTCAGGGGAGGCAATCCAATGATTTGGATGCAGGAGGCCAAAATTCATTTCCTAGCTCTGTCAGAGATTCTCTTTGAGACTGACTCAGAAAAACTCTATGGTGTTGATTATATCATGGTCTGGTCTGGTCCATCAAACTGAATTAAGCTGCAATCCCTTGTTGGAGGTTAACCTGTACTATGACAAAGGCACTCAACTCTATCTTTGTGAGGCCAGTGCCCCCTTCAGAACCAATGCATAAATCACATTTCAGATGTCTGAAAAGCTTCACTTTGTAGTGGCATTGAAGGAAGGATTCTTTTCTCATAAAGGGTCTTCAGCTGCTGTTCTCTAATATAGCATTGAGTCTTGGTTAGGGAAGGATTTGGAGTGATGTTTTTACTTGACTGTGTCACTGCTACCCCTACAGAGTCTTGTGCCATGCACGGAGATGGTTGTGAGCACTCAGCAAGGAGCTGTCTATTCAGAGGGATTCTCTTTCCTCCTATCAGGATGTGAAGATGCTTGAAGTTCAGGCCATCTGGCATCCCAATGTGCAAAAAATATTGCAAATTAAGAGGAAAAAAAATGGTTCCCTTTCGGATGCAGACATACAAACTATTAAAAAACTGGTGATGTGCAGAATGTACTGAGAAACAAAGTCAGCTCACACCATCCCTCTCTAAGCAGGTAAAGCAACATTTATAAAGGAAGATGACGTGAAATAGAGTTGCCCTTCTTCCTTTAGGGAATATTCTCCATCAAATCATTGCACAAAGAACTGATCCTCTTAGATCTGGATAAAATATCAAATAGTGGCATTTTTTAGAAGTTTTCCTAGGAGTTTATGCTAGCCTTTTGAGACCATTTCCAACAGGTCCTCTCCACACCTTAGTGTAGGAGCTAATTTTGCTCTCTGTTGAACTTGTGGAACTTTTCACTTCATTTTCTTTAACTAATATGGAAAACTTTCTTGACAAAAACTTTTAAATTACTACCTTCTTTATTCCTTTATTGGAAGGCCTATCTAGTATACTTGGTGCAGTGCTGCATTTTCACAGGAGACCCCTATTTTATTTAAGAGCATTAGCAATTTGAAAAGAATTATAAAATGAAAGATCCTTGCATCTTTTAACAAATTTCAAAATGAGATTTGGAACAATTTGATTAGAAAGCTCTCAAAGCTTCAGCTGCTCCCTCTGGACTGAGCAGTAATAAAGGAAATAATTAGTACGATCAAATTTAAAAATGACTTATGCCATAAATATATGTTTTACTGAGGACGTATGAAGCCAGAGCCAAATAGGTAAATATCTGTAGAAGTGGAACAGGGCTAAGAACATAGAGATGAATCAACTTGCTGGTACAGATCATGACACTACAGACAATACCTTAGTGTAACACTAAAACCCTGAGATTCTTCTGTTCCTGCAGCTCTACAGGACAACATCAAGGGTGGTGTATTGGACCACTGAAGGAAACTTTAGTATGTGCTTTGTACCTTAGTGTGCCTGAACGTACTCTCCCTGCCTCAGAAGACTGTGCCTGCCTTGGCTATATTCATCCATTTCATCCGTCCTTACCATCCTTTCTCACGACCAGCTCCCAGACAACAAGGTGGTCCATGGCCCATACTGCTTAGAAGGGCCCCAAAGCTGCCCAGCTCAAGGACTTATGGGTCCAGCGTGCAGCTGGACTTCAGGCTGAGTCCAGGCTTCTCTGAGTCAATAAGTCCTCCCACGCCAGAGGTGCAGACACGCAGATGGGCAGCGTAAAGAAAGTAGCTGGAGTGCAGGCAGCTGCCTGGACCGGGGGGCTCTGCCTGCACAGCAGGAGTGGGGCAGGCAGTGCAGCACAAAAAGCAGGCTGCACCTGGGGATTTCATTTCTCTATGAGATTAGCTGCTCCTCTAAAGGATTAAAATGTCGCTTTCTACTAAGCTATTGAGTGTGTCAGCAATGACAGTGGGTACCAGGACTCTAATAAAGAGTTGCCCTGGGCGAACTACACTTTCTCTTTTGCTTCACATAAAAACCCTGCTACTTTAGAAATTTAGATTTGCAGCTGTCATGCTAACATGCAGTGGCTCTCGCACTGCCTGAGCGGCAAGATGTCATGGAAGTGCTCCATCCGCTGAGCCTGAGTTTCCATTGCTGGTTCAAAGTACTGGCCAAATCTCTTAGAAAGTGTTCTTCATGGATTTCTAGCTGTTCCACTACCCTGGCTGCATACAAACCACCTTTTGGATAAACAGCAGACAAAACTGACAATTTTGCTGTCTATTTGGAAGATAAAGCCCACCGGAGTGTGTGTTTGTTTCATGGTTTTTTGATGCTCTGATACGGATTAATCAATCACGCCAACTTTTTGACCTGCTCTGCAATTCAACCACTTGCACTATTCTGTTTTGCTGCTATCTGTCTTCCTTATGGTTAAATGATCCTTTGACAGTCCACGGCACCTTTTCGTGATGCATTGCCTGGGTTTTGTGGCATCAATTAATAACATTATTGATTCTCGTTTTACTGGATTAGTGCCTTGGAAGCTGGTGCCAGACAAGCTATTAATGATTTGCATACATCTACAACACAGTGGTCACCCTGTTTCCAGCTCTTCATGTGAAGCTCCAGATCAATGTTGGGTCCTATGGCCAGCAACAGGGTTGTCCTGATGCAGGATTTGCTGGATACTGTGACTTCCCAGCTGTGAGAGGGAAGGAGCCCGAACAGATTACAGAAATGAGCTTCTCTTGTCAGCCTTGCCACATACCAAATGCACGTCTATCCTGCAGGAAAACCCCGCTCACAGCTCAACTGTGAATTATTCCCAGAGCTTCTCCGCTGTGGAGCTCCAGGATATGCACATGGATACGTACCAGCAATACATATCTGATATGCAGTCCCTATAATGAGGTGAACTGATCACACCAGGTCCCCAACATGGCCTTCAAAAAAGGAGACCACCTTCGGAAAGGAACGTGAAATTACATCTTCCTGCCTTACTCCAGTTTTATGGTTTTCTCTGGCCCTCCTGCCTCTGCTCTTTGCTTCTCATACCCTTGCAACTGGCTGGTGCCAGAGGGAGATCACTCAGCTTACAGACCACCCTCTATGCTTTGCTTTTAAGCATTCTGCATGGAAAGCTGCCAGCTAATAATTTCTTTCTCCTCCCTGTGAGCAACTGAGCATCTGGGCTTTGCAAAGCCACCTAGAGAACGAGATAAGGCAAGAGGAAAGGCAGTGAGGAGCTGGACAAGAAAGGACATTTCAGGAGACGAGCAGAAGGCAGCCAGAACAGCGAAACGTCAAAGGAGCCAAAAAAAAGACATTTTCTAGGGATTAGAGCAGAGTTCACATAGCCCTGGAAGCTGTTACAAATGTTACAAATATAGCTCTGTCTATTGCTGTTCTAGCACATCCCAGGCTACCTTGCTGAAAACTTCTAGGTCATGTAAGACATGAGTTGGGGCTACAACTATTTCCTTCAACTGGCTGATAAGAAGGAATGACCGATATTTCCTAGAGCCTAAGCAAATTGCTTCTTAGTGATTTCTTTGGTACTTTCTGGCACCAAAGTCCTTTTTTTTTTTTTTTTTTTTCTATAGACTACACTGGCATCTGTATGCGAACAGCAGAGATATGTTGGAAACATGCACAAGGAAATAGTGCAGCTATGCAACCTTCCCTGGGCCAGAGTCTTTTGTGTAGGCCAAAAAAAAACCCAGTACTGTTTCCAAAATAGGATGATCAGTTTTTGACATAAAAAAATCCCCAGTTCCATCTCGGTCTCAGCATAAAAATCATCCTTTTTTCTTTTCTTTTTTTGCTATCCCTCCTCCTCATCAGAAAATCTTACCCCAGGCTATTCTGAAGCTCCAACATGTCGTATTTCATTCATATTTTTCCATGTACTACAGAAACATGTGCTTCTAAAGTTTCACATCTGAAATGTGTGAACTTCTCTCTACTGAAAGGAAAAGCTGAATTTCTGAGGACCATCACCTTTTGTCCTGTTTTGAGGTAGTGTAGTACAGGAAATACGCAAAATATTTCACAAAACAGAAAATTTCACAGAATAAGAGGCAACCTGTGTGAATATGTGGTGGTGTGCTGTGTAAATTGCCTTGGAAGCAATTATTATTTCCCTGGAGAGGAGCAGGAATGAGTTTGTTAATTTGTGACAAATAAGGGAACGAAGGAGATTTATATATCTTTATTCCTCAGAGTGTTGTAGCAGACAGGTTAGGACAAGGACAGCAGACACAGGAAAGGGCACACTCTGAACGCTATTGCTTGAACATAACCATGGGATCACATATCCTCTCTGCCTCCACGGAACATCAAGGATTTGAGTGTTGGGCATATCCCACATGCTGCACAGGCTTTGTGCCAGCTCAGATACTTGGTTTTGAGCTCCTTGTCTCCAAGAAATGCCCTCTGGCCTTGAGATCTACAGGATGGTACAAGAACAGGTTGGCAGCAGAACTCTGAGGGGCTTAAATGGGGATCTTAAATGGAGATTTGAGGAGAAGAAGAAAAATAGATGCGTGCTCCCTTTTAATGTTAAACCACCACTAAGAGCAGCTTGGAAGAACATCAAAGACTTCAGCGTGAGAGAGAAATAAAACTGAGCAGGGAAGCTTGGGAAAACTTCTAGTGGAAGAAGAAAAGGAGGGGGAGGAAAACAATTGTCATGCAGAAAAATTGTGAGATGACAAGGTCAAGGATCCCAGCGATCAGAGTCTTCCCTCCTGCACCGAAGAGCTGGAGAAGTTTCATGATTTCCCTCTGAGCCTCTGCATTTCACCCGCCTATTGTGTGTTTGGACTCTCTGCTTGGCAGGTCACAGCAACTTTTTGGCCAACATTTTGTTACCAGTGCCCAACTCTATCCTAGACGATATTGCACTGACTGTAGTAATTCCCCTGCACGAGCCCCTTCCTGGCTTAGATGCCTGTGCACATTTGGAGAGGACCAACACAAGATTTTTTTTGTGCTCTGTGCTTGGTTAATGAGGCATTGCAGCTGCATCATAGTTTCCCTTTTGCTGAGGACACAATGATAAGTCCTCCAACGATATGATAACGCCATTGTTAGTAGGGACCTGAATCTCAACTTACTGTTCTCTTGGTCTCAGAAACATTTGGGGGCATTTCTGTAGAGCATGCACTAAGAGCCAGGTCCTTGCTATTCCCTGGCACCACTCCATTTCTTTAAACACCTTCATAATATATTAAAATACTTTTTTTTTTCTTTTTTAGTGATATGAAATAAAAGGTTTAAAATTTGGGACTATTTATGTTGCACTTATGTTGCACTAACCACAGACTAGAATGAATGATATTGCAAAGAGATTGCATAAATTATAAGGCATGTAATCATCTCTAACCTTTCCTGACTATTAAATTGGTTCTTTTACTTTCATTCATGTATTTGAATTACTTTTATGTAAACATATACTTTTCTTCTTTTCCTTTCATGCTTATTTTTTTGTTTAAAAACAAAAGCAGCAAATAAAGAATGATAAAGACATTACTAAATGGATCATATGCTAGTTTCTGTTTAGAAAGAAAAGTGTTATCACTTTGTAAGATTCAAGGGATTTCAGCTACAATATCTTGAAGAGTGAATTAAATTTTTTTTCTAGATACTTTTATTAAATTCACTGAATCTCCTATTAAATCCCCAGTGTTTCAGTTAAAGGAAACCAGGAAGGTAAAGAGAGAAGTGCTGGTACTGAGTGAGACAAGGAAAAGCAAATTTCATACAGAACTGTGATTTCATATGTGTGTTCAGAACTGGCAGAACCCCTGGAAACAATAAAGCAGCCAAGGTGAGAGGAGGGAGCTTAAGAAACAAAGAAAGAATTTGGGGAACCTCCTGATTTCCAGTAGAAATTGCCTGCGCAGAGTGGAGCTATAAAAGCTGACTTGGCCCAGAAAGAAAATGCCAAGAAAAGGAAGGTGTTGGGAAAAGCAGTCCCTTAATTCAGAAAATGGGAGAGGATGAAGCTACTAACAGTAGTGGTTAAGCCAGAATAGATGTAGGAGCAGGAGCACTGTTGTGTCCGTATCCAGCCTACTGCAATAATACAGATGACTGCAAAGTGCTAGAAGGGTTAGGAGGCCTCCGAGAGCTAGAATATATCCTCTTCTCCCTTGGGACCTCAAATTTTCTCAGCTTTCTCACTCTGAGACAGCATCCAGGACCTACTCCCTGGCACCAGCTCTGACCTCCAACATCTTTCCATCACAAGCAAAAATGTCTTTTTCTTTTAGCTTTGAAAACTCAGAACTAGTGCAGATGCCTTCTTTGCACTTCCATTATCAGGGCCATCATCAGGGTTTTGGCCAGCTGCTACCCCTATGGGCACTTCCTGGAGGATCTTGCAGGGCTGTGCTGGACAGGACTTGCTGAGATAAATGACTTGCTGGACACATCATTTAGAGCCTGTGCCACACACGCCTTATGTACAGTGACACTGCATGACTTCGCAGCCATGGGCTGATCCTCTCTTCGTACCTGTATCTTCATCATCTCTGGGGCTAAGTGGCAGATCCTTACAGTTGCTGGGATCAGAGGTGCCCAGGTTTCTGCACTGCTTTCTTTTCTGGAGACGGAGTGGCTGAGCCCACTGAGACGGGAGGAATCCTTTTGAAAAATCACTGTAAGTTAATGCTGCTGGTCCTAGTACACATGCACTGTGCCTCCTTCACCCTGAGGCAGAAGAGTTTACCACCACCTGATCATATGGAGAAATGGGACTGCTTCTCTTGTGAATGCAGATCCTGTTCTCCAGAGCCCATGGATCCTATTTGGGATACTGCTCAGAGATTGTGATCTCAGCTGAGGAGTTATTTCAGGGGTGTCTGTGGTCCGTAGATTGTTCTCTGCTTTCATGAGCCTTGCACTGCTCTGTTTTTTTTTTTCCTTTTTCTCTTCTGCCAAAGATGAGATAAGGGGGTGGCTGGGCCTGGATAGGTAAACGGGAGATTTCTGACCAAGCAGAACCACTCTTATTTTCTTAGGAAGTGGGGGACACAGTGGGTTTACAAAAAGGGAAACACATTCTGTAATGCTTCAGGAAAGCTCAAGTCTCTGGGTGGGTGGTTTGTGCTGACAGCAGTGAAGCTAAATTTGATGGTAATTTCTATATAGCAATCACAGAACTGAAATTACCTTATACTCACATTCTGGAGTATATGTGGTACATGTTACAGTGAAGAGGCAGTCACCTACAGCTTATAGAAATAGTAATGTGATGGTTGCATCTTGACATCAGCTTGTGAGCTGAAGAGAGACTTTTAGAACTAAAGAACTTGTATGAGCAGGACTCATAACAAAAACCATCATGACCAGACACGAAGTTGGGAGACAGTAACCCTACAAGAGCAGTGCCACCTGATAGATTATCAGCTCTTCCCTCTCTCATCATCACCAGCACAGACAGTAATGAAAACATTGGCCAAAGCGCTATTAACAACAATGTTATCTGGCTGGTGTTTCATTTTGCTCACTTCATCATCTCATCTAGGCACTGCTGGACTAATAGAGTCCTTCTGTGTGCTCAGATCTCTTAGCCAGCCTGGAACCAGGAATGGCAAAATCCAGGCATCTGTGGCACAGGGAAGCCTGATATTACTGCATTAAAAGAATATGTGGAAATGCTCAATGGAGCCACCAAATACTGACTCTGCTGCACAAGCATTTCCACTGGCCTTGGCCCACAGCACTCTTCAACCTCTCTGAAACTTCTTTAATGTACTACTGTACTCTGCATCTTTACAGGTGTCTCACATACCTACTCTGTGACTCTAGCACACACTAATGGTAGATTAAAATTACAGCTCTACTTTTTCACATTATAGTTTGCTGTGCGGTAAGAATTATTGCTATCACTCTTTTGGTTATTTGCAATAAAAACCCTTTGGTACTCTTTAGTAGTCAAGATAAAGTCACCTAATCAATATCAGAGTCTGGGACTTGCCTAAGAATATATCAAACCATGTGTCAGTATTGTTGAACAAACCAATGTGGACAGTGTCATTTTGACAGCAATAATGATAGAATGTGTGTATGAATTTCAGTGGAGCCTCCCAGTAATGAATGTCTCCAGGTTGGAACATAAATCAAAGAGCAGAGAAAAAGGCAATAGATATTTAAAACAGTCCCAAAAGTGCAAGGAGGAAATGATTAGAAACTGTCATGCTGGGCTGTGGAAATAAGAGCAGGTTCCAGTGGCTGGCCTGTCTTACTTTGGAGACATGCATATTTTAATTGATTTTGCATATTTTGGTACAATTTCGCTTTTCTGATCACTGAGAGGCTAGTAGCTTCCAGTAACTGCCAGTTTGGATCTCATGCCTATCAATACCCCATACAGACAATAGCTTGGCCATGTGCTTAAAGCCAGTTATACTTTGTGATTGGGCTTCATTTTTTGAACATCAAACTTCTGCCAGCAGCTTGCACGGCTAAAATGAGCTGCTTTCTATTTCATTTGTCATTTTCCATCTGTGTTTCTAATGGTTGATGCTGGAAGGAAAGGGAAGGGATGGAAAGCCAAACTTTCTGAGTATCAGAGCTGAAGTCCATTTCCGACAGCAATATAAGAAACTGGCACTGGAATGTCCTAACTAAAGAAAGAGAGGGAGTGATTTCCTTTAGTTATACAGACCAGTATTGACCTGATAGGGTGGAGTAAAGAAGACAGAGCCAGGTTCTTGCCAGTGGTGCCTACTTAGAGGTACTCAGGACAAGAGGCAATGGTCAGAAGATGTAATATAGGAAATTCCACTTAAATATATGAAAAGTCTTTTCTTTCTATGATGGTGGTCAAACAGCAGAATAGTTTGACCAGAGAGGTCTTGGAGTCTCCATCCTTGGAGATATTCAAAATCTTACCGGACGTGGTCATGAGCCCTGCTCTAACTGACTCTGTTTGAGCAGATGGGGTTTGATGAGCTATCTCCACAGCTCCTTTCCAACCTCAACAATTTGATGATTCTGTTCTTCTTTGACTGTCAGGAGGGAGATAGTTAGCAAAAAGCATCTACTGGGGGACTCAATTTCTACCATAGATGATATGTTGTCCTCTCCCATGCCATGTAAGAGAGAGAAAACTGTGTTAGTTGCTAGAGATAGGGTAGAATGAAATGCCCCTTTCCCCTTTCCATCTTCTTTCCAATTTTCTTAAGACTGGTTACTCCATTCCTCAACTGAGAGCTGAGACTCAGAATTTCTGAGGTCAGTAACTCACAGCCATGATGCCACATAACACAGCTGTGGAATCTTCCTGGTGGTCTGAAGCCTGACTTGGCAGCCCTTGGGGAGGTGATTCAAACAAACCTTCAGTCTTCTGGGCTGTTCTATGCCTGGGTTCTGTACTGGCAAAATAGGGTAGAGGTGGAGGAAAAGCCCAGAAGGAGAGGGAGCAGGGCTATGGAAAGCTTCACGCACTTACCAAGATCAAGTATTGCTTAGATGCTTAGACTCTAACCTAAATTAATGGATCCTCTGGGGTCTGAAAAACTGGGCTAATATTTTGCAAGAATAGCTCTCCCCTGTTTCTTGCCCTCCAGTATGATGAAGACAAAATGCCTTCATTATTGCAGCATTTAACAGTGTGCAGTGTTTATGAAGAGGCTGGAGGATGTGAAGGAATTTGAACTAATTACATAAATCTCACAGCAAACAAAGCTGCAAATATTTACCTTCACTACACTGCTTTATCTTATTAGACAAGCTCTTGAATTAATCTAAATCCAGTCCTTTAACCTTGCTAGATGGATTGTTCTCTCTGACATCAGGAGGTCACTTAGGCTTTACAGCTGGTCTCCACAAGCCAGCTCATCTGTAATTTGCACTATGGGCATATGAGCCTTATTTAAATCTCTTTCATCTACTACAGCCCTCCTAAGAGAAGCTTTCCCTGTCTGTTGAGTTGCCTGGGGTTTCAGTATGATACTGCAATGCAAGAGTAATGCAGAATAATCCAGTGAAATAACTAATGAACAATAGATCAAAGTTAAAAATCTTTTTCAAGATTTTATTCCACAAATAATAAAATAGTTATGTTTTTTGTTGTTGTCCCTACACCTCTCAGTTCTTTCTCCCATGACAATCCCTTTTCAAATTGCGGCTCCTTCAACTTACCAAAACCTCAATTATTTATATCTCAATTATTTAAGTTCAGTTTATCCTGCCTGCCTGCAATGGCTTGTAGGCCATTTTCTGGATGCACCCAAAAGTGGTTCCAGACTTGTTCAGGTCTAGTAATGCTTAGCAGAGCATGCACCATTAGGCAAAAATCTGAAGAAAACCATCTATACATGTTTGGAGTCCACCTACAAGCAGTATTAGGCAAGGAGACCAATCCTTTCACCAGGTAGACTGATTTCTCTTAGCTCTTCCTAACTGGTAGGCTAATAAATAAGCCTAATAAATAATTTTTTCCATTACCAATGAAAGTCCCCTGCCTTTCTATCGACCTCACAAAACAGGGTCTCAGGAATGGACTGTAATTCGTACCAATACGTTTATACAGGGAGTTGTTTTTGCTAGTAACAACGTTTGAATGTACCTGGTTTCTCTGTGTTTCTGGACTCCACAAATGTGCGTGTGTGTGTGGCGTTTTCTGAAAGAATAACACAGAGCTGGGTAAATTCACAGGAGAGACCGTAGCAAACTGTTGCCCAAAGCCCGTCCATATTAGTTGTTCAAAAAGATATTGCCTAAAGGTTCAGGAATATGAGAATTTACTCTAAGTTCGGCTCTCTGTTATGTTGTATATGTCAGCCTACAGCCCTTGCAGGGTTTTGATTTATTCCTTGTAAACACTTCCAATCTAGAAAACCAGGCATTTAGTGGTTTATTTATTCCACACCCTGCAAGTGGGAATATTTTGCTTACAGAAGACCAAAAGCAGAACAGGGAAAAACACTTGGAAAACAATAACTCCCTTAACCATCTGTATTCTTTACTATCATTTTACAAGTGCTGTACTTAATTTCTTTCATCTTGGTAGTGATCAAACAATAAAAAGAAGGTGAAAACACTTTTCAAAAATCACTCCCTGAACTTTATTCCAGTCTCACTGACATAGACATTACACAAGTGTAGGATCATTGACTGCTAAGGAGATAATCCTGATTTATAGTACTATCAGAATGATACCTATCCCTCCGCCAGAAGCATATAATTAGTCAGGAGAACTAGCGACTGCCTCCCACATCTGCTGTTTCTCATAACTCTGCTGAATAATCATGTTGATGTAGCTCACGGTGAAAGACACTGTGATCCAGCATGTCTACCCATGCAATTGGCTTACCCATTTCTACCTATACTATAGCAGATCTAAAAAATCCAGCCCTGTGGCTCTAACAAGTCACCAAGGAGGAGATATGGGCCCTGGAGCTACAGAGGTAAGGAGCGGAACGGAGGAAACACTTTCAGGATTTAAGAGGCCCTAGAAAGCATTTCTGCTAAATGAAATGGAGCTGGCAGTGTCCTGAGTATTTGCAACATTTTACACATGCTTGATTTTTTTGTTTTCAGTAAAAAGTGGCAGAAATATTTTATTCACTCAACTTGGTTTTACTAAACTATTTGTGTAGAGAAAAAAAAAGCAAACAGGCAATTCCCTCCATTCCAGATGAAATGTTTCATTTCGACATCTTTCAAGTGATATCCTTTATATTTTTATTCAGAACTAGCTTGTTATGAAACATCTTTCAATTGTCATTTAAAGAAAAATCTTGAATTTGAAATGAAACATATTGTAAAACACACAACATTTTCAGCTGCTTGCTTGCCAGTGAGCAGAAACCCTGCCCGGCACACTGCTCCTGTTGGAGTTGTGCATCATTCCTCTTCTACAGTCACATCCAAGGAGAAGCCAATTTACAAGCAGCACCTGGACTCCTGGAAGCCCAGTAAAGAATCACAACATACACCCTGTTTAAATGCACTGACTTCAAGGATGCATCAGCTTCGAAGAAGAGATTAAATACAACTGGGAAATTGCACAGAGCAATAACCAAGGCGGGACACTGTAATAAGCCTGAGTTCTGGGTCATTAATTCCTTGTTATATGGCTTTATTCAAATGCTCTGCAGACACACTGCTGCCCTTTATTTTACTAAACCCTAACCTAGGCCTGAGATTTCTTTTTGCTATGCAGTGTAAAAGACATTTTAGGGCTGTATGCCCAATAGGCTACACATCTAGGGAGAGTCTTTGCATGTTGTTAATGTTTTGCAGGAGCAAGATGTGAGGTCAGCTATGTCCTCATGCTGAGCCCTCTCAGAGAGGTGCCTGAAAGAAAGACAGGCATAGGTATAGGTAGGATCTGAAGCTTGGATGCTGTAGGAGCAGCCTGATAGCAACAGTCAAGATATTTCAGTCTCAGGGATGATAAAGCAAGAAGAATAATTTTATTTCTATCACCAAGGCTTGAACAGAAAATGAGTGGCTGATAATGGGCAGCTGCTTCTCCTACCTAGATCAGAGAACATGCAGTTTCTTTAATTTTAATTGTCGCATTAAAAATTGACTGAAAGTGCACCCCTTTCTAAATATACTGCTGTCCATTTCTGAGTATGCTGTTGGCTGACTTCTGGAACCTCCTATCCATACATTAAAAAAAAATAAAATAAAATACAAGTTCCTTTTTAGAATTGCTTTTGTTTTTAAATTGTCCCTGTACTAAAGAATGCAATTCATTCAACAATAGCAAATATCCACAAGAGTCGTAAAAGACCCTAGATATTTGGAACTGGCCAGGTCTAGAAAATGAATTGCAGTTTGATATTGCAGGCCTATGTGTTTTCTATCAAGACCAACTGATCAATTGTTTTAATTTTAAATCAGAGAGCTAATATTTGACTTCAGCTTCCCTTGTGGTCTTTCCGTTACTGTCTCAAGCAAAGATCACTTTTGATTTTTCTTTCCAGCAGTTAATTGATTCACCCTATATGAAGAATATAAGCTGTCCACTCCCCATTAGATTGGAGATGATGTAGCTCCTTTACTCTTAATTATATTCATCCCCCCAAAAATGGATGAATAATGTGCAGTTGTGTGGTCACTGTAAAGTCTGAAGAGCCTTTATTTCCCAGTTTGTAAAAGCAATGAGCAGAGCACTGATACACAAACATTTCCTTCTCCTGTTAAGTACTAGCATGGGACTTCAGACTCATTTTTATGTCACATTTTTAAAGAAGTTTCTCTCAGTATCTTTATGACCTGCTGATGCTGCCTGCTAAGTGTATTAACGACTGATTGCCCACAATGCCTCCAGGCACCATTTGAAGTTTTCTTCTCTTGCCAGCCTGCTTCCATCTTCCTGGGGTTTCTCTCTGTGGCTTTGTTGTACATTCGCACTGTCCACTCAGGGCTGTTGGAACTTATTGGGTGATCTCTCCTCTTTTTTTCATATCTTTTTCTCTCAAAGACCCACATTTCCAAACATTTAGGTCCAGTTTCTGCCCCAGACCTCACCTAGATTCATTAGTTCCTCTGAAGATAGGAATTCACAGCCTTTGTTAAGGATCTTTCCTCTTCACTATTATTTTTTCTTCATTAGCTTCCAAATGTTCCTTATAACCCACAAGGATGCTGCAGAAATAAATGGTGAAGGTGTTGTGCTGTTTTTTTCTGTCATGGACACTGTGCTTTTTGTTGCCCTTCAGAACCAATAGTTCTTGAAATTCTCATTTGTTATCAGATTTATTGCTTTGATTTCTTACTTTGTACTGATACTGACAATTCTGTGTTCTCAGATAGCTGGAGTGGTGGCAAATTGCGTTTGTATTTTGTGGGTCAGAGACTCCAGCTCAGATCCCTGTGGCGGCTTAGGGAAGAGGTATGTTTTTATTTCATTTTAGGTTCTGCAAATAAACTTTTGTTCAGTCTGTCTCTTCCCTTGACGCTTTAAGTCTAGTCTAATTCCAGTCCCTGCAGCTCTGCTTCTTTCCCTTTGAAAAGCTCATTTTGTGAGCTTAATTTAACTTGAGTTGATGCTCCATAGATCATTCTGTAGCCAGAGCACATTGTGCTCTGTAATCCCACTGATTGTCAAAAGATAAACCAAGCCATTCTGGGTCATGGCATGCAAGACCATCAGGAAACAAAGTTTGCTCTAGTCATTGATCTTAATTCAGTGGCCCATGCTGCTTTAAGCTAAGTCATTGTTGACTACTCATAGAGACGTGCAAGGGGTGGCTCTCAAGAGGTGACCTAGCTCAATATCCTGCCAGGATTCATTGACCCTACCTGTGACAATCTTGACACATCTGTTCGACCTGATCTTAAACAGTTCAGATGTCTGAGGAACCTCTTAATATGTGGGGCTGACTGGTAATGGTCAAAATTATTTTCCCACCTGTCTGTGCTAAATGAAGGGTGACAGTTATTGTGGGAATGGGAGTGCTCAAGAATTTGTTTAACATATTACTCCATCATGTGGAATTTGATTTAATTCCAATTTTGGATGACTTGTAACACCTATGTCAAAACATTTTTTTCCATGCTTGAAAGGCTATTCTAGAAAATAATAAATAAATAAAGAATCCTTCTTGAGGAATAGCATTGATTTTGACAAATTGATTTTATTTACCATAAAACTGTATTCTCTCAGTGAGGCTCTTCCCTTCTCTCCTTGTCCAAGGATGCTGTGTGGCACATTCCTCTGTTTAAAGCAGTTTTTGCTCTGCTGATCTGGGAGTTCAGGCCAAAACCAGCGACAGGAATGGCTGAAGCAACTCTGGCAAGCACATTTTCTTCTTTCCTTGGCCTTTGTGAATATGGTCACACTTCTTCCTTGCAGGCTGATAATGAGACTTGCTTAGAAACTTCAGGGTTGCTCAGGGCTGGCCCAGACATCTTCATGAGCTGTGAAAGAAGCTGGCCTGGGTGCCACGTTATCAACTTCCACTGACTTTACAGTAGGGTCTGGATATGGATATGGTGGTACAAGTGTCAGCCACTGTGAGCTGCAGCCAAAGAAAAAGTTATAGCCAAGTGGCTCCAAGTTGCACAACATCTAAAGATCCTCCTTTTGAAGGGAACAACATATATCAAAGAGGCCCATAGGCTGTATTTTGAGCATATATCTGTACAAGCTACTGGCCACGTTTGTTCGCATTGCCGCTCTCTAGGGATTCACTGGAAGGAGCAATGACAGATTTGGAACAGAGCAGCTGACATGTAGATTAATCTGTGTTTGACCTCTCCAGAGGACACAGACCACATCCCAGACTGCCTAACAAGGCTGTCAAGGTAAATCTGGACTTGTAAACACTTAAATGAAGAATCTAGAACATTCATGGCAAATTTGTATCTCACTCTGATGTAATTTCTGTCCCATCCACTGTTCCAGCTCACAACAACTACTATTGCCATGCTTGGCAATGCTGATATAGAATCTAAGTGTTAAAACTGGTGAGCAAGGGCAGAGGAGAAATCTGGTTATCTAATAGTTTGCTGGATAAGGGCAACCTAATCGCACTCATCTTCCTAGTGACTACCCGATGATGCAGTGGATAGTAGTCCAAATGGGAGGTGATTAGGACAGACTGCTGCTATGATGCAAGTGCTGAACATAATAGAGTTTCTGCTGAGGGTGACAGTTGGTTTCCTCTGGCCTCAGAACTTAAAGCTTTTTACCAAAGTGCGTATTTATCATAACCCCAGTGAGACTGAGAAACAGAAAAGGGATCTGAGTCAGGAGTATTTGTTTTGCTATCCACTGCACTGTCCTGCAGGCAGGCTGGTAGATTGGAAGGTAGAAGAGATTAGATAGAAAGGGAGATGTTTTGTCTTTTGGGCTCTCTTTTTCTGTGTCATTAATCAGCTTCTCTTCTCAGATAATTTGTATACAGTATAACTTAAAGCAAAACAAAGCCTGTGGAATGATTTGTGCCCTTATGAATTCTTAATTCAAGCAGGACAGCAGATAACGTCTCTCAAAACGTTGTTGCTGTGCTTTACAGTAGTAGTCAATTAATTACTGCAGGGATAGTGTTTCAGGGCCACCTTCTCTCCTAGATAAATCTTCTGTGTCCAATGACAGAGACAGAGTACTGATTCCACATGCATAACACACAGGGACACTCTGCAGAGGAAAAATAGCATTGTCTATTAAGAGCTCTAATAAGAGTATTATTCTGATATCAGAAATGACCTATTCAGACACTGCAAAGCACGCTTTCTGCTCATGCAGCGTGCTGTGTGCTGCACAGTTTGCCTTCTCTAGGGTCTCTCCTGGCCGTATAGAGGAAGGGGTTTGGCTTTTGGCAGCCCTTGAAACAATCCCTCTTTTTCCTGCTTGTTGGAGTCTGCTGGTGGAAAGCGATGGTAATCCTGTATATAAAGACAGGTTCCCAGTGGAGCAAGCAAAGCACATTTGCAGTTAGCAGGTTTTCAGGAAAGTTGAGCTCCTACTGAGGCATCAAAATATTAACTATGTTTCTCTGTTTCCTATGAAAGACTTGGCCACAGCTATTGATGTGTAATATTAACTCTATCAGTATTGTCTCTGGGTTGAAAAACCTTAGTTATCTCAAATCTCAACAGAAATCAAAAACACCGTTTTGTACTTTTTTTTTTTTATTTTATTTAATACATTAAGGATGTTCAATCCTTGGCAGTCAATGCAAGAAACTAATCAGGGGGTTTGGGACTAACTTCTAATCTTTCAAATGACAGTAGGTGTAGAAATACAGATGCAGCTCTCCCTGTGATTGTTCGTATTGAGAGAGGTGGGAAAAAAAGTTTACACTTTGATTCTAATATAGAATTTTGTGTTTGAATATTTTAGAGTTTTTCTAAGCTACAGATCAGTATTAGCAATTAACTTCTCATTGTCCTCAATGGGATCCAGGTGCCTAAGTCTACCCCTGCCTTTGAAATTTTTCATCTATACTAAGACTGGCTGTAGTCAGTGGGAGCTGTTCCACTAAGTGCTGCAGCTTTGGGACTGGAGCTGCAAGAAGAAAGATGACCATGAATAACAAACAACATGTACTCAGTGTAGTCCACAACCTTTCATTTTCCTGTTTCATCTCTGGTCCTTAGTGCTTTTAGATGAATTACATAAGCCTTATGAAACTCTAAATGGTTTATCTCTGCACCCGTGTTGCAATGCAGTAGATTGAGAAACAAAGAGGTCAAATGCATAAGTTTTGTCCAGAGTGGTACATAGATTACATAGGAGACACAACAAAAGTGCCTAGGGGTCCTGACTCACTTCCAAATGAGAAGAACAAAGTGATGAATGGAGAGAAACGAGATCTTAATAAATCTTGCTCTGAAGTCTTTAATAATGAAGATTTACTGTAAATCCATCACAACGAAACATTAATATGGATCCACCAAATTGGTCATGTTAATTACATCATCTGAAAATGGTGTGATACCTCAAGCCTTCATAAAAAAAAAGGCAATCAAATACCACAGGAGAGAGAGAGAAGACTTTTTTTTTTTTTTTAATTAGTTGAGCATAAAAATCTCTGTGCTAGCATCTCACAGTATTCCTCTTGCAGAGCCAGGACAATATGTTTTAATTCCTGTTTGACAAAATAAGACATTTACAAGGGAAGTGGTAATTAGGGCTGCTTATCTGTGTGCCATTTTGCATCCTGCATCCATTTTTCTTCCTAGTCCATCATAACGCCATTAAAAATCTCAATATATGTTTTGTTAAAGAAATACATTTAAGGGTCTCTTAAAAAGCACCTTCTCCATTTGAGTTTATGTGCATCCTATGAGCTCTGTTATGCATTTCATACCCAAGCAGCACCGTGAAGAGTGTGATCATGCTCAACATGAGTTTATATGGGCTGGGTTAATAGCCCCACTGACAGCCCTACTGAGAGCAATGGAATCTCCTCTCACCCCTGCCTGTGACTCAGGAGTGACCTAAAGCAACACTTGTTTTCAAGAGAAACCCTCCTCAAGACTGCAGTGCACTTGGCATCAGCCACAGTTCCCCTATCTGGCTCCTGTCTCACTTTTCTTTTAGATGGAGACATTTGACTAGTGTTCGCCAAAAATAATTTTGAAGGGAAATTGTATTTTCCAAAGGAGCAAACATTCCCCTTGAACAACAGAATTTCTCTTGAAACATTCTCCTAGTAGTGTTTTTATTTTGAAAACTTGAAACATTTTTCAATTCTCAAAGCAGTTCCCCCCCATTTTTCATCCAAAGATACACTTTTCACAGGAACTGCTATTATGTTATTACAATACATTACCCACCCTCATCCGAAAAATATCAATGAAAATATATATTACTCAGACTGAAATATCTATACATTGTATTCCTTCTCAAAGACAAATGGCATTTTTATCAGCCATACTGTGAATCCCCCAGCAGAGATTCTGGCGGTCTTGCCCTCCCGATTCACTGGTAAGATGCTAAAGATGCTAATAGTGGCACTGAGGTTTCTAAATGAAAAAAAAAAAAAAAAAAAGGTTTGTTTAAGGTTTCAGTAATTGCTTTGAGCTCCACAGACTAATAATTGCCATGCAGGAGAGCTGTGAGTCATCAAGGCTTTCTAATCCTGTGACCTGCAAAAGTACCTGGAGGAGGCAGAGGTTATTTAAGAAAGCAACATTTCTCCTTTCTGGTTAAATTCAATTTCCCCATGTTGCTTTGCCAGTCAATGTGTAGTTGACTAAAGAGTGCAGAGTGTGACATATAAAAGTGGTAGGTGTTATTACTAAGCATATTAAACTGACAAGGAAAACACAGGGCTCAGAGACAGCTGAAAGGCGCTTTTAAGTCTCACCAAGAAAAACAAGCCTGTGACATCCTCCTTCTTGACCCAGGGTTGTTCAAGTGAACCTCAGTATGACAAGGACAGATAAGGTCCAAAACTTCAAAACATGGCTAGAGAGGAAGGTTGGATAGCTGTCCAAAAAGTCGAGTTCTGGAAAAAGAAAGAGGAATATGGAAGCTTCTGTGAAAAAAATAAAAAAATAAATAAAAAGATTACTTTCTATAAATAAATGTGGGGAGGGAAAATGGTGGACAGGGAAAAGATCTAACAGACAGACTTGGCATAAGAACAAAAAGTATAAACTTGCCATGAATAAATTCAGATTGGAAAACTGAAGGAAGTTTTCAGCCATCAAAGGAATAAAATCCTGGAACAGCCTCCCAAGAAGAGCATCAGGAGGAAGGCACGTAACTGGTTCTAAGTTGAAAGGCAAGGAAAAGGTATGCAGAGAAAAAGCAACCAATTTTCCCTTGCTTATACATCAAGTTTGTAGCCCACATCCCAGAGAGCAGCTGCACGGTGAAGTTCTGAGACCTGTGGGGTGATGCCAAACACCATCTCCAGTCCAAGGGCATCTGGATGGATGTAGACTTGGAGCAATGGGCCCAGGGGAAGCTGCCTGTTCCTCTGGCACCACCTCCCCCAAAGACTGACAGAAGTTATTTCTTCTCTGACGTTTTATTTTCTTTTATTCTTGGGTCAAAGAACGTTTTTTCAAGGTCATAACAATTGTGGGTGCTGCCTCTTTGAGCTCACGTTGAGGTCCTAAGTATGAAGTGGTAATGGGGAGGACTCTGAGAGCTGAATTCCAAGCTTAGAGATCAAGAGATAGCTCTAGAAGGAAAGGTTTCTGAAAGAAAGGCAGGAGGGTCCATGCTTGAGATCTACCTTCAGGATGCTGTTAAAATTTCTTATTCTGTTTTCATTTATCACATGGCCTAGGGCAACTCAACTCACCCATGTAATGAGACTAACAAAGAGGATTCTGTGAATGATGGAATTAATTTTTAATCAATGGAGAATGTTTGAAAAAAAAATCAATAAATTCTCCTTTCAATGATCTGAAGAATTAGATGAACATATACGTGTGTGTGTGTGTGAATGTATGTATGTACATATTTATATGTTTGCATCAAGAACAAAAAAAAACATGAAAAATGTCTAGGGTCAAATGAAACATTTATGGATTTTTCTGTTTTGAAATTTGAAATTAACTTGGGATTGAGGCATTTGATATTAACTTGGGATTGAGGCAATACACTTCAAAAAGGGAAAAAAAAAAAAAAAAAAAGCTATCTTTCAAAACTGACAGAAAGGAAGAATTCTGACCTATTTTCCCCTTACCCCTACAAGTCTCCCAGGTTGTTTTGGCTGACCGGTGTGATTTTTCTTCTGTTAAAAGAGGTTTTTACAAAAGAGTTTTCCCAGCTCCGCGAAACCATTTCAGAGCAAGCAAGCTCAAAGCAGTTCCTCAGTCCCATGGGACAATCACGAGCAGTGGTTCACAGGATCATTTTTATGCATACTGTCCTGCAAAGGTCTAGATATCCCCCGCCAAACTGACCATACTGACTAATCTGGAGGATCTATTCAGGGTAGGCAATGCAGCCGTAAGCCTCACAAGAAACAGAATTTGAGAGACACTCTAGTCCTGGTGGACACCAAGACTTATGAATTAGGACAGTCATTTTCCCACTGCCTATAAAACTGTTTTCAGAGATTTCTTGACTCCCTGCACAAACCAGAGAGATATCTGGCTTATTTTCCTTTCCTGTTTTCCCCTGGCCAAGATCACTAATGAGATGATAATTACTGCAATTTCTGTGGGATTTTTTCTTTCTTTTTTTTCTTTTTTTTTCATACAGCTGATTTATCCAATGTTTTCAAAGGGAAGAAGCATGCAAATCTGGGAGATGAAGGATTTTTATTAGATTCTCTCATGCTGGATGCACAGGCAGTTTTTGAAAGCTGCGTTTTTGGTTTGGGTTTGGTTTGGTTTTGCATACGATTAATCAAAAAAACACAGTACAACTAAACACATCTATTCAGTGCTTGGACAGGACCATCACGAGGTCAGGCCTTTGCAGACAGAGATGTGGTTTCTTGGGTATTACTGATTGGGGCTGCCATGGAATGGTCTAGGTTATACCCATACAACAGAGCAAAACTAAACTCCAAAGCTGAAGAAAATGCACACAGATCATAACGAAAACTAAGCCCACTAGTAAGTGAGTCTGGAGGTGTCTGATTTGTTTAAATTCATATAAGTGTTACAGAATCTGAGCCCGGCACCTGAAAACTCCCTGCAGTTTCAAATACTTTCATTTTGTAGCTGAAAATGAAATTGAATGGAAAATACTTAGAACAAAAAGTGGGTAGAGCATTTCAAAAAGAACTGAAGAAAATGTTTGTGTAGCAGTCAGCAAGAGACGCTGCTTTGCTCTTTGCTCAGCCACTGCGCTAAGACTCACGCAGAGAGCAATATTAGAGACTAGGTTAAATAAACCCCAGAAATAATGCTAGATATTCACCGTGGGACTGGTAAAATGTGCTGCCTTTCTGCATAAGAAAAGGCTCTTTTTTAAATGAGCAGGCAGCCTTCAGCTCAATTTACTGATACAAATAGGGCAGCTCAGAGTCAAAGTGAATATAGAAAATGTTTTCTTATATGTAAATGAGAGATCACATTATTTCACAGAAGCAACTATAATAGTTGGAGAAAAAAAAAAAAAAAGAAAAAGAAAAAAAAGCTCAACTAATGTTCCTGGATAAAAATGACAGTAATTGAAAGTTTGATTCTATTCCCTAATGACTTTTCCTTTTGCATTGTAATTAATAACAGCTTACATCTAAGGAAGCTTGGTATCCCTTCAAATTAGGGCATTACTTATAAATATGTTAATGTTTTTAGACTAGTACTTAAAAATACCATACATCGGCTTTTTAATGGCTGTCAGGGTGTAGCACATTAATGAAAACTTAATGGATGTTATCCTAGCTATTATGCAGAATACTTTCGTAAGCCTGCTAAAAGGTTGAATCCATGCTCTACCAGGAGGCCTCTGAAACCCAAGATGTTGCAGCACATCTTCACAGTGACTCAGAGACACCAGCTGTTAGAGCAGTTGTCATTAGGGCATATTTAAGAAACACCCTGAGCTGTAGTATTTGCCTAACACTCCTCGTTAACACACAGCATTTCAAGGCCAGGCAGGACAGATGGCCAAGCCAACCTCAGGGCACCTGGCCCAATCCATGTGCAGTTTCCCTCTGGGTGTCCTCAGAGGCATCCTAAAGATGATTCTAAGGGTAGCAGAATGGATGTTTTTGGTCATGCTTAACATCTGAACTTGGCCTTGAGGCTGCTCTTACAAAACAGCAGAGACATCCCTTGGGTCGAATGCTGCCTGAGACTCTTTAAGAAAGACTTAAAAGATAATATTCTCATTGTTCCTGCTAAAGAAATAAAGGCAAGGAAATGAAAACACTGCAAAAAATAAACCGACACGTGAAAATGCCTTCCTGCGCGATGGCTTTCTCAGTGTTCCTGCTAATGCAACACACACCCACGGCCAGGCTGTGGATGGTGCTTACAGTCATCAAGCCTCAATGAGTGCTGCAGGATCCAGGCCAGTTCCCATCAAAAGTCAAGCTGATTATTTTAATTAGCTTTGTTTCCTTCCAGCCCTCTGACTCTTTACTAGTGCTTTGTGCTTATTATGGTAATTGATTTGAAAGTTAACTTGTTAACCTAGATCACAACCCATCTAAAAAATCCACCATAAAATCTTGCTTTTTAACATCTTGACTTGGAACAGTTAATACAAGTGGTAGAAAAACGGTTACCAGTACTGCTCATCACACCCATCTGGGGTGCTGACACATGCATGGGGAAGACTTGCAATTTGGAACTGTTACCTACTGATGGCAGTGACAATTGTTCCATCCAGCACAGGCAGTGTGGATATTTGGGGAGCCCTGGAGACCCAAACAGAGGTGGAGCAGAGGGGTGGACGTGAAGGTATCATCATGCCTGCTATGCTTCCAGGGGGAAAACAGTCTCCTGATACTTAGGATAATACCCAGAGGGCTAACACCTTGAAAGAGACCTGGTAGTAACACTGAAAACATGGCTGGCTGGAGATTAAACTGCTGTGCTCCTATTGCTGTCAGTGGCTAGGATCGTCAGCCCTGGAAAAGGGCTGAATGGAGGTCCTAGATGAATCTGGCTTTAAATTCATGAAGATTTTGTTTTGTTTTGTTTTGCTTTGTTTGATAAAAGCTTTTAGAAATTTTGAACTGCATTCTAGTTTTGTCAGTCATTCAGGATCACGTTTCTCTTCCTGTCACAGGGACAGAAGGGTTACAGGAAAAAATATTTTTAATCAGTAGCTTTCTAATGCCAGTAATTGCAGGGTCTCTGCAAAACATAACTTGTCATTCTTGGGATGCATTTAGGAGAGCTGCTCCTGTATATCAGTATCTTTGGACTACCCTCCCACCACTCATAAACCTCCATCAAATTCCCTGCCCAGAAATATTCCTATGCCATCATCCCCGTAGTAGCTCACAAACACATAAAAGAACTTTTATAGAGCAGCTTGGATTGGAGTCCCTTATTCTCCCCCTCACTCCTCCATTTACAGATTGTAACTTTTCTTTGCATGCGCATACACACAGAGATCTCAGCACAGCAGGGTCCTGTGAGCTGTTCCTGGAACACCAGTAAATACTGCTGGTAACCATTGGTGTGTTGATAGCTAGGGCAAAACTGCATCTTGTTCAGTAGTCTGCAAAGTCTGGAAAGTGATATATAAAAAGCTGGGCATGGATGAATGCCAGAAGGTAGTAAACAAACTGGGAGCTCTGTTTTTCCTCTGGCTTTCACTCCAGAGCGCAGTCTGTCTGCCGTGTACAGTGCCCGGCTGCGCTGGGTAGATTTTTTCAGATGCTATAACTGGCACACTTGTGGGGAAATAAAGGGGAAGTAAAATTAATCCTGTTTTTCTAGAGTGCCAGGTAAGTATCAGGGACCTACATGGATGCTGGAGTCAGTTAAAAGACAGTAAATCACATGAGTGAAGTTCAGACCTGCCTTCAAATCTTATTCACATAATGAGAGCATGAAAGCAGATTCACACGATGGATGAACATGAAAAAACAAACATATCGATCACTCCGTACATTGCTGGCAACCAGCTGTTCTGGCAGCAGTTGTACAAGGGCTTTGCTGCAGTCAGGCACAAGATAATGAGAAGGAAACACAGGAGCCTGGACCGGGTAGGTTTTATTCCTAGGGAGAAATTGTTCTTGTCCCAATGTCACCTGGTTTGATGATGCTCAAAATGACAGTTTTATTTATTTATTTATTTTTAATGGTGGACTCTGTCCAGTAAAAATATTGCTGTGTGACTTGCAACCTGCTGCATAGAGGCAGTGAAGCAGTATCACTGCTGCAGGAAGCATCGGGACTCCAGAACTGCCCCGTCTGAAGGGCCTAAACATGCACAACCATGGCTTCGTTTGGGGTCGGCTCCACAATTCAGAAAGCGTGTGGCATGCAAGGTAAGACAGCATTTCCCATCAATTCTTGTCTGTGCAATTAGGCAGAATCGGGAGGCTTCTGTGTCAGAGAAGCAGAGGCCCCTGTGCACTCAGACCAGACTGCTGCAGACAGGGAAAGCACCAGCAAGGGCTCTCTGCAGCTTAAAGGCAGGGAGCAATGCAGAGGAATGACTAAGGTGGGCAGGCTTAAAGGAGTGGGGGGTTTACTGGGCAAGTTAACTGCCACTGTTTTTTTCTGCCTCTTCATGTTATTCCCCATCTCATTCTAAACGTCCGCACGTCACTGTGTTTGCATGTCACTGTCCTCCCTCTCACTCTTCCTTGGCTCCCTTCACTTTTCCTCCTGATCTGACAACCCTCCTAGATGCTCTCAAATCTCTTTTCCTGTGTCATTCTCTCCAGATCAGTAAGTCAAAGCCCCTGCTAGCAGGAGATGGGGCACTTCAAACTGCCTTGCAATATGAACAGGATATTCTCTTCTGGGCTCAGATCCAAGGTCAGAGGAGCACCCTGGTCAGGAGAGGGGAGCAGCAAGACACAACCATTCAAAGATCCACCAGTAGCAGAAGCCCTTGGCCTTCTGGTTGGCGAAGGCACATAGCTGCCCTCACTCCGTGCCACAGCATCCTTAGAGAAGCAGGGGAGTCCAGGAAACCCAGAGAGCTGCCACCAGCTTCTCCTGGGGGACGCTTGAACACTGCTTGGAGGAGCTGGTAAATCCATAGCCAAGTTCCCATGGCAGCACTACTCCTGCCCAAACCTTCCTTTACAGACATCAAAATAGAAATCAAAACAAAACAAGACAATGCAGAATGTCTCACTGTCCATGCCTGAGGCCATGGCTTAGCTCTGTTCCCCTTCACTGTTCTCAGAGCACTTTCTGAGACTTCACAGACTTGTCCGGATAGATCTTGCATGTACGCCCTTGACCTTCCATCTGCAACCCCTTCAAGAGCCTTTCTTTTCCCTTTGATCTGGTTGCCAACTGCAAGGATGCTTATAGCTTTTAACGCATGCCCTGCTGGCCTCCCTGACCCCTCTGCCGCAGCTTCCTGTCCTCTCCATCATCCAGATAAAAGCTAAGCATCTTCTCAGCTATGTATCAGCTTGTTCCTATGTTCATACGGCTTTGTGTCATCTTCTCTAGAAAGGAACTCTCTTTCTCTCTCCCTGTGATGTCTGGGGTTAGCTGTGGGATGTATTTTTTGTTTGTGGCAAAAGTTTGAAGGAGGATACTAACAGAGAGAGAAAAGAATTACAGGGAGAGAAAGAAGGGCTCTGTTTAAGGAACTGGATGTTATTTGGAAGAATGGGATTCTGTGGCTCCCATGAGTCAGGTGAATCCTCTCCTTATCCCTGTGTTGTCACTTGTTTTCTGTTTGTTCAGCTTTTGTCACCAGCAGATTCATTTGCAAAATCCTTTGTGCTCATATCTCTATCACCATTGAGTGAGGCTGCATTTTCACCCCAGCTACCCCATACACAGAACAGGATGAATTTTTTTGGAGGTGCTTACTTTTCCCCATTAACCATACAGGGTGCCTATCCAACTCAAGCAACTAATTATCTGACAGCTAAGGCAACAAGACAAATCCTACTTGGTGCATCAGTCTGAGGATGGACATTTATTGCTTTCTGGGCTATGCAACCTTTTTGTCCTTTCCTGTCACAAAATGACTATCCTTTCAATGCCGGGGCTTTCTGTCTCATTGGGTACCGTCCATTTAACAGCAGAGAGCTCAGATAAACAACCGCAAAACAACAGGCATTTTGAGCATTCAAGTCCAGAGCTGGAACATTTTAAAGGCAACAGAAGTACTGTTCTTGTGATTGAATGTTCTGTGAGAAGAGCTCATGTTTGATTTGTTATTTACCAGTGGCTAATCTCAATGCTACAAATACATAATGCAGTAACTCTTGCAGATTTAAAGAGGAAAGGTAAGTCAGGAGAGGCAGAAGGTAGGAAGGGTAGCTGTATAGCTTGCCAGGGTCCTCCACAGGTGATTTCAGAGTCTACAAATGCTCTGAGCTGTTCAAATCCAGTACTGTTGTTGTGCAGAGGATCAGGACCTGTACAGAACTGTGGTCCACAGAAAATTATTTTCAGAGAATACATGATTTCCTTCTTTCGGTTTCATTTATTGTATATGTTTCAAGTACAGTATTCCTCAAGAACTATTAGCATGATTCATTTAAAATAATGAATAGTCCTAGTGTGCACAGATAGATTTTGCATCTATATACGCTCAGAAAGAAGGACACAAAGAGATTAAAAACTAAAAATACAAAATGAATCCTGGGAGAAACGCTACATGAAGTTTCAGAAAGTATGCTTTCAAAAAAAGAAACAAAGAAACAGAGAATTAAGACTGAGAATGTACTATGGCTCTACCTCCTCATACCTTAAAGGATGGTGTCTCATTATTTGTGCTGCATAATGTAGAATTCCATTATTCATGCCATCTAATGTATGGCAAATTACAGCTTCTTACTTTGGACTTGACTGGGCTTCCCCTACTAAAGCCCAAGAGAACCCATCATACTGGAAGAAAAACAATCAACTCTTACAGACTTTTCTGGATTGTCTAATGGGAGCACCTGTAAATCAAGAGATAGCTTTGCAGTAAGGAATCCCCATGCATTTAGTAGCCTGATATAGCTTTGCAGTAAGGAATCCCCATGCATTTAGTAGCCTGATAGCTACTAACTTGTGCAGAAACAGCGATCTACCCAAACATGGAAAACATTGGTTCTTGGTTTCAAAGACCTCAACAAGCTATTGCTCACAGAGCAATAGGCCTTATTTTGATAACAGAATTCCAGACTATGGTAAAAATCACAAATCAGGAAAGTTACAACATTGTGATAAAAACAAACTAGAAGGGAAACTGTTTCTAGACCGCTACCATCATATTTTGAAAATGTTTGCATGTGAATCTGGGAACTCTTCCTTTTCACCAGTTTGGACTTACTTTTTCCTGCCATTCTGGTGTAATGGGATGAATTTGAACACCTGACATTGCTACACACAGAAAAATTGTCACTGTCACAGGACTGTGCCTATTTGGACATTGGCTGAAAGTAATATGGAATGGGAGAGCATCAAATACTGAGGAGGAAATATCTCTATGGTCTTCTATCTATTTCATCTTACTAAGGAGTGTAAGACTCCTTAGAGGCCCGGATGTTTTAAATGTTTTTTTTGGTTGAGATAAGAAGAGTGCAGATGAGGATGAAAAACACACATAATAAACTTATCAGATGATTACACATCATGCAGTTATATTTTTTTACTGTAACTTGTGTTGATACCTTATGAGTTACTAGAGTGGTGAACAGAAGAAGACACATGCTTCATTCTTGTACAAGCTTGTTCTCGGCAGAAGAAATTCTCAGGAAATACATAATTGGTCATTTCTCTCTCCGGAGAGGCTTGTGTAAGAGAAACAGTTAAAAAAAATTTATACAGCTTTAACTAGTAGACTATGTCCATTCTGACAGAGGCTCATGAGCAGTTTCAGATGCCACATGGGAATCTCATCAGCTTTTCAAAGTAAAAAAGGACATTGCTTAAGTTCCCTTCCAAAGGAAACTGCTTCAGCTTGTTATTTGCAGACAGCATCTGTCACTTTTTTATGCCAGTGGATGCTGATTGTCCTCAAACAACATTGTAGAAATGTGCAGACTGCTGTGTGTTGAGAGAGGGCTGCTATTATATCAATTTTCCACTTGAAAGTGGCAATAACAGCAAATAAAGCCTGCACTACATGACTCTGTTAGAGCCTTGTCTGAGGCACTTATCCTGAATGAAAGAGGTGGAGCAAAAGAGGTGTGGACAGATGTGGTGTTGCCAGTATATTGCTGAATAGTTCAGAATAGCCACATGAAATGGAGTTGCTAAGCACTTTCGGCTGTACTGATGGACAAAGACTGGTAGATCCAAGGAATGCTCAGCTCAGGAAAAGGACAGACCAGTTGTCTAAATGGAATGATCTCTTTCTCCCCAAATACTAAAACAAATGGAGAAATAATGGGAAAATGGTAGGGAACAAGTATTTCTTGGCATACCTAGACTTTTCTGCTAAAACCACTTTACCAAGTGGTACAGATTCCTTGAAATCTCACCAGGAAAATCTGGCAGACTATTGGAAAGACTTGGAGTACAACTGCAGTCAATGGCGTATTTTTCCCCTGATTTACTAGGTAAGGAAATCTCACTCTTTGTAACTAGAGGATCTTCCTTCACTGTGTTGGCCCAACAGCCTTTTCATGGTCCCGTTGTGGCTGTCCTGCAGATCGCTTGAAATCCCATCTCTCTGGGCGTCCACCACATCTGAATCGGTGCTATCCTAAGCCAATCCCTGAAATTCAGTAAGACTTCTGAAAAGAGGTAAAGCAGGCATATACAATCAGCTTCCCTGCCACCTTTTCCCTTCGTAGGCCTTAGAAATCATGCATTTGAAGAAATATTATGAAGAAGACAGCTCTCCAGAAGGTTGAACAGCATTACCCACCAACAAGCTCCAGAATATCCATTTTGTGCTTGTTTCCAATAATCTGTGAGCCTCCACACAGAACAAATGATGCTGGCATAGTACAAGGGTAGTAGGTAGTGCCAGAACTGCTTCTGAAGGAGGGAAAGAATTAGATTATCTACTCCTGTAGAAATGATGCTGAAGGCAGAAAGTCAAAAAAATCTGCATTAATTCTGACCTTCCTGGCCCATAGTACTTGCATGGCAGGGGGGAAATCCCCATTAAAATCCCAGAGTAAGCTAAAAATTACCCATTATGATCTCTCCAATTCAGACTTGTGTTTTCTTTATACAGAAAAAAACAGAAGTTTCACATGGAAGATCTGTTTCAGTTTTCACAAGTACAAATTTGCATTGTTCATAAAATGGTCCTGAGGCAGGAGAAATGAATGTATTTCCTCTTACTGCAAAGTGAAAACAAGTGATAGTCTGCCTCCTGCTTTCTTATCAAGCCCAAACAGCTGTTTTCCCTTTGAAATAAAGGAAAATGAATTCCACAGAGATATGGATAAGGTAACATGACATGCCCTCTTCTAAAGCAGAATTTTAAGAATGAGCAAGACAAAGAAATCTAACAATATCCAGATGAAGGATATTCAATGTTACTACAGTAGCTATTCAGAAGTGGAATGATCTCCTAGGACAGCGTCAGAGTGGCAAATTTATGAAGCAACGTCTCCTGGAAGCAGGATCTGATTGCCCATCTATTCCTTTGCTAGAAGTGACAAATCCCCTTAATGCTCCAAGAAAGAAAGAAAACTGGACCGAGGGGACATGCTCAGAGTCTTTCCAGTGTTTTGCCAATGATGCACATACAACAAAATCGACATCTGTCAGCTGCTCTAGGCATGTCACTGTTGGCCTTTGAAGCTACTGGTCACTGATGGTTGCTCTTTGGCTTTATAGAAATCCTAAAGAACACTCTGGACGATGAAAATATTATGATAAGGGAGATGGAAACCACATAAGACCTCAGGAAGGGAAGGAAAAGAAGGAAAGGGAAAAGGAAAAGGAAAAGGAAAGGGAAAAGGAAAAGGAAA
>VZSV01000170.1:939951-997792 GCA_013398735.1 Nothocercus julius | reverse complement strand
TTTTTTTTTAATCTTAAGTGGCATCTTTCAAATACAGTATCCTTACATTTTTAAAGCACTTGTACAATATTTTTAAAATAGTTTTTCCCTGAAATTGAAAAACGCATTTTAGTTTGCTTTACACAAAATATTTCAGGTTAATTAAAAAAAAAGTTAAATTATTTATATATATTATAAATCTCCAAGATTTCTGTTTCTACTCCATCCAAACTCTTTTTTTTTTCCTGTTGTTATTTTTTGGTTAAACTTCTGGGTAAAAACTCCTTCATTCTCCCAGGTCTTTTGTAGCATTTAATAGGAATTTAAGGTCACATCAGAGTGATGTGCTTGGAAATCAGCATTACCAAATCTGAATCCTTTGTCTCAAGCTGTAAACTGTGAGTGACCTCACATCTGAAAGACACCCTTTTGCAGCTATCAGTAAGTATTTGTATCTCAAAGCCATACAGTATACATCTACATGTGATACTTTCATGAAGTAATTACACATCTCTTCTAGCCAGTGTTTCAGCAGTTTTATAGCAGGTCTCAATCTTATACTGTGGTGAAACAATTCCTTTTCAGAACTTCATTCTTGAAAGGTGTGGTGTCAGGCTGCAGGAGACTGAACACTCGCTGCCGTCAGCCAATTTACTTGAGCAAGGTTTTGAAATAACTTTGTGACAACCTCCTAATGAAACCAGAGACAGAGCTATTCAGAAAAGTCCTATTGATTGTTAATTTCCACTATTTTCCAGTCATAAGGAAAGTTGCAAAAGCCATAAATGAACACTCCAGCTTATGGCTCATTCATCATTTTAAGTACTAACCATTCGCAAAAGATGAGAAACAGCAAAACAGGCAGTGCTTCTAATTCTGGTGTTTTAGCCACAATTGAGTTACTAAATAAAAAAGCAAGAATTTCGTACAGGGAACCCAGACAATGTCTTGGCAAAACAGCCCATTGCAAACAAATTTTGACTTCCTTCTGGATGAACACTGGTGTTCAGTGAAGGTGGGAGAATCCACATGCTGTTGGAGGTAGGCGTCTGCCTGTCCTTACGGCTATTCTGCTGTGGGACACAGGTTGCTCCACAGAGCAACAATGTTAAAGAAAGGGGAACTATGGCCTCTTACCTTTTTGGCCAGGGGAGAGCCCACACCCGTAGCACGTTGGGGATCTCTACCAGAGAAGGGCATGTGGAACCTTCACAGCACACTGTGGCTGCTCCCACCTGGGGGAGTGGTGAGAGCATCCAATGTCTTGCTGTAGCTCCACTTATCCAGGTGCTTATGTTACTACGTAGCTGCAATACCTACCTGGTTCCCAGAACACGTAATGCCAGTAATGGCCTTTTTTCTCCACCAGCTATTTACTGCTTGCAATTTTTTTTCAAATTGGTTTTATGCAAGTAAACGTATCTCACTGGCAAAGAATTCATGGCTTAAAAATGGAGTGAGGTAGGATATACATGAGCAGCTATGAGTTTGGGTGGTTCAGAAGGAATTAGCCATGCAAGCTCCAGCCATGGTTGCTCCATTATGTGTGAGCTGTGCAGGCATCAAGAGACTTCTAGTCCTACCAATTCTCTAGTTAGTCTAGTAAATGATCTTTAATATCCTGAAGCGTGTGAGCTTGATATTGAAGCTTCTGGTAAAAGTAGATGATGACTGTATTTCTTTTCTAATTAGTTGGTAAGTGCTTCAGGGTGAGGACTGACTTTTCACAGTGATACTACAGCATCCAGCACTACAAAATTTTGAAGGAGGTCAAGGAGCTGGCATTATTATATGAATAATAACCAAATCATAAATAATATAATTACAAGATGAAAATGATATGATGGAGCTAGAAGTAACACTTGTAATATGATAATAGTAATAATTACAGCTATAATATTAGTTATAATTATCTGACTGCATTTAGTAGACCCAATCGGAAACCAGAGTTCAGATGCCAAAATATAACAGGTCACGTCACACATGCTAAAATGACAGGGAGGAGCTGTTGTCTGCAAATGTTCTTCTTTGGTACAGTTTCTGAAAGTCTCAATATATAACTGGAGATTTTAGAGTTATCATTCTGGATAGGAAGATGGGAACCAAGGAGATGGGATCAAATTCTGTTATCTGAAATAGATGAGTCAGTGAATAAAACAGGCTGTCTGGGGAGATTTCCATATTCTCCACAAAGCAGGAATAAATCTTCACTTACATCTGACTTCTCTATTAACTAGCACATCACCCAGTACTTAAAGCACAGAAGAGGCACATGTGGGTGAACAGCAGAGACCTTCCTTTAGTCTTTTTCTAATTTGTCTGTCCTTCCCTTGAACTTCCCTGATTTTAGACCATTTCATGAATGATTCATTTCTTTGAAGACCATTAACAGATAAACTTACGGAAGTTATACAAGCATTTCTGGTAGTCCTTCTTCTATCTGGTTGCACAATAAGAATGGGGGTAACTGAATAGACTATGCTGGCTTTTTGTAGAAATCAGCTTCACTGGGAGTACTGGGAAATAAAACTGTTTCTGGTACAGGAAATACTATGAATAGGCATTTTTCCTTGAGTAGTGAATTGAAATTTAGATGAATGTGATTTTTTTTTTTCCTGCAAAAGTATATTCTAATTTTTTGTTGTGGTTACCTTTGATTTGCTTGTACATCAGTGGTTTTTTTCCCAACATTTTCTAGCTTAGTCATTTTATTCAAAAAGTCACATTTGTTTTGTGTGTGTGTATGTGCATGTGTATGTGAATAACAGATACATTCTAACTGGGATTGTTCTTCACTGTCAGGAATCCTATAATTTTGACACAATTCTGTTTTCACTCAATGCTAATTGGATTGACCCCAAATTAGTGTGGAGCAATGGTAACTTTGGGATTAAATTGAATGATGTCTCTGGAAATGAAGTTTGTATTAGCTATGTCAGTGGATGGATTCTCTGGCAGGAGCCTAAGCTAGACACTTACGAACCATCTTCAACATCTCATTCTCTCTGATGAGATCATAATTTGGACTACTTGAGAAGTCTCTCACACATGCAAACCCTCTGGGAGAAGAACTAGCTCCAGGGTCAGTGTTTTGATACAGAGATTAGAAAGTAGTTCGTGTTCAATTAGCCTTTTTGTGTGTGAGAGAGAATGAATCATTCATACCTAGGTAAAAACTTGCAAAGTGCATTAGTAGTAACAAGTTACAGTTGCAAAGTGCTTCACAAATCCCTGCTATTCTTCAAAATGTCCCTGCAGCTATTAAGTGTGTAGCTAGACAAGGAAAAAGCAGAATTCCAATGATATCTACAGCAAATAACATAATCAGTTAAGCAATATTGTAGTTTTTATTGTAGCTTTTCACATAGATTTCCTAAGGACATAACCTGTCCTAAGGATTCTCCATCTTCCCCAAGCTCCAGCATGATGAATAGGTTGTCACTTGCCCGTTTCCTTTATACAGGCCGAGCTTACTATGTTATAAAGATGTAGAGGCTGAGGAAGGCTTTCGTTTCTAGCTCTGTGCCACCAGATACTAGATCTACAAGCAGAAGTCCTTTCGGTGCTGTGTTGTCAGAGTGAGGTCAGAAGATGATTTTAGGTGACTACACGGATAAAACCCATTGAGATGCCTGGAGGGATGTGGGAAGCAGACAGGAATGTGTGTACTGATTACCCTAGCAAGACTGATAAAATCCTACAGATGCCAGATGAACAGCCCAGTTAGTTAAGACCATTAACTTCCTTTTAATTATCTACATTTTTCTCTTGCCCTTATCTTCTTAGATCCCTCTGGGATGTTGGCCAGCTGATGTCAAGTAGAATGCACACGGGCTGCATGTGAGTCTGAAATTGTTAACGGCAGAGCAACAAAAGCTTTCTGCTCTCATACCTGCAGTGCAGGTAAATGAGACTCAACTCTGAACACAAGAAAAAAGTTTGCATAAACTGGAGTACTTGGACAAGAGTGACGGGGCATAGGAAACGAGGGGATAAATGTGGCAAGAGAACAAGGATACTAAGAATGAAAAGCTCTAATTTGGCATCAGTAATTTGGCCACACTGACAGCTTTGACTTTAATCTGAGCATCAGCTATCCAGTTGTAATAAAAGTTCCACCTTTCCTCATAAAGATGCTGTAAAGAAAAGTCAAAAATATTTGGTTTTTAAACAATTAATATAATTTGAACATATAGAAAAGGCCGTGAGGAAACTGATATTTCTATGTTCAGTACAGACCTTGGACAGTATGCGGTAAAGCATGCTTGGCACCACAACTACATGGAGAGCCTAATGAAATACTGAACAGCTATCTGTTCAGAAATAGCATGTCCTGTGTCCCTGACAAAACCAGAGCTCCATTGTAATCATGCAAAATCTCAACAAGAATATGTACATATGGATGAGTCCAGTATAGAGTTATCTCAATTCTGGCACCCTCATTTGGAATTAGGACCTTGGGAGTTATTTTTAGGTGCAAAATAAGACATGCTTAAGCCTGTGTGCACCTTCCCATTTTTACAAACTAGAATAAATATATCTGATTCTGGCTATTCTTAAAAGCAGGAAAGTTATCTGTTTACTTCAAAGAGCAGCTTGCTGTTATCAAGCAGTTTATTCAGGTCACTTAATGGAAACTCCAGCTTCAGATTTTGCTTCTGAGAATCAGCTGCATTTCTAGACCACCCATCAACAGCTGAACATTCACCTAGATCTCTATCACTGAGAAAGCTTGCTGATACGGCTCTTCTGCATCTAAATCTTATAAAAACTACTTTCTGACTTTACCTGTTGTGTCTGGTAGCCCATTCTTATTCTCAGCCAGTCGTGCCAGTGGGTTCCTGCAAGAAACTGTCTTCTACAACAGATGTTAGGGAAGGGGAGTGGAGAACTCCAATAGAAACACTTTGACGTCTGTCAAAGGATCTAAAGGAACCTTGAAAATAAACTGGTTCTTGGCTGAGTGAAATTAGTCATGGAAGTAAGATCCACTAAGAAAATAATCAGATAAGGACAGGACTCCGAATACTTACAAGCCCCTGGTTTCTCTAGATATTTTTTTTTTTTTTTTAGGCAGTAATTGTGTTTGTCAGGACTAAGAGTTTGATTTGGAAATTCTTTTCTTTTTGAGGCAAGCTAGTGGTGGTTAATAGTTTCCAGGATGATGATTTCATGAAAGTACAGAAAAAGCATAACAATAAGAAAAGATGCACTCCTAGACCAGCCACTCATTCTTACTGTTATATAAACTGTCGGTGAAGGGTGCAGTTAGAAACAAATGGATGCCTGATTTTACAGCCCAATTTCTCCATCTTGTCGAGGTGGAATGGAATGAACATATCCAGGTTGCCTCACCCTGACCCAGCAGCAGCCTCCAAGAATCTTGCTTTTCCTAGCTGTACTCCTAGTATTCATTTTGAATGACTATATCTAACAGAAATAATGCCAATTTAAACATCAAATGCAATCAAAGTCAAACTTCAAAAGCTCTTCAGTTGCCCAAAAACACCTACAGAAATTATCAAAAGTGTTCTGAAAATGTAGATTTCATTTTCAGCTACATAATGCCTTACCAATTTTGGTACTTTAAACCATCTGTACTTATTGTCTTTAACTACAGAGTTTCCTTATACATTTCACTAAACACAAGGCTGTTGTCAGGTGGTGCAG
Organism: Nothocercus julius; assembly: GCA_013398735.1. Lineage (NCBI taxonomy): Eukaryota > Metazoa > Chordata > Aves > Tinamiformes > Tinamidae > Nothocercus > Nothocercus julius. The sequence goes on along the minus strand of VZSV01000170.1, from coordinate 992,143 downwards.
GTTCTGCTGTAGGCCTGATGCAGAATGTTACAGCTGCTGTACAACTGAGGCTAGGTTGTCCCTTGTACAGCTTTGGAGGCAGTCACACAGCTAGCTGCCATTGAGCTGAAAAATCTATATAAATACCAAGTCTTTGTTATCCATCTTGTGGAAGCGCTAATGTCATCTTTAGCTCTCATTCGTGTCAATTAGCCAAAGCCCCATGGAGAAGGATTAGATATATAACTCCAACTGGAACTCTTGTCTCTTGTATGGTTGCTGCTGCGGGTCTACAGCTCAGACTCATCACTCATACTGTTAGTCACTGAGATACCCTGTCAGGCCCATCCTGATGATGTTTATTTAGACTCTTTGGTCTGATGAAACCAGTAATAAATCAAGTCCGCAATGAGATGAAATTGCTCTTGGAACATACTGTAATGACATAGTCACTCCAACAGGCTGTATTGGGCAGAATGTGAACAAGATGAGGTCAAACTCCTCTTGGTGGTCGCCAGTGAAAGAACAAGGAGTAATGGGTACAACTTAAAACACAGGAAGTTCCATCTCCATATGAGGAAGAACTTCTTTACAGTGAGGGTGACAGAGCCCTGGAACAGGCTGCCCAGAGAGGAGTGGAGTCTCCTCTCTGGAGATCTTCCAAACCCACCTGGATGCCACTGTGTGCCACGTGCTCTAGGTGTCCCTACTTGAGCAGAGGGTGTTGGACTAGATGATCTCTAGAGGTCCCTTCCAAATTCTGTGATTCTGTGAATAGATGCTTTATCTCCAGTAATTTTGTTGGGAACCTTTAAAAAACTGATTTGCTTAATAGATGAACTTGCATAGTTTATACAGAGAGAAGACAATCTGATACGAAATCTACCAAGACATTCATAAGACCATCATAATAAGAGTCTACAGAATCACCCAGGACTAATTGTCTTTATTTTCCTGGGGTAAGTGAAACTTCATAAAAGCAGGTGTTTACACCATCAATATTACAAATTTAATTTTCCCTCCAGTAGAATTAGGACTGCACCAGTAATAGAATTCCTATCAATCTAGATTAAAGTTTAGTAATTTCAGCATTGTCTAGGGGATTTAAAAACCCTGATTGCCTGTGATATCATTAGGATCCAAATAACAGAAAATACTTCTAAATGCTTCCACACCGCTTTTGCCTACAGAGTCCACCAGAAATCATTTGTTTTTCAGCCCTAATTTAATGTATTTCCTGATTATATTTACCTGTATCATCCTATACTTTATATAAATATGACATTTATTGGTAAACAAGACCTACTTATAAATACAGTCATCACTCAGCCATACTAATAAGAGGTTAAAGGCAGTTTGTAAGCTGCTGCTCTTCTTTCAGTTCTGTAATTTTATCAGTGATGTTCAACCTTTTTTTGTCCTGGTGAGCCACAAGATCTATTCTGTGGTCACTGAAGAGTCAGATGTCTTCTCCATAAAATTGGAGTACTTCTGAACCAGGATCAAACAGATGCAGAACTTAGCTCTATAGACATTTCATTTGCCCTGAAATGGCACCACCTATTTCTCCTAGTGTTCTCAGAGACATTTTTTTTTCCTATGAGCTCTCCACAGAGCCCTTGAGATTTCCTGCAAAAAGATATGAAATGAAGAGGGGTCTCAGACTTTCCTAAGCATCATTTAGCACTATTTTTTTTTTCACCACTCTCTCTATATAAGATAAATGGGATGTTTTCATAGGCTATGTATGTTTCCATGTCTCCTGTACTGCCACTAAGAACCACCTGGATTGTCTTACCTGAGACTAGAGAAGGGCTATTGTAGACTTGTCTTGATGGCAAGTACTATTAAATTTTGCCCCGCTATATATGAATGAAGCATGTGACCGTTTAGAAGCATTAGTATCTTTATCAGGTTTCTGAGGCACCCTCAAAGTCCTACAGTTTAGAGGACCACTGATCTAAAAGCTAAGCTCAGCCCATTTCCTGACCCATACCTGAGGCAACACCTGCTCTTCTCTTTTCCTGATGCAGGACCTTATCCCATCAATAAACATGCTACTAGAAAAAGCTCTTCAAGTTAAGGTAAAACCAAAGCACCACGGAAAGTGTAATGAGAAAAGAGACTTCTTGAGTCTTTTCCTCAGGCTGAGACCAAAATCAAATCTTTGCTTCTAGCTTCTTTGAGTGTAGTGTAATTAACACATGGCCTGCTCTCTGAGGGATGGTTAATGGAAGAGTAAGCAGAGATGGGAGTAAAGGCTGTTCTTTTTAGTACTCTCTTACAAGCTTCTTCTGTTTAGCTGGAATGCTGCAGAGTATCATCTGTTGACTGCAGTCCTTTGCCCAGTTTTTGCTCTTTTGCTCTTGCCCAGTCACTTCCAAGACAATTTGAATTAATTATATATGAAGGATTTCACAAGACTAAAATATTCACAAATATTCAAATGAAAATCAAGAGAGAGTTGGTCTGATCCCAATCCCACAGAGTTTAAGGCAGGCTGAACTCCAGGGACCGATGGATTTTTATGGCTATTCTTCAACCCAGCTGAGGGAAAAAGCCTGCTACTACACCTATTCGTGCCACAAAGACAGCATTTTATCAGTAGAGTGTATATCTGGTGAATGTAGTTTTTCTTTGAAGCTCTTCTTTCGTTGCTCTCCAAGGACATCCTGTGCCGTCTTTGCAAACCTAAAAATTTTGCGCTTCTTGCCATGAATCTGGTTTCATGCCCACTGCAGTTATACTTCCTGCTTGTAATAAAAAAACTGAGGATTAAATCAGACTTACCAGATGACCGCTGCCAGGATGACCGTTCGTCCTTTCTCAAACATTGCATTGTGACTACTTCCTGTACCTTGCTGTTCTCATCGATTTTTCAGATGCAGTTGGAGAAGACATGTAATACTTACTAGCTAATTCAGCTGACATATTAAGTGGATGTTACCCATATTTACTGACTAAGTGCAAGTATGACTATTAATTGTTTCTTTCTCCCAAGGAACAGTCTTGCCAAACAAAAGGCCACTTTCTCAGCTTCCTAGGAATCTAAGGGTCCTCTATCCAGAAGAGCAGGTTTACTTATTTTTTGATAATAGTAACAATAAAACCAAAACTGAATAATATCTTTCTTTGGATATAGTGATAGTACTCATATGGGAAAATGGATGCTTCCTGCTGGAACCCTTGATTTGGCCATCTGAGCAACTTTATCTTTGGATAAAGAAGCTGCACATGGATTGTACTGGTAGCTTGATAATAGAATTGGTGTTTGTCTCCTCCACGATACTTGTGTTATTTGGCTGTAACCAGCACGAGCTCATGAAAGTCAAGCTCCAGTCTCACTGAGTTATTTGACTCCGGGTAGGTATATTTGCTTTGCTATGTCTGTCTCTTTACCTATAAGGGGTACAGTCAAACCAGCTTTTGCATGGCTTTATAAAATGTTTGAATATTCAAGCAGCAGGAAGTTAGATGTCAGCATTGTACATAAATTGCTAGTAGTATCATCTTTCTTTTACCTGCCTTTTTTTTTTTTTTTCCCTGCTACCTCTTAGGTGTGTTGCATATCACTGAACAAAGTTCACGCTCCAAGGGGAAAAAAAAAATCTGATTTTCCCACTGAGTGTCAGCACAGACCAGAGGCTACAGTAACACCTTTAGCCGGAGCACATAATAAATGGATTTAGAAAGTTTAAGTAATTTATATTTATCATTTAAAAAGGCACCAGACTACATTTAAAGTTTTAGGGAAAAGGTCGTAGTAAAAATCCAAGCTATTAAAGCACAGTGAATTTTTAGAAATATTTAGGTATGAGTTTTGATTTTAATTAAACACATTTTACTTCAGTATCATTTGTTTTTATTGCACAGCAGGTTTTTGTTGTCATTGTTGCTCTTGTTTTTAAGGAGTAAAATAAAACTTTTCTAAATGCTCTCCTGCCTAGAATTTCCATTTCTACCCACAGCATACTCAGTGCAGTGAAGTCTATTTACATTTGATTTAAGATCTTTATACAGTGACACTCTTTTTGGATTGCACTTCTTCCTCAGATGTTCCCAGATACAAGCCTGTATGTAGCTTTCATTGCTGCTCCCTCTCAGGCTTCTCTCCTGGAAAGCAGGTTAAAATGAAGCAACGGTGCAGGGAGATATTAAAGCAGGCTTTCATAAATTGCTGCATCTCTGTTGTCACCAAGGGGGCTATTGAAACCCCTTAGGTCTGAGCATGGCAGAGGCAGTTTCCCTGTACTCACTTTGTGAGGAAATGAATAAATTCAGATTCCTTTTTTGCTTTCCTAGATAATAAATCTTTTGTTTTAACTAATCTTATGCTCTCAGGGGTGATTAGATGCTTTAGTTGAATGAATCCTGTTATTTAAAGCCTTTCCTGCCTGCTTGTCAATGTGCCTTCTGACTCATGTACCTATTTTCATGTACAGATTATTTAGAAAAGTTTTTTTTTTTTTTTTTTTTTTTTTTTTTTTAAAAGAGCAGTAATCAGGTTTTTGGACTAAGCCTTATCTGTGTGTATGGCCAGTTGCTGGTGCCTATCTTAGCTAAAGGAAGGGATAACAAAATGCCCATGTGAATTTATGCTGGAAGATATTTGCTATTGCTGCATTGAAAATACAAACCCTGACCGTGACATTTTCAGGCCTCTTGTAAGTATTAGAAGATGAATACTGAATGGAAAAATACCGCCCTAAGGTTGCAGAGCATTCCCATACATCTGCAAACCACTAGATTCAAGGGGATTTAAGTGTGTACCTGAAGCCCTGTGGGAAGGCAGCAACACTCTGATTTGTGACTTCAGGAATCTCTGACGGCCGCCCCAGGCAGCCACTGGTCACTGCTGGGCCACCAATGCAAGGACACCGAGTACAGGCTGGGGTGGAGGAGACAAGGAAACTCCTCATCTTTCAGCTCCCAGGAAGTCTGTGCTAGCAGCTGATTATAGCAAGGGAGGAGCTTGTAGTCACAGAAGCTGTGTTTCTTAATATAAATATCTCTAAGGTATTGTATAGGGTAGGTTTTCATTGAGTTCCCATGTACCACACACCCGCGTACTCTGTGTGAAGCCATTACTTCTGCCTCATTCTCTTGGTCCAGCCTACGCTCTTATTTAACTAGGTGCACTCTGGCCAAGGCACTTTTCTTCCTTCCTTACTCTCCTAGAGAGTTAATGATCTCCCAGACCATGATCCAGTGTCATTCTGACACACCTTTCTCCAGCCCAGTATGCCTGAGATTCAGAGGCAAAATTACTCACCTGAAACTTTCAAAAAGAGCCTTTAAAAACAAAGCCAGATACAAAGAAAACTGGAGGAAGAATTGCAGCTAGTAATTTGCATTCCCCTGATTGAGGGAATTTATCTACCTTTCTAGTTAATAAAAGACATTAATTGATTCCCTTTTTTTTAAGGCTGCACACAGAGCTATTTCTAGCTGGAAGGAGACACTCTTAAATGGAATGAGTCAGACAAGACCTGCCATGTCACTCTGGGACCCTGAAAGATTTGTTAATACCTCTGAAGAAATCAAGTTGCTTCACAGGGCTACTTTCTCCTCAGACATCAAAAGGAGAAGGAAAGTACAGTAATTCTGTAGGTTGAAAATAATTTTTACATGGTCCTTTGCATTTGACAAATAGCAATGGGATAATCAAAGTTCTTTGCTCTTCGCAAGGCCCTTGCACAGAAATCTCAGCAGGATTTATCACTGCAGCTAAACATAATCTCCAGAGACATGGCTTTTAGCTAAGGAAAAGCCCTAGCAGGTCACAGCTCCTCAATTCACTTCCTAGGATTTCTTCCAGATTAACTTTACAAATCAAAAGATTGCACTGTTTTTTTCTCTGAGGGAGTTTTTACAGAATATATTTTTCCCCTTAAAAAACATTTAGAAAACATATTCTTTTACCAAACACATTTTCCCACAAAGACACCTGTTTCCTAGCCAAGAATAAGCCTTTTTTTATTATGATTGTAATGTGAAATTGTGCTGGAAACAAACCATTTTAACTTAGAATTCTTCTTCAGAGAGAGAAGTGGAGAGCTGAGTTGCAGTTCAGGTGCTTCATGCTTCCATTTTCTTTTCTGGGTCATGGTCCCCTGCCAGATGACAACTCCAGAAGACAGAGACTGCCGCGACACGTGGTAGTGGCTGTGCAGGAGCAGAGGCTACAACAACCATAGGAGTGGAGCCCAGATGAGGACCCCAGAGAAGACAGTGGTCCCCCGTGACAAGGTGCATATAAAGGACCTCGGCTGTGCCATAATAAGCCCGTTGATTGCACTTTAAATTAATCAAGCAATTCTAACCTGAGATATATGTGTGCTTTATTTTGGACTGAAACACCAAAAATATACATTGAAAAAAAATGTTGGCAAATTGAAAGCATTTGTCACTTCTGCTGCTGTTTCCCTGGTGACAAAGAAAGTATTTCCAACTCAGACAAAGCCTGCAGCTCACATTGTTGGCCAGTTTACTCTGATATTTGCCCTTGCTTTTGCCTCCATTCTTCAAAATAAGACAATGGTGCCAGAACCCCTGTGAAATGAGCCTCCTCCTTGTCTATTAAGTTAGAGCCTATTTGCCCTATTTGCCCTTACCAGGGCTGTTCATGATAGGATAGATGTCTATAGTGATTACAATACATTTAGAAAGTGATAGTTAGGCTTTGTTGCCATGTCAGCCTTTGCAAGAGAAAAAGCAGCCCTCCCACTGGTGATAATGGGACATGTTTTCTGTTATTTATTTATTTATTTTTTCTCCCCGTTTTCTGCCTAATGTTGATGTCTCCAACATTTGCAGCTTCTGGGCATCAGAGGCGGCCATCAAAAGGCTCAGCTGACAGGAGCTCTGTGTTCCAGCTATGCAAAGCAGAGGCCTGGGACTCTTCTGAACTTTTCTCACACTGGGTTGTAATACTAATTTAGCAGTATATGGTTTGCAAGGCTGCCCCTGCATGATATCAGCAACTGGCTTAAAAAAGAACCAAAGACTGAAAAATAAAAAAAAATAAACAAAGAGTGCCCCAAAAAACACTACAGGAATGTTCAAATCATTCCAGTTCAGACAAATCAGCCTACAGTCATGTTCACACTGTCACCTTCCTTAAGGGAAAGTCATGCTAGAGAAAAAGATCCTAAGCGGTCTTCCCCTAAGCCCACTGAACTATTCACAGAGCCTGACAGGAGCCCGGCTTTGTGCACCTTGTTTGCACAATGTACTGCTGGATTGCAGTGTTTTAGTCCTCCCTATTTGCATTAGGAAGAGAGCAAGGTTGTATTTTCAAAAAGCTGGCTTATGTTGATGTAGGCAGATAAAGAAATCTCATCCCCTCTGTGCTCCAGCATCAGTCCCTTCCTAATCTCTGTTCTCTGCATGGTTATAGCCTGCTAGGTTCAAAAATTAAAAATTTCTACCTTCACATAGCAACAAGGGAGTTGCTGTTTTGTTGTCATTGCTGTTGTTGTTTTTGTTGTTTTTTTGTTGTTGATTTTCTATACCTGTGAAGACTACCATTAAAACATTCTGGATTCCTTAAGGTCAAGAAATTACTGTGGCACCAAGATCAATACAAGCAAGATAAATATAGCTTGTGCTAGCCGGAGCAGTTGTGCTTCTTAACACAAATCTCAATATGTGATGCCAGCTACAGATCTGGAGTAGTCTCTCTATAACATCATGCTTTTTAACTGTGATGCCCTGTATTGTAACTCTATAGAGTGGGCTTCACCTCAACCTGGAGCTTCACGTTCGTGTCAAGGGCTGATGCTGGCAGAACAGTTGCTCCTCCCCTGTTCTTGGCTGTTTGCTCCTTGCCAGATCTGCTCTCATGATACTGCAGCATCCAGGATGGCATATAACAAACTAATGTGGGTTCAAACAAACCCCGTCTTGGTTGCATCTGGCTTGAATTATCCCACGGCTTTTTATGTGGCCACATCGATCCTTAGGCAGGCGTAATGGAAGATGTTTTGTGAAGAAGGGAGTGAGCAGGCTGGGAGAAAAGCTCTTTCCTGTTGCAGTGTTAGTAAATAACATTTTAAACTACACCTGAAACTGTACTGTCCCTTGACTTTAGCTATAAAGCTTGGGCATGCGTTCTAGTTAGCCATCCAGGTTCTTACGTATGCAGAAAAACACACTTAGGATGAGCTGGACCACCACTGAGATGTCCACCTCTCATGCCTACCTATAGAGAGTCTGCATAATCAGTTTAGATAAAAAAAAACAGCATTTAGATACTGTAAGTGAGGTGAAATGAACAGCATCTACCTGATCAATATGGGAGTCTTCAAGGCTCTGGTGAGCTTTGGAAGGCATGGGATGACCTGGGAGAGGAGGGTTTCTGACAGAATAACACGGGAGAGGGAGCAACTGTAGGGCTGCCTTCCTCCAATCGACTGGGTAAAATTCTCTCCCCATTCTGGAGAGGCTTCAGGTTCCAGGCAAGAATCTTGGCAAGAAAAATGGTGGGTAGACAAGAGAGGAAAGCAACTGCCTACTCTACTTTATTTCTCATATGCTCAGTTTCTGAAGGATGCATGGAATAGACACGACTCTCTCATGAAAAAGAGCAATTGGAAGCTGATATATATACTCCAAGGTACAGCAGCACGTCCTTAGGAGGAATTATTTGTCCTTTCAGAATAGAACTCAAGAGACTCAGATAATCCATCCTTCTCTCAAAAACTGTCCTTTATTCTACTCCCATCAAGAATTCCAGGATGCCAATGCAGGATTATCATAGAAACATTCTCCTGTCTGTGCTCCAAAACACCTCGAACTGTTGCCAAGCAAGAAAAAGGGAACCAGAATAGGTATGCTGAATCCTTTTACCATGAAGACAAGAGTGAATTTTTCCTTATGGACTGACTAAGCTCCACACTATAGAGCTAGAGTACTTGTCCCCAAGTGTACCAGTGCACAAATATTGGTTGGCTTTTAGAAACTTTTTAGGAACGCTGGCATTTTATCCTTCTGAACTAAATTTACCCATGACCATCCTCATGAGTTTGCCTTTCTGCTAGTATTGCCCTTTAGTTTACACATGACTTTCCCTCCCAGCTATTAAGACATTGCTGTGTGTTTTAGAACAATAGCATGTGTCCAAGCCTTCTTTTTTCTGGGCTAAACAAGACAAACTCATCTAATCCTACTTCATTTGATAGGATAGCTCCTCCACAGCAAGCCCTGTTTGCATTATATTCTCATGTGACTGCTCCAGCTCTGCCCCCTTTCTTCTAAAAGCTTCTCAAAATTTGTTATAGAATCCACAGGAATAATCATCAACACTCTTGTCAGATTTTGTTGCCACCAGAATTGTTCCCAGAGCACAGAGATCTGTGTCAAAAACCTTTCTAATGAGACTACCCTAAAGCCTGATTGACGCTGTATGATACCTCAATATTCTCCCAAAGAAAACATATTTACCCATGTTTGCATAAGCCAGGAACAGAGGCAGGAACCAGATGTCATCAGGCCATGAGGACGTTAGGATCTTTTCATGAGGGCATCCAGAGCCTGTTGTTTTGGTGAAAGAATAGGCTGAACGTGTTCCATTCTCGATTATCTCATCCACACTGCCTGGGTCATCCCCAAAACACTCCATCCATCCAGATGCCCCTCCCTGGTTTGCCCTGAAAGTCATCTCAGTGTCTGCAGTGCTCATGACCTGTGCTACAATGACAGGCAGATAGAATCACTATGTTTCCCAATGTGTTGGAGTGTCTTTCCTGGGAAATATTTGTACAGACCTCTCACAGAGAAAATTGCTTTGTAAATGGTAAGAATTCTCTGTTACTGTTCCTATCTCCATTTCAGTGTCTCTTCTACAGTTCAGCCTGAATATTTCAAGGTACTTCCCTCTTATCTGCATTTGAAAAAGAAGCCAGCAGCTCTGAAAGACTTGTTTAGAAAATCCAACAGAAGCTATCTATTATATGTTCCCTTCTTCCACTCAGATCTGTGCTTGGATCTAAGGGGTGAAAGCTCCATAATGAACACAATCACGATAGTGCCTGCTGCTCCTGACAGCAGGAGGAAGATCTCTCTTTGGTGACAGGTAGGAGAGAGATGCATGATGGAGACCATGGACTTTCTGTCCCACTATCTTCCTGCAATGTACCTGCTATGGCTGTCTGTGCTTCTCACATACTGTCAGAGTCTGTGTCCCTGCTGTCTGCCTGTTAAGAATTTCAAAGGACTGCCAGCCACTTTTGAGAAATAATGCAAGAGGCTTAGGGTTTGCCAGAAAGCTTGTTTTGTAGCTGGAACAATGACAGCGAAATGGTAAAATCGGGCCTTAATGCAGTGCACTCAAACATGAAGTTTGATAAATGGACCACACAGAGCACTCAGGCTACACTACCAGCAGTTGTTGTGTGCAATACACGTGGCAGAAGATATAGGGAAGGGCACAGGGACCTTACCTGAGGCAGGAAAAGCTGGGGGAGCCACTGCGGCATGAGACTTGATCATTTTGGACGATCCCTTCCTATCAGCCACCGAAGACGAGTTTAAACTGGTGATACTGGTCAGGAGGTGCTGCACCGCTGAGCCACAAGAGGGTATTTCAGCAGTGAAGGGCAGGTTCTTTGAGTCATACATATGCTTTATATGGCTAAATCAGCCTCACGATGTAGCACTTGGCTCCATATATGGAAGAGGGCAGAAAAATGCCTAGTTGCTGACAGGATCTGTCTCCTTCCCTGCCTTTGGAGTGAAGGGCTGGTAAGGGAGCAGCCGGGCACGTCTTGAGTTCTGCACTTACAGTAAAGTATTTAATCTGCAGCTAGACTGAAGGTAAGGAGCAGGACCTCCGTATTGGTGTGCTTAAACATCCAAGAGGTGGAGAAACAACACAAGCAAAGCAAGTTCTCGGACTGCATGGGTTCAAATGCAAAAGGTCCTTTGGGCTGCATTCTTGCACAGCACTGGAGGGTGGATGGGTCACACATTTTTCTTCTACTGTTCATATTTCCCTTTAGCACTGCTTTAACTAATTTGCTGTTTGATTTGTGTCAGTCCTGTATTCTCCTAGGTCCAGATTCAACTAGTGAAGTCCATTTTCAGCTATTTGGGATTGGGAGGAAGAGAAAGCCTCCCTGCCAATCTCCTGGGACTAACAATCATCCAGCAATAGCCTAGAATGGGATCAGCCACATAGTTGTGCTCAGTTTCTATGCAACAGTTAGAAGAACTCAGGATGCTAAAGATCCTGCCTTGACTGTGAGACAGAACAAAGTGGGATGTCCTCCAAGCTGGGTGAGCTTCAGCCAGGACCTTGAGCTGCAAGCAAGCTTAGGAACCCTGGGAAGAAAGGTTGAGGTGCCATCAAGCACATCATCAAGCACATCATCAAAAATGTGTTTCCCCTTCAGAGTCCAGAGGCATTATGAAGAAAATAGAGGGTATTCCTGGTACACTGTCAGTAGAATATTAACTATTTTATGCAATGATCCCTGCCATGGACACTTATGGGATAACTCCATTAGGTTTCCTCTAATCCCAATAGTTTGAGGAACCTATGCCTGAGATGAATGTTCATATTCCTTCCCTTGCTCCTCTTTTAGCAGTACTCACTACAAATGATCCATGTTTTTATGTCCTGGGCATTCATGATCTCAGTTTATCTTGAACAACAATTCCACAGACAAATACTTGCATTCAGGAAAAAAAGAAAAAAGAAAAAGAAAAAAAAGAACCCCCCAACAATTTATATTGCTATCATTTTTGAGTTGGTCATTTTTAACTCAATGTCTTCAGGTGCTATACAGAAAGGATGTATTGTAGTCACCAGTCTTCTCTGATCCACAACTTTTCACCATGCCCTTTGCCACTGCCCCCTCAATCTGCTTTGCCAGGCAATTTGCTTTGCCAGTATTTATTAATATTTTGCCTCCTAACATGAACCTCCAGTTATTCTCATTTCAAATGGCTCTATTTTTAGTTTTCTGGCTTGAAATGGATATGAGGACATATTGTCTATAGATGGTACACCCATAGTATCTGAATATTTTAAAATAATAACAGTAACATATACTTTAGGATAAAATATGTTACATTTTAAACAATAGAAGCAGTACGATGACATAAGAAGGAGAGATAAGAGCACAGTACTTTAATAAAAATTTGAAGGGCTGCATTTCCCAAGAGAAATCCATGAGTTGTGAGCACAGATATGGCATCACATAAAGAGCAGATCTTATCAGAAACATGGTTGCAGAGGATGAGATCAGCAGATCTGCATCTTGCTTTGTGATGAAGATTTTTCTTATCTTCATCATGAATGCAGGTCCTGAGATTACTCTATCTCATGCATAGTCCACAGAATTTGGAACAACTGCATTATCAAAACTTGCCTTGACCCTCAGATTCTGAGCTCAGTTTTCAAGCTGACCGGTAAACTTATTCTTGTTTGCATTATAAGCATATTTGTTCCAGGAACATAAGCTACATTTAACAAAAGACTCACATTCATTCATTCATTCACTCCTCAGAGTGGGAAATGTAGCTTAAGTAAACAAAAACTTCTATTTTCTCAAGAAAAAAGGAAGGGGTAGGTAAGCAACAGTGGTCTGGAAGGGCTTACACGGACACACACAAGTGTATTTTCTGCAGCAGATCCAAGCCATCATTCACTGAAATCAATTCAAAGATACCAATCAGTATGAAAAAGTGTACTTGGAATCAGGTGCTTCATTGAAGAACAAGGCTGTGGTGCAGAAACTGTATGTCAGCTATATGAATTACTGGCAAAATCCCCATATTTCTATTAATGCACTTTATCCTAGGACAGTTGTAGAGTCATAAAAACTGTCATGAAGAGAACTGCTTGCTAGAAGGCTTAAGGCACCATGCATCTTTTTTTTCTTTTTCAGGGATTGCCTCATTGCCTGCTTCCAACTGAAATCTGCTCTGTTCTGCAGCCACTAGATCAGAGAGACAGTGAAAAAGAAATGCTTCTTGCTTTTCACCTGTCAGACAACAAATTGCAGGTTTAATCTAATTACCAGTCTCAGAAACTACGACAGACATTGATTCCAGCAGTCCTGCTCCATGGGAGCACTAGCATCCGCAGGGCACTTCATGGGAATGAAGTACGTGTCTGAGAAGATCCTACATTAGGCCTGGAATCAACCCAGTGAAGCAGCACTACCTGGATATAAGAGCAGCTGATAGGACAAGACAAGGACGAAACCAACTGCATGGACAAACAAAACTTTACCACTTCTCTGAACCAGGAGAGCAATATCAGCATCAGCAAATCAGCATCAGCTCTTGTACAATAGCAGATTATAGTTCAGCTAAGGCTAGAATAAGGGCACAGCACATTGCAAGTCACAGACTGTGCTTAGGCAAAGAAGATGTCACTGTCCTTTTGACTGCTCAACTCAGCTCTTACTGTGCACCTCTTGGAACGTGGGTTAAACCAAACTGACTTTGGAATAACATAAAGATGAATTCCTTCAGTCAAGGAACAGAATTAAATGCCTAGAAAATCACAGCTCTTTACAAAGCATGTCCAGGACAACGACCTGATGTTGTAAACTGTGAAGTTTAATATTCCTGATGTCCTGTTACAGGGACTGGCCTCCAGATCATATTCCACAGGTATTCAGCTATGCACACCAGTAAATCCAGCACAGAATGGAATAAGGCACTTGCGCACATTTACCTCTGGTTTGTCCACATCTAGGAAAAAACAGTTCCCAGCCTTCACCTGTGACCCTCAGACATTACCACAGTAGAAATAATAAATGATAAAAGACTCACAACCACAGGCCCAAGTACTGTCAATAGACAGAGACTGATCTATCTGAAAGAGTACAAAAAGTGAATAAAAAAGCATAAAACTTTCTATTCAAGGACTATCTCCAATTACATTTGCGGCATTTGTTGTATGACCCCTTATCTATTTTTAGAAAAAAGCTCTCCCTACAACTCAGGGATATCCTCAGTTTTATGCTATTAAAAGCTAAGCTGAAGCTTCTAGGACCAAATATTTTTTCTATGAGTGAACAGCAAATCTGGAAAGCAAATCTAAGGTTTGTGTCTTCAGAAACACTTTGCAGAGGACAAGCCAATATTCCTCCCAAAGTAATTTAGAAGGTAAACTATACAATAGAGAAGCTTTGCTTCAGCAATAAACTTTTGGTCATGGCAAAGATTTCAGACAGACGCCTAGATGTGAAAGTTCTAGGGACATGCGTGAGATCACAGATGCTTCAGAATTACAAATTCCAGTGCAGAGTACACCAGCAGGACCCATGAATTTCATTTTTTTTTCTAATATTTGAATTCTTTATTTAAAATCTGCAAACATATTTAAGACTGAATGGTGACCTAGTAAAGAACCAGTGTGCCTAGTGCAATGGTGACTCTTAATTGCACTTAAAATCCCTCTGTAGCATAAAACTTGCTGAGATGGCCACTGACACTGCAGTAGAAAGTCATATACCATGTTTTTAATATACCAATCATATTTTTATATACAAAAGAGAGTCTTTAAAGAGCAGTTTGTGGTGTGCAGCTGAAACTCCCTGTTTTACAGGTAGCTGGGCTGTAACTGCCAGCCCAGCTCAATATTCAAAGGTAGCTGCCAAAACATGGTGGAAAGTTGACAGACTCTCTACAGAAGGGCATCTGATAATAAGCAGGGCTTTTTTCTTCTCCTCTCAGCTACTGTAATTTATTTTGATAAATTGTTAACACATAGTAGAAAGAAAGAGTGCTAGCATTCCTAAGCACTAGTTCATTGAAAATCCTCCATGAAAACTCAGTGGTAAAGAGTGAGCAAAATGCTGGATGGAATGGAGTCTACAGGATGCAGAAGGGGGAAGCAAAATAATTCACTAACTACAGAAAGAGAACAAATCAGCTGTGATAACTTCTGTGACTTACATTGCCATGGAAACATGGGTTACTTGGTAATGGAGGCTAGTCCTAAGCTGCTGTACATGACTGGGTCTGTAACGGGAGGCAAATGCTGAAGCCAAAAGCCTGAGATGCTCCCTGACCTTTTGCTCAATCCCAGAATGAGTTCAGTGCCAAATTTGCACATTTCAGTACTGGTTGCCAAATGTATTGCAAGCTCCAACATGAACTCGGACTTGCATGAGGGTGCAGGATGGCCCTTGGTGGCTTGCCTGGCTCAGACACAGGTTCTTTGGCGAATGGTCCCTCAGCTGACAGCAAAGAGGCAACCCAACCTGGAAACATTCTCCCTTCCCACTGCAACCCTATCTGCAGCCTTCTGAAAACACGACTGAGGGGCCAAATCAGAAATACTATCGACAGGCTGAGGTGGTGAACGGTATGATCTCCAGCTGATGAGGAGTGCCATCACATGCATCAGTGAAGACTCCTGCAGGGGACATTTTCCTCATCATTGCAGGAACCGTTTAATAGCTGGCTGTGGAGTGACTGTGGGCTTCTTGCCACAGGAAACTGAACAACCTGGCTTAGCAGTGATATATGTGCTTTTGCCCTGCTTGTGGTCATTTTCTTGCTGTTTCCTTAATAAGCTCAAAGAAGCCTCTCTGATTAGCTGCCAACTTTCCTTCTGTTCTCTGTTTGGTAGTGTGGGAGATGTTAGCTTGGAAAGCCACCTTCCAAGAAAATCCAAGCTGTGGCTTAAACCAGGTTTGTGGCCAGTTTGTCAGAAAGCAGAGGGGTGTGAGACCTTCACATTACTTATTTCAAGGCATCTGGCAGAAAACGGCCCCAGGGATTGATTGGTTTTTGCTTATGCTGACCCCATTCCTTGCCTACAGCAGTGGCATTTGGCACAACTGCTGCAGGCATTTGCATGGTTTCCATGATCTCTTGCTTTCCTCTCACCAGGCTATTCATTCAGAGGGCTATAAAAAAGAGAGCTGTCCAGACTCCGCTGAGAAATGGACTGTCGCGTCTGAAGTCAGTTAAATAATTCAGCGAGGATTGAAATGCCCTATTGCGTAATGGAATCTTTCTGCAAAGCTCTGAAGCAGTTTCCACATCCCAGTGATCTTATTTTTAAGTCAATACAATTAAGTGTCCGAATATGCAATAGTTGAAATTAATCTGGAATCAGAATGCAAATGATACTTAGCGTACACACTGCAAGACACCATCAAAATCATTAGGTATTATCCAGGATGAGCATAAAATGATTCATTGGGATGCAGCGGGCTCTGGTTTGACATCTCTCCATTGATATGAATTGTCTAACAAGTGTTTAATGAGAAAAAGGACTCAACATACCTAACCCTCAATTTTTGCATAATGTATTCATGGTGTGCCACAGATGCAGGCATGGAAAAAAATAACTTGGTAGTTTTCCTCCTCCTTGTTTTAATGAGTCGACTGCAAGTGGAGATTACTAATGAAATGATGAGGGGCAGCAGCTTTATTTCACTGAATGTTTTGTAGCCATGTTGGGCTGATGCTGGTCGTGCCAGGTGTTAGCCCAGACCCAATGAAACAGAACAGAGGTATGAACCAGAAATATGAAAAGGAAACTGGAACATTAGGCTGCCAACTAGGCAACAGGGAACCAGCCATGACAGCAGGGAACCAGGACAGTGTTGGAGAGAGAGGAATCAGAATACTCAAATGCTTAATGATGCTTAAATGAGTAAATCCTCTCCTCCCTCCACTTGCCTCTGAATCATATTTATGTGCCTACAGACCAGTAAAATTGCTACCAGAAAAATAAATTCAGGTTTCTTTACGCTGGAGTGTCCAAAAGGAGCAGCAGTGGGTGCAGAAGGGGAATGTGTGCCCTGTGTGTACAGGGCTAGGATGTAGTGTCAGTATATCTACCCATTCTCGTTTTACCACGTGTTGTATCATGTCTGCATGAGAAGCTTGCAGCATACTGAATATTATAAATCCACCAAGGTGTCTACATAAATATTATTTTGCATACAGATATGTCATTTATAAAATACAGAGCCTGTCACAGATATTCTTCAGCTTGCAGAATAAAAAAAAAGATGAAGGCAGAAAGAATGTTTAAATTCGGGAATACATTGGAGAGGTAGATCAAGCCGTCTTGGGAGGGAAATTTTTGGTCCTTATATTGATGTGGGATGTCTCACAGCCAGTCATTGTCACCAAGATTTTCTAATGGCCACACAAACATAAAGATGGCAATCCTGGCCTGAGCAAATAGGTTTGGCAAAATACAGTCCTTTGCATTTTCTCTCCATACAGAGGGAGGACGTCACATCCCACAGTAGGAACAGCAGAGACATAGTGTTGGCAAAGCTCTGGAGGTCCAAGGAGAGAAAAGGAAGAGAAATGCTCTCATGCAGCTGTGGCTGAGACACTGGAGCACCTTGGGAAAAATCTTATTTGTTAAATATGATCTAGAGTTGCACTGTCTTTTGTACAGGAGGACAAACCTAGAGGCCATGTGCTGGCCATCCCCATCCTGGGGATACATAGCTCATCTGTCCTCAGAACAGCTACTTCATATGTGCATGGTCTGTGAAGGAAAGAAGACCATTTTATAAGATGGAGCTGGACAAAGAACATTTTTTTTGCCTTCTGAATAAGTGAAGAAAAAAACTGATGTAATATAAAAGTTAGTCTGGTGAAAAAAAAAAAAAAAAAAAAAAAAAACAGGAAACTGGTAACAGCAGATCTTTCTTTCCCCCCTTCCTGTATATGGATGCTGTGTATCATATTTCCTGACAGAGAGTAGGATATTTATCAGGAGGGGCAAAGGGTGAGGCTATGGTTGTGTGTTTGACATCTAGTTCTGCACACCAGGCACATGCACACAGACAGCTCTAGGTCAGGCTGGACAAGTGAACCCTATGGGAAAAGTTGTACAGACAAAAGAGCCCTCAAGCCACTCTGCTGCTGCATGTGATACCAACCACGTTGTGGGGCAGTATGAACAGAGGCCAGACAGGAAAGTCCTACTTTCAGAATGAGAATGTTGCCATACCTGCACCCGTATCACTAGATAAAATATGACTTTACACAGCATATCATAAAGCAGCTCTAGGCTAGGAGGAGACAGTCTCTTACCACCTGCTATTGTGGTAAGATCTATTCAGACACCACCTGTGTACAAGCATCAAGTGGAAGCATGGAAGGAACAGATCAATGTCTGCACAGACTGGTCTGAATGGACCACCTGGAAACCAAGCACTCTTGAATCTCTTGCTTCGCTACAGCGCACCTCCATCCTCAAAACACATAGGCCTTTGTATACCAATCATTCCCCTGCCACAGAAAAAGTGGAGGAAATATCATTTGTATGGGGTGCTGCTGCAGTTCAGTCTAGGCTTTCTAAGATAAGACCTGAAACTTCCTTTTCTGTATTTAATCCTATATTTTGCCATTCTGCTACTGAAATCTGTAGATACAAGCCTAGAACAATTGTGATCATAGTTTGATTCCAGCATTTCTGAGACTGAGGTATTAGAAAGCACCTCACCTTGGGGAACACAATCTCCATGTCTAGAGATCCCAAACTCTTATTGCTTCATCACAGCTAGCTTCTCTGCATGAATTCATTTTCCACATTGCCCACACACTGCAGGATGCTGTAAAGGTGCAGCTTTATAATGATGTCAGCAGCAGCACAGTTAGGCTTTAAAAGTTATATTACACTGATTTAGGTACACACGACTCAAATCTTGTCTATTGGCACTGCTGGAAGGGGGTAGACATTTAGCTCATGCAGACATTTGCACCAAATGCAAGTGCAGTTGGGCACTTGAAGAAAAGAGAGCTCTGCATATCTGATCAGTTTTTCTTAAAGTGGATCATTTCCAGCTGCCCGAAATCACAGCATGTCTACCAGTGAATCTCGGTAAGATTTATAACCCTAAAACAAAAGTGTGATGTCAGATTTCTGAAAATGGCATTGGACAGGCTGTGAGAGTACTTGGTCCTTCTGAAGTTCTTCACACTTCTTTTCAAGTTGCAGTCCTAGCTGCACTTCCTTAAGGGTCTGGCATAACCTTACAAGACACTAGAATCTTCTAGGAAAAGTCCTGCTTTTCCCTAGAAGATGATCCAGAAGTAATGGAGTCTAAATTCCTCCTGCCTTCCTGCTCTCTGACCTCTAGTGTTCGGTTCACTTGGGAAATGCTCACTTCTTCTGCAAAAGTCTCACTATATTTAATACTGTTACAGAGTTACCAGGAGAACAAAGGAAGTTGTTTAGGTATGGAAAGAGCTCATCATCTGTCTGCAAAATTTATAACACTGGCACAGACTGGTGAAATACAAGGATCCCAAATTGGTTTTGATCCTATTTCCAAGTCTCTGAGGCTGGTAGCATAAAAAAAAAAAAAAAAAAAAAAAAAAAAAGAAAGAAAAAAGAAAAAAAATACACATATACGCAAACACACAAACGTATTTTTTACCTGAAAATTCAACAATCTTGATCTGGAGTACTTGATCTGGAGTGAGTTTACTGCTCTTCCAGACTTGCTCATTCACTGTGGCTGGACATCCTTGCAGCCGTTTGCCCCATGCTGTGTTGTGGCTGGGTAATCTCTACACCAGCCCATGTGATTGAAAAAGGCCCTGCAATGCCCTGGCAGGACGGTGAGCAGAGTCTACGTTAGGGCAGCCTTAACCAGAGGCAACTGAGACTAGCAAGACGCTCAGAAAGAGAATAGGCTCAAGAAGCTGAGTGGGTTATTGTTATTATTATTATCATTATCATCATTATTATTATTATGTTCGTCCACAGAGGAATGCACTAGTTCTTGTCTTCAGTGCTCCTCACTGTTTCACAGCACCACTAAACTCTGTTAGCAACTCCCTTAGCAATTAGAGTAATAGTATCTACTCCTATATTAGCAAATACAGATGGGATTCACCTGCCTCCCTCTGATGTTTAACAGCTCTGGCTCCCCATGGCTCACTCTCTTGCTAGAGTGGTGGTGGGGGTGCTAGGACCCATTTAAAGAAAACTCATTTAGAGGTTCCAGTTTCTATGCAGTGACTCTACACAGAATTGAAGGATGCCATGTCAGAATTAAATATCTTACTTCTAGCTAGCTAAAGCTAGATGAGATTAACCCTGCCATGTCTCTCACCATGGAGACTTTTTATGGCTTATAGACTTCGGATTCATTTCTAGTCCATTGTGACAGACTGACAGTGAAATTCTTTACCATGGTTTGGAGAACACACTATATAGTGATTTTATAGACTTAAATGCCAGGCAGTGATGCATTGCCCAATGGAGTGTCATATAAGAATCATAAATCACAATCTTGCAGGAGCTTGTGGATGTCAGACATGTGAATATGCTGATTTGGTATCCATGGTAGTTTGGCATGTCTCATATCTTTGTCTTCTTCCCAAAATAGATTAGCTCTCAAACGTTACTCAGCACTTGGAGTCCTGCCACAGCACAAAACACAGTTGAGAAAACACTGCAAATGTGTCTCCCAGTGCAAAAAAATATTGAGATAAACTTCACCAGCTTTGTTCAGTCTAAAACAGAACCCCCCTCTATGGTAGTATAACAAACAAGGCTGGACAAAGCTTTTTGGACAATGATAATTTAGGCGAAGACTTTATCTCATGCACTGGATCTCAACTAGGATGATATATCTAAGCACGAAGCTGCTCAGCTACAGATCAGAATCGTTCATCTCTCCCAACTACAAGTACAATCGTGCTGCCAGTTCAAAGCGAGCACAGGAAATCTGTCTGTGGGTATTTACAGAAAGAGACAAATGATACAAGGCACAAGCCTATTAACAGAGCTCCTAAGTCACTTGTACATCCAAAGCCCTTCGATACACAGCACAAATAGGCAATCCAATTGTATCATGGACAAACAAAAATCTACACATTTACACAAGCAAATATGGCAGCTTGCCTGTACAGTGTGTGCACACATTAATCAGCTGCATCAGTCACGTGAGGCTTGTGAGATCATCATTAAGAATTTAAATGTTAAGGACATTGTGGTACTGTTTAATTAGGATGTGAATTCCTTGGGACTTTAAAAGTAAATTCAAAGGTGAATCCATTATTTTAACTTCAGAAACAGCCAAGACATTTCACTTTCTTCCAATAGGAAAAGCCTTGTATTCACTTTGGGAAGTACCACCCTATCTGGTAACTGCCATGGGAGGTGGTAGATAAGCAGTCTGGACTTCTGCTTTCCATTCACCCATCCTCTTAATGATGGGGAATGTGCTGTGTGGGATTCCCAGCAAAGCCAGTGGGAGATGTGTCCCACAAGCCCATCTGTGGAAGAACAGAGCCCCTGTTAAAGAAGAAAAGTTAAACAAGAAAGGCAGAATTTATTTTTTTCTGAGAAGGAACTGGTAAAAGTGCATCATGCAGTAAACCGATTAAAGAACAACTAAAACATCTGAGACAAAGAAGCAGATTGTAAAGCCCTGCTCCCTTACCCATGCGCTCCTTGAAGGCTACCAGGACACACCACTTTGTAGACCATGTCTCAGCTGGGGTAGAATTACTATCTCCCTCTTAACACACTGTTGGGCCTAAGGTGATATGGCACAACTGTAAAACCCCTTTTCAGGGCAGGGAGGAGAAAGAGACTTTGTGTGAAACACCATCCAAGAGTCCTTCCTTGAACCATTTTAGTTCCCAGCCCGCCTGAAGGTGCATGGTGGTTTCCTCTGCTCTCCTTCCACCATTGCTGTGCCAGGCTGTAATTGCAGGGTATGGCATTACAAGTCCCACGGGTGCTGCCTCAGCCTTAGTAAACTTTATTTAAGCACACACAGACATACACAGACAATATACATATATATATATATATATTTTCTTCTCTGACAGTTCTACAGGACCAACACTGCTTTGGATGACACTTCTGGAGAATTTGAAAAAGTGCAGAAAATATACGAAAAAAAAAAGGTCTTTTAATATCTTGTGAGTCATGGTCATCCACAGAAACAACACAGGTGCATTCAACCAGGCGGGCACATGGACACATCTCCACATACAGTACATTGTGTCTATATACGTATCTCCACATACATTGGGTCTATATAAATGTACAACAGTCTCATAAGTCAGCAGGAAACAAAACCAGATAAGTACTGGCACAGCACATGCTTGCACTCCCAGTGATGCAACCCACTGCCAGTGCACCAGTGTGACTCGGTCAGAGCGTGGAGGTCAACAGAAATCTGTTCCAAACATATTCTCACTGTACACTATAAAAACTCACCAAATAAGCAACAATGTCATAAAATGAACATTCATCAGGGGGTTCTGGTGACCAGCTACTTTGAGGTAGATCTCATAGCTTTGGTGTCACCAGAACTCCTGGAATATAGGGTTACTTATCTAATATAGCTACATCTGTCTCTCAACATATATTATATATACAGTACATATACACAGAACATACACAGAGCAGTATATGTATATTTTTGTGTTTTCATGTTTGTACATTATATCACAGATTATATGAACACATAAAATATATGTTTTTTGGACCTAAAAAGAAACAATTTTATAAAATATTCATAATATCCCCCCCAAAAGCCCAGAAATCAAACAAAATATATCCAAAAACCCACTCTTGACTTGTAACTGCCTACTCTTGGACAGCTTTACACTCCTTCTCCTTCCCTTTGTAAGTACAGTAGCACAATGGTAGTTTGCATCCATGCACCCAGAAAAACACAAAGCAGTATAAATTGTTGAACCACAAAGTCAAAGTGGAGTCTGGAGCCTGGCTTTCCTGCTCTACACCCTACCACTGTCTCCCTCGCTAGGATTTAAAAGGTTCTGCCAGTAAGATTTTACCTGCAGCGTTATCTGCTAGACTAACTCTACTGACTGCAGTCCAATATTGTTATCTCATAGGACTTAGAACCCAGCTTCTTAGTTATAGCCTTTTATTTAAAACAATCTTTTTTATTTAGCAAAAAATTGTTTCCACTGTACCCTTCGTGTGTCCTCTTCCTAACGTGACAAACCCGGAGGAGATGAAATTATGGAGATCTGGCCCTCCACTTCGATAAATATCCTTTCCATAGTGACCTGCAAAGAAAAAGAAAACAAAGAAACCTTTATTCAGTGTACCCATGTCCTGGGCAGCCCCTCTGAGTTCTCTGTATTTCAAGTACCAAGGCCCCAGCACATGGTTGTATTATTAAAGGCAAGCACAGGGAATAATACAGCATAACAGCTATAGCAGCAGCAGCAAAGCCTAATTGGTACAGAGGCAGAGATTTATGAAGGAGAATAATTGCAGTGTTTGATCCTGCCAAGGCATGAAAAGACTCCGATAGGGGAACCAATAATGCACCAAACTAAATCTATCAAACTTGGGGGAATTTGAGCATCTCTGCTTCATTTTGCAAAAAGCAGTCCTCCCAAGGAACTGGCGTCACCTTCAAGATTAAAGAACTAGGCTGTAAATCAAAAGAGATGAAGCTTTGATTCTTTCTAATTCCAGCTGTGCCACCAACAGCATATGTGCAACTAAAGCCCTGTTGCAGGAATTTTCATCTCAGCACAAACGCAAAAGTGCAATGTCCAGACTGGATCCGAGTCCCATAAACAGTATAATAACAGACTTCCTCTTTTAACTTTGATTTGCTCTGGTCCTTGGATGGTATCCCCAGATAATTCCTTAAGTGTGACTGTTCTCCAGAACACATTATAGGAGCTTTTTCTGTTCATGAAAACACAGTAATAGCAACTACTCAGGAGACACTCAGCTTTTTAAAAACGAAAGAGGCCTTGTGCCTCCCTACTACCATGCAAAGCTCTGAAATGAGGACATAGATAATTTTTCTGATACTCTTTATCATCTCCTCCCTTTTTTATGTTGTTAATTTTTCTACTCCTTTTATTTCAGAAAGAGGCAAAGATAAGATAAGTGCTGGGGGAGGGAAGTAGTGCAGCCTCGGGGGCTGGGAATGCAAATTCTTCCTTATTTTGTCTCCATCTCCTCAGCGCCTTTCTGCACAAGTCAGTGGTACCTCACTGTTCTTCTGAATGTGGTGGCAGGAAATCCAGCATGGCAGATGGCACAGGACAGGGCATCTGAGCAGGAGAGCTGAGCTAGGAAGCTACTGGGAGGGACACTGTGAATCCAGGTGGAAATGCAGCCTGGGGCCATGTTCTGGCTGGCTCACATTGCCTCCCACAGACACCACATCCCTTCACCATGTTTTCAAATAGTGAGGCCAAATACACTTTTTTATCACACACTTTTAGGGTGTCTGAGAACAATGAGAAAAATAATATGTTCAGAGACTACAAAACCTCGTCAATCTGAAAGCTTTCCTCTTTCTCTTTTTTTTTTTTTTTTTCTGAGTGATTTCCATTCCAGTGCCCTGGGAGTTAGCAACAATTTTGCAGGGCATTGCTTCTGCCATCAGAGTCCACTGTGCATATGAGTGGGCACCCTTATCATGATCATATTAAAATGACCACCCCCCCAGGGTGTATGCTGCCCCAAAACAGCCACCGTTCTGCCTAGGAGTAGAGCTGGACAGGCTCCAAACCCCACTACCCACTCGAGTAAGACACCAGCAGCTGCCTGACCAGGAAGGCCTAACCCAGAATTTGCCATTTTAAAATCATGCTTGGAAATCGTTGGAGGGGCCTCATATATGGCCGAGAGGAGATGACAAAGCCTCTGAAAAATGTTCATACCTATGTAACATTAAAAGCATCCTATTCCCTTCCCTCACACATTTTTGCCGGCCAAGGTCAATGAAGAGCTTCTTGTAAACTTCTTGAAATACACATAAATTACAAGTCTTACAAGTCTGGCAGTTCTAACAGCAAGATAGTTTTCTTCTAACATTTATAGCAGTGCAAGGTGGTAACAAACACCTCCAAATGTGAATTCATCCACTCATAAAATGGCTGAGGAGAATCCTTTCGGAACAGATGAAGAAGGATTTCCTGCTTCCATAGGAGAGAACATGGTCTCCTGCTCTTGTCTGGTTGGTAGCACTTGCAGTGCCAGGCCCCTGAGTTTTTAGGAAAGGGTGGCAGACCTTTGCCTCTAACTCCCTGCACGCTGTTCTTGCCTCATGGGATGTTTCCTTCTCTCCTGAGAAGGCTGCAGGAATAGTTGTGCATGCAATACCCAATTCACCCCCTTTTTTTGTATCACTTTTCTAAAATGTGCTACACTTTTTCCTTCCAGTAAACCAACCTTTGCTTATATACCATCAATTACTATGCTTTCAGAGCCAGCTGACACATTACCAGTGCCATAACTTTGTCTCTCAAGCAAAGATAAAAGAGACACACAAATATGTGCTATTACTTCTAGCTGAAGTCAGGGATGTCTTTCATATATCCCTTTGGAGGATCAGTTTAAGTCAGAGATCAGCAAAGAGAAGAATATAAAAAGCAAAAATTTACTGGCAGATTGAAGATTGTTCATCAGTCATTTGCTCTCTGAACCTCACTCTGCCCTTCTCATAGTACATAATAGTTAAATTAAGAGATTCTTGTGATAACAAGCCATTAGCATTTGAACAGGAATCACGTTTTCCCATGAGAAACTTGCATTTCTGCAGTTCAAGTAGCAAGATTCCCACCCCCCCCTTTTTTTTTTTCTCTTTACAGATACATTCTGGGATGCTACATCTGTTTTACATGGTTCTTTATTCCTGCTCACTTGTGATCATTTTTCTTGGCTTCCCAGTGTAAAAATTCTGTAATACAGCTTTCACCTTTACAAGTGCCTGGAGGGGAGCTGGTGGGCTAAGCACAGGTGCTGTTATTCAAACAGATTTTTTATAATCTCTTCTTGACTGAGATTTTCACACTGAAACTGAATGCTCTCCCTGTTCCTTTCCTTCTATTCATCTCTAGAGCTAAAGGAGCTCAAGTGTAAGGGGACCAGGATGCAGCAATGTGGAAGGTGTAGTCAGGTAGTCTGGGCTATGCAAAACCAGAGGAGATGCCTGTTTCATTCCTGGAGCTGTTTTCCTCCCGCCTACCTTTAGTTGTACTCTCTGATCTAGCTGCTCCTCCACAGTTGGTGGAGAGGGACTGGCTCCAACAAAAGAGGATTTGCCTATGAGTTCAACAGAGATTAATTGCTTAGTAGGTACCCACCCCAAGGGCTGCAAAGAAGCTCATGGAATTTAATCTAGATCCTTAATTTTAACAGGCTGAATCTAGACGTTCTTCACTCTCTAGTGCTGAGAGCTAAAAATGTCCTAATTCATTAAAAACAGTAATTTCAATGGACTAATTTTCCATTGAAAGTAGCATTCTTTCTGAGACACTTGAGGTTTTTATTTCCAGCTGACAACCAACCAAATAACCTTTGCCATTGCAGACAGAAAGGATCTCTACCTGAAAACCTTCAAGGTTACCCTGAGCCTTTCCTGCTCCTGGAGACTACAGCAGAACAAGGGTGGTACGTACACTGTTATAGGGCTGCACTGTGGGGCACAAACTGGAAGCATGAAGCTGTTGTGGAGCCCCAGGTAGCTAGAAATGGGGACATCCCTCAGGAATATCCACAATGTGAACAGCACGAGGACAGTCTGGCTGTTACCATATACCTGCTGTCTACAGGAATCATTGACATTCACCCTCCTTCCCCACATGAAACTACATCAAAGAAAAACTGCCTTTTCATATTGTCTTTCCCTGGAATCACACATGGATGTTTCAGGGGTGGTTGGGGAACTGAAACCCAGGACCTAGAAGAGGACCCAGCACCAGAGGCCTAAGAGAAGTCAGATTAAACAAGAGTAGCAACATATTGGCGTCATGACCAAGACGAGGCACTTCAGCCTGGCACATTCGTGTCCTCAGGCTCCCAGTGTGCTCTTTCCTTCTTTTACGTCTCCTGCTCTGGATGAATTTAGCTGCCGTCTGCCACCTTTTCATATCTAGGTGTACTACGCAGCTACCCTGTGTTAACCCTCTCTGGGTACTGATGATATCCTTAAGTTCATAACCCAGGTCATCATCTGAGCAGCATCCCAGCAAGCTAGTGGAGTGGCCAAGTCCTTTCTATTCATCCTTGCTTCTCTGCAAACGGAGCTACTCTGTCTGCAAAACAGTGAGCTGTGAATGAAGAATGATGCACAACTGCCAGATTTTATCACAACTGAGCCTTACAGCACATCCAAAGTAAAGCAACTACCCACCTACCTGATATCATGACACAGAACATGCTATCTTTTCATACAATATTTCTCTAGAGATTTTGCATCTTTACAACTGGTGTTAGTATAAAATTTAAAATGTTGTTTCAGACTGCTGTGTCTGACCCTCTGGAATAGACTCCCTCCTGCTTTCTCACTCTCTCATCTTGCTTATGCTTGTATTCGTGTGCTGTAATGCTTGCACACTCCTAGATGCACACAGGCTCACAATATTTTTCATTAAAAGAAATAGGCAGGAGTTCAGAAAGTCTGTGTGCTACCAAAGCAAGGGAAGATGAGTACTTATGCTACTTAAATTTTTCAAAATGAATTAAAACAAGGAGAATATGGCTTTTCTCTCTCTCTCTCTCTCTCTGTCTTCCCCCCTCCCCCTTATTTCATTAAAAGATACAGCAGGGGCAGAGAGTGGATGAGTGCTTTGCTTGCTACACAATAAAGACATATTCTTTAGGGCATACAGCTCAAAGAGGGAACATTTCATCACAATTGCATCCTACATAACACACATATGGAGCAAACCCAGTTGCAAACAGCAATTACAACACCAGCTCTGGTTTAACAGAATTATTAGAGCTGAACTAAAATGCTGTTATCCACCTTTCAGAAATGTTATTACTGAGTACTGATTACGTCACCCTGAGAAGGGCAGACGGAGACTGCTGTGGACAGCCATTCAGATGATATACTGTTGAATTGTGACCTCATCCTTTTCACAAGATTTCCTTGGGGAAAAAAAAAAAGAAAAAAAAAAGGAAAAAAAGAGAAAACCCTACACTCAGAACTAAGTACCAGCATCCAAGTAACTCAGCACAAGCATCATTCTCGGACAGATCTTAAAGGTACAAAATACCAC
Organism: Nothocercus julius; assembly: GCA_013398735.1. Taxonomy (NCBI): domain Eukaryota; kingdom Metazoa; phylum Chordata; class Aves; order Tinamiformes; family Tinamidae; genus Nothocercus; species Nothocercus julius. Next base: position 964,183 of record VZSV01000170.1, on the reverse strand, counting down.
TTTCAGGGGGAAAATTCACAGCCTACCTGACTCTAAGGCTGTTCATTTCTGCTGGAATGATTCTTTTGGAGCTATTTTACACTTCTCAGCAAATTGAGACAAAGAATGAGTCTTAGGTGTTTGTTGAGCACACAGAAGAACGTTCTGCCTTCCTCTGGTATGAGCTGCAAACTGCTTATCCTGTCAATCAAATATAAACATCTTCGAACGCAAGGAGAGACAGCTCCCAGGTCAAAAAGGAAGAATTCTCTGGGCTGGAAAAGTGCTGGTGAGTAGCATGAGGAGCCAGAAAAACAGCTCTTGCCACCCATCACCAAGAATTGCTTCAGTCTGAGGAAAGTGTTGCAGTAGCTGGGTGGCATTAAACATGGGACGCCTGTTTTTTCAGACACGTCAGGCATCTTGATGCCCCCACAGCACAGGGCAGAGATTAACAGAGAAATGATAAAAGCATGCATCCAAAGCATGTCATAGAACCTGACCATTTTGTTAAAAAAAGCAAACAAGCGAACAAAAGTCAGCTCACAATTGTGGTAAGAAAGGCAAGGCACAGTTAAGAGCATCACAGTGTGTTTTTCTGGTTTAATACTGTAGCTCCAGGATCACTGTGTCTCTTCTGTGCCTATAAATGTAGGAACAAAGCAAATGGAAATAATTCTAATTCTAGCTAAGGTGAATACCAACTTCGTGAAGCCATAGCCTGGACAAAACCTAGTCCCAGTCAGTATTGGGAACAATAGTCTTCTATGTGCTACAGACATCCTTAGTCTAAACTGCAGAGGTCAGCCAATGTGAGAGGAGTTGCACCCTATCTGTCCTCAGAAGGTGATAACCTGTCCATAATTTCACCTTTGTTCAAAATAACTCCCTCCTCTTTCTTCTCCTTCCTTTTCCTCATGCTAAGTCACTGTCACATCTTTCCCCTGATGGCTTCATTCTTCTTGTTCTCCATCACGTGTGACTGCTGGCCGCAAAGACTGATTAAATTACAGTCCTCAACTCCCATGTGGCCACCTGGCAACAAACCAGGCTAAACAGATTGCACAGGATGGCCTTGCCCATCTCCTTGCCTCGCCTGCTGTCCATGGCCCAGCAGGAACAGTCTTCTAGGTCAGGGTCCTCATGGGCCCTCATGCTTCTCAAGGCTTTTGCAATTTTGTCTGAAAGAAAAGCAAGTGAAGAGACAAAGCTAAGCCCTATCCATGGTGTCCTGGGCCATCTTGTGCCTACTGGGACTGGCCTCACTAGCAGACATGGGGTGCAGCAAAGGAAATGGCTCTTGCAGTGAGGTGTCAGAGAACTGAGTGCCTGGTATATCAGAAAACTCGGGCCAGGCTCTATCCCAAGCCAAGGGGGAATTTGGGTTCAAAACAGAACCTCAAATCAGAGCATTACACAGTTCTGCTAGCTCTGGAAAAAAACGCACGTTTGTGAGACTTACTTGAAAATCAGAAGATTCTCATCTTTGCTTTTGATTTTTTTTAGTGTGCCTTCTGCCTTATGAGCTTTCAGAGTGCATTTGCATCCCATTTTCCAGCCTTCTTTACAACGAAGAATGGTTAAAGCTTGCTATTCACAACTGAATGCTGAAGCTCTCCAGTAAAATTATTGACCAGAAATTGGACTTTATGGAAAATGACGCATATTGGAAGACTTCCCACAACATCACAACAATGGGGAACAGTTCCCTGGCACCACTTCTGTGTCAGTCCAAACTAGTGGTTGTGCCAAAAATATGTTCACGCACTGCACAGCAGACCAAGTCAAATCCAGGTCCGTGAACTGCATGAGGCCAGGTGGTGTTCATGTATCTTTCTGGTATTAGAAAAGATGTAGAAAACAAAGCTAAAAGCTGTACTAAGTTCTCTGATAAGTGACCAAAGCAATATCTCCTTTCATAATTTTTTTGTTAAATACAGCAGTTGCTCTTGATTTTGCAGACCCCCTGGAAGCTGTATGAGCTTTCAGGAATATCACTTTTTGTTATTTTGTTAACTTAAATAATGAGTATCTGCGAAAGCAAAATATAGGACTGAAGTGCTGGAGAGTCTCACTGGCAACACGAACTGTAGATGACAGAAATACAACGACGAACTTACATGCTGCTGAAATATCTAAATAAAACACAAAGCAGGAGGATTAAAATGGTAGAAAAATAAAATAAGGCACCACTTCAAGGCTCCAAATACACTTGCATATGATCAGAAAAACCTACTGAGGTTCCTGGTTTCTGCAGGAAATAGAGCTACTCCCCATGGTCTGTTTTTCATTAACAGATCATGCCTTATGGATCTAGTATACACAGCACATCTTGAAGCATTCCATGAAATTCTATTGAGAGAAATATTTAAGTGTCTAGAAATGAAGAAGGGTCACTTCTTCCTCTACAGTATGGCAGAGGGAAGAGACAGTGGAAAAGCCCTTTCATGCAATCAGTCATTAGGGCTCACACCAACAAATGTCTTCCTGGGTGACTAACCCTTCTCCACTTTGTATAAAAGGAAAGAAGAAGCCCAGGCCCAGATAGAGGAGGGATAAAGGACCCTGATTCTCCTGCTTTGGGAAATCAGGATCCTTCTCTATCTGTGCAATTTAAAGAAAAGCCATTGTGTAAAAAATGCAGCAAAAGCACAGGTAAATCAAGACTGACTAATATGTCTATAAAAAACTTCATTTTAAAATTTACTGGTTTTAATCCTTGCTAGGTGAGCACAAGAAAATGATTAGCAAACCTGCAAGCAACCAGAGGTGCCAGGAGCTCCTCTTCTGAGGAGTCTCAGATACTTAATAGGCTGGTTGTGACTGAAAAACAGTTGTTCCCACTGGTATCAGGGAGACCTATCCTGTTGCAGCCCTACATGTGCAGCAGTGATGCTTATGGCATCTGTACTGCACCTGGGTAATATTAGCTGAGACATGAGCCCAGAGCAGAAGTCATGATTGGCTTCCAAATGGGTATATAAGGCAGTCATGTATCAAGGGGAACCTTGCAGCTCGAGCTGTCAAAATATAATGACATAGCAGCCCTTAATCTTTCTTCTGTCCTTAAGCACACTCTATAATTGTACAGCCAGTGATATAGAAACGGCTGGAGTTTTGTATGACTCAGGAGAGTAAGAAAAACTTTTTCTTCTGTTCTTGCTAGGCCATGAATCAGTTCACTTATCCCTAGTACTCACATATTCGCATTTACCACATAATACTTTCTTGGGGAAACGTAATAGAGATTGAGGACTGTTTTATCAGCCTACCAAATTCCATGGCAAGGAAACAATTACTGCAAGTTGATTTAAACTATTCCATACTAAGAATATCAGTCATGATTAAATGTCGTGGGTTTTTGCAGTAATGTGTGTATGGCTTTATCTACCTAACTGCTCACCTAGCATGCTCACCCAGCTCACAGAAGAAGCAGGTTTCATTTCCTTCTCTGAAAAAGGGAACTTGAGGCCTTATTTCTTCCTTCCTGCAAAGAACCCAAACTCCAGACTACAGATTTTCTGTGCCCTACCAAGTGGGACTTTCCAGTCTCCTTCTTCCATCCCTTTTCCATGTTGCATCAATAAATAAGGGATTAAGCATCATCACATCAACACTGGCTACAATGATCATCATCTCCAGAGGCGACACAGCTGTTCCTGCAAGAGGTGCTGAGCTCTAATGGCTGAATTTAGGTCCAGTAGACAGTAATCCTGAATCACAGCATTTCAACATTTGCTAACAGTAAATGTCGAGTGTGCTTTTCCTCATATCCCTTCATGCTGGTAGCTCTGCGTTGGCCCGATCCAGGGGAATATGGTGGTATTCAGAACTATCCATTCATACTTAAACCCAGACCCATTTGAAAAAGAACTACATATCTCTCAGGCTTCAAAGTATGAATCTGTGCTGGTATATTGTGAGATTACTAGTCTTTGGCAATCTTCCCTGTTTCCACCTACGTAACAGCAGTAAAAAAAAAAAACAAAATAAAAAATCAACACTTCTCTGGCAGAATTCTCCAGAGAGCAATTTCAGGAGTGTGACAGAACAGAAGGTGTGAAACGCATCATCAAACCAACCATCGGTTCCAAGGCGTTTCCTTAGCATCACAGAAAGATCAGTGCCTGGTAGAAATGCCATGGCACTGCTGGCTTACCAGGATCTGCCCTTCAGTGCTAGCCTCCAAAATACGTTTTTTATCATTACCAGTAAAAGGCCCCAGGCTTTGTGCTGACCTGACACCACAGTGTCTCAGGGCTGGTCTGGACTTGCTTGGGCCCAAGCTGATTTTAGCTTACTGTAGTTGTGCTAGCAATGCAGTTACTATCATCTACCCTGGATGCTATTGGTGTTAATATTGTACAATCAGTCTAATAATAACTGTTTGTTGCATTTTGATCGCAATATTAAAACATCAGTTAGACTGACAATAAATCTTTAGCTCCACTCACCTCCATAAGAGGTGAGTTCTCTTTGGCCATAAAACGATTTTGAGAATAACACCGTATCCATGAGGTTTGGTCATAAATCTGTTACCTTTCTCTCAGTACTAATTCCCAGATCAGCATGCAAGAAATTCAGAAGTTTCCAGTCAGAAAAAATGCCATCTTAGATCTACATAAAATTAATTGGATGGCACACTATAGAAACCGCTTAATTATCTCATAAATATACCTGCTGCTTTCCCCAGAACAGAGTTAAATTTCATGGTAGGCTAGTTCTCCTCAGTAGCTCTGAGCAGGAAAGAGTGGACCTGACAAGCCTTAGCCCCATGCAACTTTCTGCTGGTACTACATCACTGTGCTTCACTGTCTGCTCCTACTTTGCTGTTCATTTTCATCTCCCTTTATGCTGAATTGGAGGAAGCAACTCAGCACAGAAGCAAACTGTTCTTAAGCACAACTTGGATTTCTTTGTTGCTGTCAAAGTTACAGTCGCTGTGGTTAGTCTGATTTGTTTCCTCTCCAGACGAGGCTGGGTATTGCTTGATTTTTGGTCAAAATTCTGTTGGATTTTAGTCTGTCTGTTCCGTAATGAGTACTGAAGTTATATCTTCAAGCCTCCCACAATAGATCTTTGTTGTTAAGGAGTCTTTGTTCCACTGAATACACCTCATATTCTGCTTTTAATTAAGGTAACCAACAGAGGTGGTAAACCTGCTATAGTTAACTACAAGTGTACTTAGATAACTCCAGGCAATCCAGGATATCTGAAGTGACTTGGATGCTGGACATTTTTGCTTTGTCAAGAGAATGGGCTGACATCTATTCCCTGAAGATAGGTTCCTTGAAGTGGGAATTCATATAAAAATCAGAAATAATGGAAGATCAATGACAACACATGCAAGTATCATAGAACCCAAACACGTGTTTTGGGATCTTTGGTTTTCACCACTTCACTGATGATCGTATCTTGACAGGTATCTTTAGAAAATTAATAGGTAGAAAGGTTTTCAACCAAGAATTGTAACAGAGAAAATTGTTCATGCTAACAAACTGAGGTGACACACTGAAAGAGCCCTTCATTTAAAAACTACAGCCAGGTTTCCCTCTCCCAGATTCAGTCACCAGTTGAGTATCAGCTTTTGAACACACAAGCACAGTAAACACAAACAAGTCACTACAGTCTCTCAGCTCAATTCCACTTCAGCACATCCTTCTGATCTTCTTCTGATACAGGGCAGAATTTATGACGTGAATGAGCATGGGCTCAAAGTGAGCCTTGTGCCTATGTGCTGTCCTGATCCAGTGCCGTCCTAGGGCCATGGGTCCTGTATCACTACGATTACATTGGTTTACAGAGCTCACTCTCCATGTTCCTTATTTAGAAGTTTTTGGCCTGCAGCCAGTAGAGGGATATGACAGAGCTGGGCCTCTTTAGTTACTTTATGATGTAGATTTTTTTTTCCCATTTTAGCTTGTAAATTATAGTCTATATCTAACATTCTATTTAAAAATATGCAGTCACCTCCTTTCCTGTTTTCTGTAAGAAAGCTCTTTCCTTTTACTGCAGGCACCTCTTTCCTGAAATACAATTTTACAGCCTTCCTATGGAAACAGCAGCAATTGCTTACATGGAAAAATAACCTGAGGGAAGTGCTGAATGCTTTTCTAATTTTCTGTAATGTGATTTAGCAAGCGGGAACAGAAGGAAAGAGTTAATACTTTGTGACAACAAGTGCTCAGAAAATTATCTCAAGAACCAATACACTAGAGAATCACACTTCTGCAAAGGAGATGAGTATGTTGTTGCCAAATTACAGTGAAAATGGAAAGCCTCCAGAAGATAAGAGAGATAAAATGAACTTCGAATCAACCTGCAGTTTTTAGTCTTGAATTGAGATTTTGTATTGATTGCATGGGCATCCGCAACTTTGGTTATTCTTTGCAATGTTGTAACAACTCTTGAGATAAATAAGTGAAACTGGATTTATGCCTGTAAATTTAACAGATTTTAAATGCACACATTAATTCCAGAAACGTTCAATATATACAATTTCCATTGCATTTACAGTAATCTTATTGAATGAAGAAGCTAAAAAATTTCAGAAAAAGTCCCCAAATGCATTTGATTTATGAAGTCACTTCTCAACAATCAAAACTTTTTGGAAAACCATTACCCATGTATTACGATAACCACTGACAATGCACAACACACAATTTTCCAGTGACTTACAGGGAAAGGGTGAGGATATCTTAGTTTTTCTTCAGGATAAGTCAGCAAAATGAAATGTACCTAATACTCTCCCAAATACCTGTGAACAGCCAAAACCTTAAAACAGATATTCTCAGGAAATCTCCAGAAGATAGAAAATAAAAGGAGAAGTACCTGTAAGTATGTCTTAACCTTAGTGATTTTATGAAGGGCCAGGTACTATCAGGAAGATAGAAAAGAACTTTCTTATTGCAGTAAAAAACAAAATCACAAGTTTGATATTAAAGGATGAGAATTTGGTAAAAAAAATGCATTTTTTTAATGAAGATTGGAGGAAACATTAATCTGAAGGATACAACACCTACTAACAAACAACAAACCTACTAACAAACCTCAGTGAAAGTGGAATTAAAGATACTTTGGGAGTGAAGTAAATGATGTTGACCAAATAGCATGACTGATGAAGCAGTTTTAGTCTTTCCCAAGTAGCTGGGAAGGGTGAGATGGTTTCAGGTGCTCTCTGCTTATACACAGAGCCAGTAAAGAGGCTACGGATTCCCAAGGGCTAGAGTATAGACATGCACAGCATGTGAATACACATGCAGACTCTCCCAAAGATGTTCAGCTCTCTGAGCTCCATCCTGTCTTCTCATTCGGAATACTAGACCTGATTATGTCACTAATATTAAGCAGCTCCCATATATTTAAGAATGATCCTTACTCTGCTCATGTCCATTCAGGATATTGCAGTAGAGATATCAAATTTTGGTTTGTCCTGGATCTTTTCTAAATTCAATCACTCTTTCAAAGCTGTGGAGAAAAAAAATGCCTGGGTAAAAAATAGAGTGGCAAAGGTTATGGTGTGTTATATGCTAGAGGAAAGCAAGTTCCTTTAGACTCCTGGCCTAATGACGTTCTGTCATGAAACTCTTCTATTGCTGTTTTCTTTTCTTTGTGAGAGAAGGAGCGCAAACCAGCAGATTCAATACTGGAATCATTAGTAGTTGCCTGTTTATTAATCTCCCCACTGCTGGTGCTCCCCACTCCTGCTGTGCTGCTGTCATCAGTAATGTTCCTCTGAAATCACAGAGCCACGAGTACATTCAGCTGCACAGCAGGGCTCCACTTGGACCTGCCTCGAGCATTCAGTGCTGCATCCAGGGCTTCCGATTTCACGCAGGAGTGGAAAGTTCATAGGCTCAGCAGGTGCTTGCTGCCAGGGGAGATGCGGAGAAGCCAACACTTGGTGGAATTGCAGGCACATTACAAATGGACATTCCTGACATTAATAAGGTCAGGATGCATTAGATTGTTTTTGTTTTGGAAACCTTTTCTTTTCACCAAAATAGCAAGCATCGTTTACACTGACTCCTCCGAAAGCTCTCCCTTCTGTCTCTTGGATTTTTGTTTCCTCTACTTAGTGCTAAATCACCTGGAGGTAGAGCTTTCTTGTTCAATTGTGTCTAGCAGCTGTAGATACATTATCTTTGTGTTGGTGCTCTCTGGGCTGGATTGGCACCCTGGGACGTGTGCAGCTATCCATGTGGAGTGCTCTTCCCTTGGTTTCTACCACAATCTGTATGCTTTTTTTATTACATATGATAAGACTTGACAATTTCTCAAGACTGTAAATTCCTAGAAGTAACTGCAAGTTGTACCAGTGCTGCCTCTTTACTTTTTAAATCCTTCTCAAGCGTGGTTTCTGAGTATTTGATGTGGTTTTATATGACAATTCCAGTGCTTACTCATAAAGATCTCCATAGCTAGGAGGAATGTTGGTAAATACTGCTATGCAGAGCTCCACATCCCAGTAACATCCATTGTGGGGGGTTACATAAGCAGAGATATGGCAGGAAGACATTCCCAAAATATCATGAAGCAATCTGATGGCACAACTTGCACAGTTGTTCATGCGAGATACAAGACAACCGATTCCCTATGTTGTTCTTTGAAACAAGATTGCCTTTTAGCATGGATTGCCTTTTAGCATGGGTTGCTCCAAGCCTAATCCACTTTCCAGTGACGTTGTGATTCTGAATACTGTATACAATCTCTGGAACTGAGCAGCTGCTCAGGAAGTGAACAGCATCATATCCAACCAGGCTATGTTTTCTCTGTTAGAGATCTGCTAGTCTAATTTGGAGAGAGTCTAATATTCCACTTCTAATTAATTTGTTCTCTTCGCCTGCGACTGAACTAGCTTTTGTTCTTTAGGAGCTCCTCAAAAATTAGATGCAATACCTGATGGAATTTAATTATATAGGCTGGGAGAAAGTGATTAAGGGCAAAGGGAGGGTTGATCACACTGCACACACACTTCAAGGGTATTAGCAGAAGAGAAGGTAGAGTCTGTTTTTCACAGTTTGAGGGAGAATCCTAAGAAGTGATTGTCACCAGACAACCAGACAAGAACTTTCAGGTTAGAGATAAACATTCTTAGATATCCACATGCCTTTGGAAGGATCAGATGTGTATTATTAGAGTTGTTCAAATCTGCTTTAGATACAATTCTAGTGAAATTAGGTCTTCATGTCACCCTTAGGCTTATGCAGCAGTTCTTGATTCTGACGCTCCTTTATCCTCTCGGGAGCTTTGTGTTTCCACAATAGGGACAGCAGAATGCAAGAGAATGATCTCCCAAGGTGACAAACACAGAGATGTTTGCTCTTGATCTCTATTAGGGATGACTTGACCTAGAGTTTGGGAAGCTGTAGGCCCAGTGGGAGAGCTTTGTTACCCTAGGGGCTAAACATCAAGGGGATTCAAGAGTGAAGGCTCTTAGGTCAAATTGCCATAGGTATACTGCAAAACTGTACAAATTCCATCAGAGTCTGGAACTAGACACAGCCGGGTCATCCTCTGCCCTCTGGCATCGGAATAGCTCTTATTCAGAAGAAAGTGGTGAGATCCTATAAAAGAGTGACTTATGAAAAGTCAATACAACAAAACAATAAAAAGAAGAGAGGGGGATAGGAGGAAATGGAAAAACTGAGCCATGCTCATCACAAGGCATCAACAAGACCCATCAGCAGGTGATAGTTTCCCAAGAAAAAGGTGGGTGCAGCCTACTTGGGCACAGTGCTGGTCCAGGGATAGGCTCAGCATGTGACTTAAAGGAACACTCAGTGGACAGAAAGGTGACAGAGAATCTGCCTCTGCTCCCAAACTGGGGGGATCATCTTGTAAAGGAACATTAGGGATAATGGAAGGGTTGTTGTACAGGGACTTGGTTGAGGGAATCTCCTTGGCTGTGCTTTCATACCCTAATGTCACCATTCACACAAGTCCTAAAATAACTGGAAAGGAAGAAAATTGTGTCAGAACACCCCGCGTTAAACAAACTTTTTAAAGCATTTGTAGTAAGCAGCCTGCCACATCCCAGGAAAGTGGTGCCCAGTGACGAGACAAGAGGGAATGGCCACAAGCTGAAACACAGGAAGTTCCATCTGAATCTAAGGGAAAATTTATTCACTGTGAGGGTGACTGGGCACTGGAACAGTTTGCCCAAAGAGGTTGTGGAGTCTCCATCTTCAGAGATAACCAAAATCACAGAAACACAGAATCACAGAATGACTAAGGTTGGAAGGGACCTTTGGAGATCACCTAGTCCAACTGCCCCGCACAAGCAGGGTCATCTTGAGCATGTTGCACAGGATCGCATCCAGGGGGATTTTGAATAGCTCCAGAGAAGGAAACTCCATGACCTCTTTAGCTGATAAGATCCCCTTTCAGACTTTTCTTCAGGCACAGATCTGTCAACCTTTCCTCATTCGATAGATGGTCCAGTCCCCTAATCATATCTGTAGCCCTGCGCTGGATGCTATAAGGCTGGGACACAGCAAGAGGTGCTGCAGTCCTTCTGAATTGAAATTCTGACAAGCACAGGCATATCCAGGCCTGTATGCTCCCACACATATATCATCTAGCTAACAAAGAGGACAAAGCTACCCGACCTGCTGAGGTCACTGAGCACAGCCACATGGTCTAGGAGATCCTGTAGTAGCTGTTCTCAGATTTGTACGAGAGAATCAGAGGCTGCTATGAAAACAGACGTGAATATGATGTGCTTCACAGTTCACCCACTATCTATGCAGATGGATTCTTTGCCACCAGCTGGTGGTACTCAGACAGTATGCATAGGTGGGTGTGCTTTTGCTATTCTGCCCACTGATGCACCAATAACAGACTATAGGATCTGCTCAAAACAATGAGCTTTCAGATGGGGAGGTCTGGTTGCACTTTGTGCTGCTGTACAGCCCAGTTCTGCCAGCTTGGGGGATGACAAAAGTGAGTCCTTCCGGAGTTTGAGAGCGTGATGGCATGTTCTCTGAAAGCTTAATCCCATGCAAATATCACAATTCACAAACTAAGTCAGACACAAGTTAGCAAAGTCTTTCAACACATTAGGGTCTTCCAGATTTCTCCCAGTCAGCTGCAGCTTGTGCATGAGCTAATGGACTGCATGTTGAACAGTGATTCCTAGTTACAGAGCAGAAATGACAAAATTGGACACCAATTTCCTTCTAGCAAAATGTGTCCTATACTGTTTTTCACTCTGCAGTCTTTCGTTGGTTCACTGGTTTTCAAACTCTTTAGCTGTTATGGAAATATTTTCTCATTTTACTTCCCAGTGTGCATCATTTTGGCCTTTACCAATAATTTCTAAGGGTTCTAGCTGTACACACAAGATTTCAATATAATTAATTAGCTCTCTAGGGAGGGAGGTGGGAAGGATAGAGAATGTGGCAAATTGAGAAGCTTGGAAAGAGAAAGTCCTGAAAGAGTCACAGAGTGAAAGAGATCAAACATCAAGCTAAAGAGCTAGATTTGGCAATGATGTGTAATGGTGCATTAAACTGTTTGGCCTGCACGGTACATTTGTTTTGCTGCTTCCCAGGCATTTCTGCTAGTTTTACAGTTTCATGGCTGCTGAACAGCCATTCTATTGACCAGTCAGACTGTTGACTAGTACATGACACCTCTCACATGGCTCTGCTGTCACACAGTAGTGATGATAATGACCAAGAACAATCTCTTGTGATTAAGTAGTCACCAGAGTCCTTGTGCTTGACTCATTTTGCTAACTTTCTTTTAGCAACATGAATTAAACCATGTATGTAATAAGACAGAGGAACCAACTACAGAAGGGTAAAAAAATTAGACTTCAGTTTGTTCTCACTGTATGTTTTAGGAGGAAAACACAGATTTATCAGGTGGCCTATGGGAATATGTGTCCTCTCTCTAGTCCCCACTGCTGTTGCTCAATACTGGGTCTTTTCTGTTCTCCTCCAACTCACACATCAAACACAGTTATGCCCAGTTTTACAGCTATTTGCAGCTGGAACTTGGACTTGAAGGCAGTAGAAGCACAATGAAGCAACTTGGACTCCCACGGCACATTGCAGCAAGGTAGCCTATTTGGAAAGGAGCCCCAAAAGGCAATGTTCTTCCATAAGAGGACTAGGGACGAAGACAAACGCCAATGCACAGTGATATGCAACTGCATCCAGGCTGTGTCATCCCAAGTCAACACTCCCTCTGTGCTCAGAAAACTGGTAACATGAGCAAAATAAAATACAAGGCGTTTGGAGACTAAATTCTCTGCCTCTAGATGCTGAATGTGTGTGAACTGTGCCCATCTGTGCCTGCTCGGCAAGAAAGAAGGGACCAGAAGACAGCAAAAGGACCTAACTCTTCAACTTAGCACAAACATTTATCTTCAGAGATCTCAGAGAAATCTGGATGGACTCAAGGCTTGAAATTGCACATACATATGATGCCTGAACGTTACAAAGAAAATAAGACATTCTATCAGCCCAATCAAACATTTCACTTTGGTTTTCAATTATTTTTGTTATTTTTGTATATCTTTTTTTTTTTTTTTAATTGAGAGTATGTTGAAGTCACAGCTTATTTTGAACAAAAAAAACTTCTCTTTTCCGTTTGGAGAATGTCAGGCTTAAATGCAGAGGGTTGAAAAGAAAACCCCCAAAAGACTGCTTGTGGATAGCTATAACAAAGCTGCCTTTTGCTCCTAGAAAGATCAGCCCGGTATAACCTGAAGGGCAGGAGCCATCACAGGCATGTTGCAGTGCTCTACAGCCGGGCTTCAGTGTGTGCAACAACCTCAAAAATGCTACAAAAAAAAATTGCCTTGGGATCCCAGAGTATCCTGATAATATGTAATGATACTTGGAGGAATTGTATAAAGTTTATATATATATAAGTGTGTATATATATAAACTTTAACCACTGCAGATGGACATAATCCTCCATCTGCTTGTAACAGAAAAGCTGGCCATTATCAGAGTTAAAATATGAGCCTGGAGCGCAGGTCTGAAATTCTGGCAGTGCTAATGCTCCCATTGTGCTCAGGGAACGGAGATCAGGAAACCTACTTCTGTTATTTAGCTCTGTCACAGATTTCTCACAAGAATTTTGTGACAGTATAGGTGATTCAAAAAGGAAGATTCACAGATATACTATACATCAGATCCTGTCAGTTCACAGTTGAAGGGAAATAGGGTGATGCTCTAACTACTTGATGTACAAATGATGGCAATCTTGTGCTGAGCTGTAGTCATGGAATATTCACCTGCTCATCTCCATGAGAGGGCAGGGGTGTAGGTCCATGACCTCCTGTGATGTCTCTAAAAGGCTGCAGTGCTATAAATTCAAGGTAATGGCTAATAGAAACCACAAACTGAGCACTGTAGGAGATCCTAAATCCCCCGCACTCCCTAGTGGGAGTTTTTGTGCTGCTGAATTGCTTAAATTTGTGTCTCTTCATTTCTGTATGTTACATGAAAAAGAGGAAGTATACTGAAGTACTGAACCCAGGCCTTTATATGCAAATACCACCTTGCCTACAGTGAAGGAGAGATCTGGGTTGGGACCTGTCTTTCACAACTAGGGAACAATTCGTGCTTTCTAGGATCATAATATTGATGTGCAGTTGGTGCAAGTCATTGATCAGCCTCCAAAGAATGAAATAATTAGGCTCTATATACGTCATCAACACCACACAGTACTGTCTTAAAAGCAAATAAACAGCAGAGAACTGTGGGCAGCTCCTTTCTGTGCACTGTTGCAGCCACTGCAACACGCTGTGCAGCAAATGCTCCACCCCAGCATGCTCTCCACCCCAGCTACAGCAGGAGGAAAGGAGCGAGTCCTTGGGGAGCCTTTTTCCTTTAATGAAAATCAGCCAGTCACAAAGTGTACTGTTCAGACACCCTACAACAACAATAAAAAGGAAAACAAAAAAAAAATTCTCTTTTGCTGCAAGGATTCATGTGCTCCTTGGACATGTTGCTTTCCAGAATCAGCTAATCTCAAACTAGACAATGTACCCTCAACAACCTGGTTCCGAAGAGGCCTGCTGAATACAGATGGAGAGCTAATATACTAGTCCTGGTGATGTTACCTCCATTCCATTTTTGTTAGGTTTAAATATCAATGAGAATCCTATTTGTCATTTTCTCCATCTTGCCTGTATTGGAACTTAATACTTATATTCTGTTTTGTCCTACCTTCTCCCATTCCCCTTTCCTCAGTTTCAGGCTTGGATCATCCAAAATCTCAGGAATTTTCAGTAATTTGTCAGATTTCATCTCAGTAGATCAAACAACAAAATTGGGCAGCTCCCGCCTCACTTACATGACACATAGCCATGGAGGAGAAAGGAGGACAGAGAGGAGGAGATGGAGAGGCGTAAGAGGAAAGCAACTTGAGGAATAAAGAAGAGATAGAGGCAGGAAAGAGAAAGAGATTGGTGTTATATAGCCAAACCCTGCTAAAGAATAGGCTGAGAACAGCTATTTTTCCAGGAGTCAAACACTTCAATGGCCATGTCTAAAACACTGGGCTCTTTTAAAGCTCACAGAAGGCTTTCATCCCTTTGCATTTAGGCAGAGGTTTGGCCCCAAAAGTATTACATCATCAGGAAGACAGGCCTTTGGTCAATCTCTTCCTGCATTGTTACTTTTTTTTTAACTAAGACTTTCTTAATGAAACACAGAACTCATTTTCCCTTCTGTCTCCAGGAAGCTATGGGCTTGTTTACAAGATCCAAGCACTTCTTCCATTCTGACATTGCATTTCCATCTGTTTCAGATGGTTCAACTCTGGTTCCAGTATTTCTTTGTTTCTTTTCGCATTGTACATGGCTAGCACACTAAACTACACAGGTACCTCACACATATGATGAGGTAAACACTAAATGGGTCACTTCATGTGCTGCTGCATCTTTGTACTGTCTACCAAGCTGCTCAAAATTCAACACAGTTCTCTTTTGACAACTTTTGGCAGGATTCCAAAATGAAGAGTAACTGTTTCTATTCTGTTTCTGATGTGATGCTCATGCTCCAATCCAAGCATTAAGAAGGAGCAAACTCTGTAATACCTTGCCCGAGTCCTGCCTCTGCAGTCCAATGTCACCTGTTGAGATGAGTGATCTAACCCAGCTCTCAAGAGACTAGAAGTAAGGTAAGTGATCAGCCATCCATGCACTAAAGACCTTGCCCTTAAAGAAAAGCAGGAGCAGTTTATCACTTCCAAATGAACCGCATAGCTTGACAGATGCCAGCTGCTGCAGGTGCCTTTGGTAAAATGATTCTACTATGCTGAGAGGGAAACTCCAGATATGCTTAGATGGAAAGCTGTCCTTGCACATCGTGGTGTGCCTTGTGGTAGGAGCCGCTTTGCCCTTTGTGCTCAAGGAGCTACATGTTGTAGCACACCCTAGCAATGGCCAGACAGCAGTGTCAACACTGCTAAACAGCAGAGAAAATACTTCTGATTATTTTTCATGACTGAGTGTTTTTTATGAGAGAGAAGCTCTTTGTTCTTCCTAGTAGGACACAGGTTTCTGATTTAGGTAAATAGGAATACTTGGATGTCAAGAAGCTGGAAGACTTTCAGGGCATGCTGTAACAGGTCTGAGGAAAAGATGATATATCTAAAGGCACTCAGACTTGATAAGACCAATGGGGAGGAACTAAATTGCCACAAGAAGAAATGCATGTACAAAAAAAAAGGCTGTGGTTGAACTCCAAAACATTTTCTGGGAAAGCAACTGTCGTGTCCAAACACACTAATTAAGCCTTGTGTGCCAGGTTTGAGAAGGAGCAAGGGACTCCTGGCTTGGAGATTTTAGGTATAAAAATTAAATTTCCCATTTACTGTCAAATAAATAAGGTTCAGTCTCATGCAGATGGGATTCATTTGCCCTAACTTAGCTCTTGAGATAGTTAAGCCTTCCTCTGTCCACTTGCTCTGTTCTTTAAAACTTCTGTGTTCAGTGGAGAAAAATTAACACCTTCATCTCAAGATAGCACAGACGAAACCATCTTCAACACTGTGTACTTCTCTCCACTGCATATAGAGCCCTGGGAGACCTGCTCAGTCTTTGAGGTCTGACTTTGGTCTAAGAGATGATTCTTGGAGGTGACAATGTCTGGATGGGAAAGTTGAAACTCTCAGTCTTTGTCTGATGATCCAGGCACACCAGGAACTTGATGGCTGTCAGCTCCTCTGGAGCCTTAGTTAGGAAAAACTTCACACATTTTACTTTTCCCATCTTTTCTTCTACATTGCTCTTATCAGTTTCCTCCCCAGGTGACTAGAATAAACATAACTGAACTGTTCTACATCCTAATTTGCTACCAAAGTCAAGTACTTCAAACCTACTACAAGTAGGTTAAAATCAGTGCTATGAACAAAGTGCCTGAATTTTCCCCCATTTGAGCACATAGGGTGGGGGCATTTCTAAGCGTCTGTGGCAAGATGAAAAGAGATGTAGCAGTGATGGCTATGATGGAAGGAAACCTGTCAGTCTAGGCTCCTATGCTTAAGCTCAGATGTCATGTTAGGCTTCTTGACCTCTAAGGGCAAGTCATGTCTCTGCCTGTGCCTCATTTTGACAACTGGAAAGTAAGGACTTATTTTCCCATCTTGGATTTGGGGAAATTCTTATTAATAGTTATGAAGCACTTTGTGTATAATTGTACATCAATATATAGATATATGGAATTGACAGTCTAATGATATAAGTTGTTCTGCTTCACACACTTAAATGTAGCCACTTCTGGCTTCCATACTCCTTGTTGTCATTTGGAAGCAAGAATATTAAGAATAACGTCTTCAAAAATTCTACATTTCAAACTGAGACCTAGTTAGAAAAAAGAGTCAGTTAAGAGTCAAACCCTGTTGATATCAGAAGAGACTGGGAATAGCTCTTGTTCACACGACTAAAGATAGATGGCTATGGGTGCCTGTTGAGGATTACAGAAGAATTTAAGTGTCTAATTCCCTTATATAAACTTGAGAGGGGACAAAATGCCCAGATACTCAAACACATTTGAGATGTTACCACTTACTCATTTTCCCTTGTGTCTGCTGGTAGCCTGTTTACAGGATCTAGTGCTACATCCCTGCTGGTGATTGCACTATTCATCCCTTTATATCCTCCCCCTCCTCCTTCACCCTGATCAGCAGCTGTCCTTGACCCTGTCCTCATCCCTATTTCTAACTCAAAAGGAAAGTGCTAGTGCATCTTTCTAAGCTCATCTCTTCTAAAAAAAAAAAAAAAAAAAACATTTTTTCGTGTAATGGTGGAGCTCCTTTAGCATTTGACAAGGCCAAATGCCTCCTGCTTTCATTACCTAAACTCTGAATGCAAGGGATGCTCTTCTGTGGCATCCCTTACCCTTTTTGCTACCAAAGTTATTGATATTTCCTAGGAACCAGACAACTACCTCTTTTTTTTTTTTCTCTCTCTCTGAAGAAAGTTGCCCTGAGCAGTGTTTCCATCGTCCAATTCTCTCATATCCATCTGCAATAATCCCTACAAAACCCATCCCCTGAATCCAAGTGCTTATTTATGCATATTTCTTCTGCTTTCAGTGTTCTCCATAAGATGGAGTTTGATACCAGGACCCACAACTACTGTCCACTATTTCTGGTTTAGCTCCACAATGGTTAGATGAATTTAAGGAATGGTTCATGTCTCCTTCTGATTCAGTTTTCTTATCTGTAAATAAAGTGTGGACGTTGATTCTTTCCATCATTATCAAGCACTTGGAAACATACTGAAAACAGCACTGTAAAAGTAAGGAACGATTGCTCTGGAAAGAAAGCCAATACTGCTTTAAAAATGGCTTTGGGATAATGGAGATCATGGCACTGCCTGATTGTCAGAGATTCTTTTATTGATTATCAGCTGATTATATTTTCATGCTTCTCTGTATTACTAGGCTTGGATCCCTCTGCAACTGATCCTTGAAAATGGCTCCGTTCCTTATTATGAGAGCTCGCGTTTACAAGTAATAGGTCACCATGAAACAGCTAACAGGTTGTGATGCACTGACCATGCTGCAGTAGCTGAGCTGCTTCTTATCTGTTGAGCCCTGTTTCCCAAAGGGTCCCAAAGCAAAGGATCCCTAATCAATCCCCCACTCCTCAAGTGCAAGAGGTAGTTTTCATAAAGCAACTTACTTCCAGGCCTGCTCTGCACTTTAAATTGCTAATGAGAATGTGCAGTGTGTACCTCGAGGAAGAGCAGGTAAAACAGATTCCAAGAATGAGCAAGTATTTGGACTCCACAGCTGCAAGCTTATTCTGACGTATCACAGCTAATGTATCAAAGCTCTTTTAAAGGTAGAACATACTTACCGTCTTTGTCCTGTTCAGAGATTAGGAAATGAGAGAACAGAAGAAGGGATTCATTTATGTTTATGTAAGGGTGCAGGATTCTGCAGGATTTCTTCATGCTAAGCTTGAAAGGAGACCACATGTGCTGCAACTCTAAGCCATTTTAATGACAGGTCCTTTTCCAGGCTGTTGGCCCATCCATCATGCTGCCCTGGCCAGAGCTCTACATGCTAGATGAGAGTTCCTAGTCTCCTGTGCCTTTCACTGCTTACACCTCTGTTTGCATACGACTGGCCACAACAGTGACTGCACCATTTAAAGACTGTGTTCCAAATGGATGGGCTCCATGTGCCAAGACCATCCCAGCACTCCTGGATCCCTCATTTCTACATCATGGGCAGCTGAAGAAAAGTACCTCAGCACCTGCCTACTCCACATTAGCATGGAAATGCTTTATTGCCCATGGTGTCAGGAGATGCAATGGATTTAATTGCACAAGACAGCCACTGATGGATTATGGCACCCAAAATTAACAAGAGGGATATTTATATTTTCACTGTTGAAGTCTTGGAATGAGTCCCTTTTTGTTTGGCAGCACTCCCTCCGAATTGCATTAGAAAGCTGCTGATGCTTAGGGCAGATGCTTGCAGAAAGTAAGAAAGAAAGCACGAAAGTAATTCTGGGCAGTGTGCTCTACGTGACCTGCTTGAGCAGGTCTAGAGCAGTCTTGGGCTGGACAAGACAATCTCCAGAGGTCCCTTTAAACCTCAACCATTCTGTAATTTCCTGTCAGGAAAAACTGTCAGAGTTCCCCAATGGCAAATTTTTAGCAAGAAGCTATGCTGTGGCTAAGGGAAATCATTACAATGATATACATAGAAGGGTGCCAGGCACTTGTAAAGCGGGACTGTTCTTTGATCAACTCTCCAAGTTAGACTCTGTAGAGCAGATCAGTCTGTGCGATGCTTTCTGTCTCTGGGCAGAGAATGGGAGTGATGCCACACGCGTAAATCCGTCCTTTGGGAACCAGGTTAGGAGGTACAGCCCCAACCACACAATTGGCTCCGATTTAGCCTATTCACATAGGCTAACACATGTGTGACCATTCTCTCACACTGCTCAGAACATGGGCTCAGCAGGTGTTTTATATCTTGCAAGCAGCCAAAAGCAAGAATGGTCTTAACCCATGAATCTGAAGTTCATGTCAGAACCTCTTCCTAACTCCCGATGAACCACAACACAAAGCAGAAGCCACACACAGTCCTGAGAAGTGATCTGCAGGACTCTGTGCCTCAGTGGGCAAGATAAAGCTGGGGACACCTGCCTTGGCTGGGGGCACCTCACCTGCCAGGCTGAGCTGGCTTTTGCCCTCCATCTCCGGCAGTCCATTGGCAGTCAGCAAGCTGGCCTTCAGGGCAGATACCACGTCACGTTGCTTTCTGGACTATTTTCTGTTTGGCTGAATTGTTAATGTGATGGTAATTACTTAGGAAAAATCCTTAATCAAAATCACATTTGTGGAGGTAATGAGCAAATAGGTCAAGGAGAACAATCCCTCCCTCATAACTGGGAGCCACTTCCCAGAGAAGCTGCAGAGCTGGCTGCCTTGAAGCACCATCAGGGAAACCCTGATGGGACAGGGACGTGCTCCAAGGCATGTTTGCAATGCAAACAGTCTAAAAACAAGACTGCCCTTTCAGGTGCTTTATGCACTGAGGATGCTGTAATACACACAGCCCTGATTTATGCAGCACACATGATTTTTCTGCAGAATATTCCAGAAGTAGAAATCCTTAGTCACTGAATGGACCTGGTCATCACCTATGGTGCCCTGAGGTCTTCAAGGAAACCTGGTTGACAACATGAAGGTGTTGTTCCAGTTCTTGGACAGCTGACACTGATTAGAGACCTGGACAGTCTGGACATTGCAAGCACAGAACAGATTTCCTACTTCATATTGTAAACAGCCAAATACAAAGATGAAGTATCTATGACTAAGGCCTCAATTCATAGGTAGGTATTCAGTATCCCTGCCTTGCTCCCTGTCTAACAGCTGACCAACAGCTGGCCTCCCTCTTTTAGTTTTTGGAAAGCTTTTTCCTAGGTGATTATCTCCATGTAGTGGCACTGTCTGCATCAAATGCAAGACTTCAGAATAATTCCACATCATACAAAAACTTCTGTCACCTCTCTACACATCTCCTTTTCTAAATCATTCAAAAATACATTGAACAGCACATGTCCCAGAATAGATCTTCTGGGACTCCAATAAAAAGATTTGCCCACTGTAAAACCCAACCATTTGTTCTTCATTCATTGCTCTGCCCTCTATCCTTTAATCTGTTATTAACTCTTGAGAAGACCTTTCCTCTTACTCCAAGGTATTTTTAAGCACTTTTGATGAAAGTCCTCACTGACAATTTTTGAACAAAAAATGACTATGTTACTTTGACGAAATCGCTTCCATGCATATGTCAGTTGATTGCTCCACAGAGCACTAACAGAGTGTGCCTTTATAATGTGTGCCTTCGTTTCATAAAAGCCATCTTGAGTCTTCTATCGCAATCCCTTGCAGTGCACTTGCTCTATCATCTCATCTTTTACATCTTTCACAGCATCATTTCCAAAACTGAGCATTGCATTTTCCACCTTCCACTCACCCAGTACAAAGCTTTATTAAACTGCTAGACTGAACTTCAGGGTGAGTAACTCCGTAACTTTCCTTTAAAACTCCTTGGATGAATATTATCTGGCCTGGGTTACTTTTTACCACCTCACTGATAAGTTTTGTCACAAAGTGCCCACTGAACTTCAGTTGTAGAAAGCTCTTCAGAAGCATCCCCTGTACATTCTGTGCATGTGAGAATCACCTGTCACATTAGTGCAGTAAATATCTGTAAAAAAATTAATTAAGCCATTTGTCAATGGTTTGTTATCCTAGAGTGCTCTCATACTGCGAAAATACACATTGCCACTGTTCTCTAGTAAACTCTGCTGGCAAATTGCACCCTACTTATACCTTTAGATCATCATAAACATGACAGTATGGCTCTGGTAACTCGCAGTGAACGTAGGCATAGTTTACATTACCCAAATTGGCATTATTACATAAATAAAAGGTTTTATTACAAAATATTGTCAAGACTCTTAGTTCCCTATTTTGTAACAATGACACCCACACGCCTCAAGCATGTTGCTCACTATCTCATCTCCTTGCTTTGCCTCTTGGGACAGTTTTCGCAACTTGACATCAGCAATATCACTCCTAATAATGTGAATTCTGAGAAAATCCAAAGAGATTCCAGGTGACCTGTTGCTGAAAATGTCGCTTGTGATCTCCTTGCCTCTTCCCCATATTTTACTCCATCCCGCAAAAAGCAATCCTTTAGATTATCATATTACATAAGAAAAGGTGATCCCTCAGATTACACAAGAAAAAAATAAAACATCTTTCTAGGGCAAATTCCTCTTTTCTGCAGCATAGGGAGAATACCTTCAGCATGCAGAATTCTTGTCTGGGAGGCAGAATTTCTTCAAGCATAATTTGAGGTAATCCCCCCAAAATAAGGATTATTACAGATTTAAACCTCCCCCACTACCTCTGATGGCAGGAAGGATTTTGTTTTTGTTTCATCTGCTTTTTTAACCATAATAAAAGAATTAATACAATTCACCATCAGAAAAGCATAAACGAAAGCAAAATACAAAACTCCCAAGTCCTATCAAGGCAAAATTAATTACACATCAACGAATTGCAGGAAAGCAGAGGGATCTCTCTCCTTCAGAGGAAGAACTACCCTCCTTTCCCATCCTACCCTTATCTAGAGGGGAGGACACCTTCTCCAAAGGAAGGATATAGGAATGAATGGAGTCCCCGTACAGTCTGCCTCCTGCTGACTCTGGAGCTAAGCCAGTCTCTCTCCCTCAGTGAGTTGCTTGCACACCATGCAGTACCCCAAGTGCAAGGATACCTGTTATAGCATCAACTGAGCCACCCTTTGAAAGTGGAGAGGCTGAAGGTGTGAGCTTGGCCATAGTGTCATACCAGTGCCACACTGCTCTGAGTCTTATTAGAGACCCCAGCACCCCACTCTGGGATGGGATGGGGGAAGCTGGGATTGTTCATGGGACCTAAGTCATTAGAATCCCTTGGTTCCTTGCCATGGACACCATCACCAGCAGAGCAGAGGATTATCTTTTGCTAATTGAAAGTGCCCCAGAAAAGCCTAAGTGCCTGATTTATGAAGGATGGTGCAATTAGTCTCATAAACAATTCAAGACCGTAAATCAGGAAGGGGCTAGCTGGCAGCAGACAGTGAAACATTAATGATCTTACAGCTGCTCAAAGGTAAATATTTCATTAGCTCCACCAAGTACCATTCTGGCAATTATGTTAAACCAATGTTCACAGGTGACACCCTGCAACTTAATACAATTCTGGGACAACATATGTGCAAGCAGAATTAAATTCGCTGAGTACTGGGCAGTTGCAGTCTGACACTTTGCACATGTCTGTAAGTCAGGACACATGTGAATATGTGTGTGGTGTGTGACTGTAAAGAGGT
Organism: Nothocercus julius; assembly: GCA_013398735.1. Classification (NCBI taxonomy): domain Eukaryota; kingdom Metazoa; phylum Chordata; class Aves; order Tinamiformes; family Tinamidae; genus Nothocercus; species Nothocercus julius. The sequence continues at coordinate 941,330 of VZSV01000170.1, read as the reverse complement.
GAGAACAGAAGTTTAAAGAGCAACATTTGCACCTTGGTGCAGAAACCATCCTTACTCAGCCTACCATGTGACCTCCGTGGTAGCCAAGGCCTGGGAAGTACTTTGAACTCAGTAACACTGGAGAGGTTCAAGCACAGGAGAATCAGACATTTCAAGACCATTAGATTCTCCTGCAGAGGAGGAACTAGATTCACAGTGTGGACCCCTTGCCCCTCTCATTATTAAAATGCATAACTTAATGACATAAACATCCTTGATTATTTTCCTGGTTGAATATTGCTCCAGATCAACCACGCTGTGGGAAAAGGGGACTCACTCTCCTGATTTGCTCTGCCTCAAACACTTACATTCTTTGTTATCTAGTCATACTGATCCTTAACCTTACATTTGAAGACCAGGGCATTCACTCCTTGGGATCATGACTTTGGCTTCCTGTGCAAAATGCTTATTTTTCATATTGGGCCCATCCAAAATACATTTAGAGAAAGAGATACAGAGAAACCCTAGTGCTGTGACAGTAGTGCATAAGGAAGTAACAGGGAATTGTGGAATGAAGATGGAGAAGAAGACAGGGAGATGAAGAGGCATGCTGGAGAAGCTTGGCTAGATAAGCACTACCAGCAGCATGCCTGGGCTGGAAAGTGGTCAGAAGTGACCAAAACAAATGGTTCTGCTAAAGCCTGGGGTAAAAAAAAAAAAATGTAGTACTTGAATCCCTGTATGGGATGTGAAAATAGATCTGCAGGGACACCAGAGAGTTTGCAGCAGTAGCACAATGGGGAAATAAAGTGCAAGAAGTTGTATGCTGTTTGCTGTCCTTGTGAGGCAGAAAGAAGGGGGTACGCAGAACTTATGGTGCTAAATGGGGAGGAAGAATTCTGAATAGGAATTCTGAATAAGAACTTCGATAAAACAAAATCTGTTCAAATCAATTAAAAATGATAACCTAGATTAAAGAAAATCTACTCAAAAAAAAAAAAAAAAAAAGCAAAACAACTGTGAAAAAGATGTTAAAAAGGAGGTTACTGTAGGACCTGGATCCTGCTGCAAATCTGCACAGTGGGACACAGGTTTCAATAGAAGTCTTTATAACGTTCTCAGTCATATACCACTGAGAAGTGCGTCATCATGGGAGATTTTAACTCCCACCTCCAGACAGGAGAAATAATACCGCTGCTAATAGGAAAGCCCAGCTATTCCTGAATGCAACAATTGACACATTTTTCCATCAGTTGCAAGGCTCAGAAGAGGTTATGCTGCTTGGGACTGGGGATTAGTTGCATAATGGAGATCTTCTAAATAGTCTCTAACTTGAATATAGGTGTAACTTACTAATTTCAGAAGGACAAAAAAAAAAAAAAAAAAAAAAAAAAAAAAAA